>OY728152.1:1319210823-1319835823 GCA_963277665.1 Viscum album | reverse complement strand
AGAGGTGTCTTGTATGGAAATTGGATGATATTATGATGGACTTTGTCATGGGGATACCAAAGAATCCCAGAATAAATGATGTGATATTGGGTATTATTTATCATATTACGAGATCAGAAGAGTTTATTTCTATAATAGAGGATTTACCTCTTCAACATTTAGAAGTAATATATATTAATGAAGCTCTATGAATTTATGATGTACACCTATCAATTTTTATCTAACTGTGATCCATGTTTTAAATAATAATTTTAGAAAATTCTTCAGAAGGCCTAAGATATTGAGAAGTGTTTATGAACTACCTACCACAATAAAATTATAGACAATACGATAGGAATATTAAAACCTTAAAATAAATATTGAGATATTTCACTATTGAATTTCATGGTATGTGGGATCATAATTTACCAATAGTATAATTTTCATATAACAATAGATTTCATTCATGTATAAAGATTTCAAAATATGAAGCATTATATAGAATGAAAATTTATACACCAAATTGTTTGGATGATGTTGGTTAAAGAAAAATCACAGGCCTAGAACATTTAGATGAAACTGTGGAAAAGATAAAAATAATTCAGACCCATATCAAACTAGCTCAATGTAGGAAAAAGGTATATGCTGATAAATGAATTAAGGATTTGGAATACCATTTTGGAGATCATGTTTTCAATAAGGTTTCTCTAGGGAAAGGTGTTATATGATTTGATAAAGGGTAAAGTACGTAATATATATATCAGAACCTTGGAAATTATAGGACAAATTGTAGTTGTAGCTTACCATTTTTCAATTTAGCCACGTATCTAAAAATTTCATAATGTTTTCCACATGTCAATGATAATGACATACATGCCCGACCCAATGCTTGCACTCACCTATGAATAAATGGAACTGGAACCTGATTTATCTTTTTATTAACATCCTATCAATATTATTGATACTAGAGAACAATGGTTGAGAAATCTAAAGACTCGACTAGTAAACGTTCCTTGATTAAAAAATAAAATGGAATTGGTGACATGGGAACACAATGAACATATGATTAAGATCAACCTGAATATATTTATGATATGATATTATTGAAATTTAGAGGATGAAATTATTTTAATGTGTGAATAATGTAAAACCCCAATCATCAATGATACATATCGTTTTAAATACTTAATTATCTTGTGTAGCATGCAACATTGAGTTTAAGTATGCCATGACCTTTAAAACTGGTACTTTATAAAGTTGTTGTGAATATTATTAACCAAATTTTGAAATATATAATGTTTATCTTTCATTGTATACTTAATTTTTTAATTCAGAATATCTAAATTAGCATTGGTATAAGTTTTGATAATTATTTCAAATGTACCAAATTATAATCAATAATAAAAATTATTGAATTGTTGCCAAATACCCATATTTTCATTTAAATAATTTTATTAATATAAATTGATTATAATTTCACAATAAATAAATAATACAAAAATTAATATTATATATTAAATTGGAATCATTTTCAAAGAAAATTAGATCTAATAATTTATTAAACATTTGAACGTCTCTTTTAACCTCCATCTAACCACATATAAGATATTTTAATTAAAATTAATTTTACCACTTCTGTTCATTAAATTTTTAAATAACATGGTTTTAATCATTATAAAAAATGTGGTATAATAAGATCAAAATAATTTTTGTTGAATAGTATCATTTTAATTTTATTTACCACGGTTAAGTTAAATTATGTAATTAAAGATAAAATTAATATTATAATAATATAATATTACCCCAACCATTTTCCAAATTTCACTAGATAATTTTTTTTCATCCAAATGATGCCTTAGGTCTAAATTATGATCCTTTTTTATCCACATGCGTCAGATTAAGACATTTATAATATTTTATTTAAAGTAGACTTAAAATTTTCATATTCAAATATTATTTATTATATCATTATTAATATAAATATATATATGACATATGGACAACATTAAATTATATTTAATATGATAATATGAATATGTAAATAATTTTAATTGATTTATAATTTTATAATTTAAATATTAAAATTAAATGGTGACAAAATTATTAATTAGTAATGGAATTACTAAATAATGAATAAATTAAATGTTATTAAAAATATTCAAATAAATATAATTTTACATTATTAATGACATGATAAAATTTTTTAGATAACATAACCATGTTAAATGCGTATTATATATATTATATCTAATTTATCATGTGATTTTGATGTTTAAAAATTGAAATCTTTAAATAGTATCAAAATTGAATAAATAATATTTTAATATAAATAATAGTGAATAAAATATTATAAAATTCATAAAAATATCAGGTTCATGAAAATAAAATTTATAGTGTTAAATTCGACATAAATGATACAATTGGGGTTCTTTTGGAATTTTATATTGAATTTTTTAACACTATTGTGAAAAAATACCTCAAGACACAATAAGAGTTAAACTGTTTAACAAAAAGATAATACCAAAAGAGATGGTCAAATTTGTGATGTAGGCTTGTCTAAAAATAATTATCAAATATGATTTATACACATAATCATATTATCATCTAAACAAATCACTTTGGATATATTTAAATACGAAAATAAAATTTTAATATAATAATAGTTTAAGAACTTTCAAAAGTGCATGTCACCTCTCTTATAAACGACCAATTCTACATATCTTTAATTCACACCTCCAACCACGTTTAACTTGAACAAAACACTCCCACATACTCTCAAAACATAATTAAATTCATCCTAGATGCCATATTTTGGGAGGAAATCCATCATAATGTGTAAATTTTTCCAATCCAATATGAGACACCTGAAAAATGGTTATCGATTTATCACATATTTCAATGTTATTTTTTTCGTATACTTCATATTTATTTGCCTTATCCAAGTTAAAATAATAAATCTAGTATCATTCATATAATCATATTTTATTACGATCATGGAAAAACAGTATTCCTCATTTTATCCATCATATGAATAACAATATCACCATGCATTTGTACGTGTTTCTTACTATTTTTCACGTGTTGGTGTAATTTTTTATTTATACCTACTTTGTTGGGATCAGTATAATTGTGATTATAATGCATATAAATAATAAATAATTCATTATTATTGTTTTTATAAATATAACATCCAATTTTATATCATTTAACCATCAGGGGAATGATATCGTCGCATGTACGTACATATGGCTTACCGTATAAACAATGTGGTGACATTCATTCTCCCTGTTAACCATTCATTAATGACTATAAAATTTACATGGTGAATAAAAATAAAAATAATTATATTAATTTAGTTATGTATGTGAATAAAATATATCATATACATAACAATCATGACATGAAAGACAAAATTTGAATGAGAAAACAATGTAGTTTACACCAAAAACAACAGTAATACTGAAATATTATTAAGAAATTGATATAAGATGATCATATATGATATCATAATTATGGATTTGGTCTAGTTATAATATAATAACATGTGTTATAAATTTTAAAAGATGTTAAATTAACCTTGACTGAAGGAAATCAGGATGTGATAGTTAATTTCATAATCACATTATTATTCTATATTAAATATATGTAAACATCTACTAAGAAATCCTTATAATCCATGTCAATGTCTCTAAAAATTTAATTAACACTATTATTGAAAATTTGTTAAAATCATTTTTACCATATTGTCTTTTTACAAAATGCTTTCAAAGGAATCATTCTTTTTATTTCCAATTGAGGTACTTTTTATCCTTTTGGATAAATTAAGGAACAAATGATTTTTTACCTTATATGGTGGAAGTAGATATTTTTTCCTGTTATGATGACTTAAAATTTTAATTATTTCCTTACATTATTTGATTGTTTTTTTCAAAATATTTTTTTTCTTTTATAATTGTTCATCTTTTAAATGATTTCATTGTAAAGAAGGATATTTTCCTAAAATAGTTTTAATGAATTTATTAAATTATTTTCACCTATGTGAACATCCTTTATTACATTGTATGATTATTTGAGGTTGAATTATTATGATAAAATCTCCTATATTTTATTGAATGGTTTATGATATATTTGCCTTTGGATGTTTTATAGTAACCCCATTCATTGTTTATGGTTAATTTATTAAAATTTCGTATAATAGTTTTAATATAAATGTTTATGTTATGACTCACCCTTTTCATAAGTTGAATTCATTAAACATAGTAAATCAGGGGTGGGTCCCCCTATATCCCCGTGATGAATTAGTACGTATGATGAGACAATATAGTGTCTTGGAAAATGTCTGTGACGATATGCTAATTTTCATCGAATGAGGCATTGATTATTTGGTTATGATGTATGACATTAAGAATTACTTTATTATGATATTAGTTATTGATATTCCATTTGATTATTCAACTAGTAGAATATCCATGAAAATGTTTAAATTGAATTATTTGATTTATTCATTCCATTTTATTTAATAAATTATGTTTACATGATTTTGTTTGTATTTTATATATTTCCATAAATGTTTATGAATATTTTTAATAGATTCAACTATATTGTTAATATTTAATTTTCATCTATGAAAAACCCTTTATTATGTTTCATTTTTTCACAGGATAAAAAGTAATATATTATGAATGACCTTACTGAAAATTCATGGTTATATGAGAGTTTTCAAAGAGGATAACATATTTTTTAATTCAAAAATATAATATAATTTATATGTTTGTATATAGTAATTCCAATGTTACTAAACCGATCGATCATTATATATTTTATATTTTTTGGATACTAAAAATGTAATAAAATAATAAACTGACATTTGGAAACTGAGTTAGGGAACAACATGTAACACACATCCATATCATATAAATCATAAAATAATGATATCATTATATTGATAAATTTATTTTATAATTAAAGACATATGAAAATATCACATCATAAATTAACATTTAAATAAGAATTAATAATATTCATCTCATTTTAACACCTTCTCAATAAATATTGCTTTCTCTTTTTGATACATTATATTCAATAACCAACATTCACATTATGAACATAATGTATAGAAGACAAAAAAGTGAAAAAATGAGGGTTGTCAAAATTTAAAATAACCACAAATAAAAATTAATCAAAGTATCAAAAAATCATGATTCATATGAAAAGCCAAATTATCAACCATTAAAACATTAAATTAAAATATTTTTTTGAAATTTATATGTTCTCTTATCCTATTTGAAATCAAATAAATCCAACTGATTAAATTAGTATAGTAATGTCTTAATATGTTCTAAAATAATTAATTATTAACTATGAGACATAGTTTAATATAATATAACTTATAATTATAATCATTGAAATTGAAGTAAATTTGGTGTCAAAAATCCCAAGAAAAATAATATTTCCATCAGAAGCAAGACTTTGAAAATAACAAGTAAGCAAGGAATATCAAAATTACATTTCATGTATTGAACAAATTTAAAATCCATTAAATATGACAATGTAGTAACCTCTATATGGATAAGTGTGAAATAAGTAATTTGAAAATATTGATCGATCAAAAATCATGAAAGATAATTTAATTGAATAGAAACCCATACTTTAATCACCAATGAAATAAATCAAAACACATTATTTTGAATGAGAAAATTGAATTCATGTATTAATAAATACTTGATTCCCATTATAAATCAAATCCAATATTAATAATATATTAAATAACACTAAAATAAACCTAATAAAAAATTAATATTTTTATGATAATGTAATAATCATGTGAATTGATATGTGATGGACATGAAAATAATATATATATATATATATATTAAATTTTATATTTTCTCTATTCTCATTTAAAATTACAAGGAAAATGTTTTTTGTATGGTGGAGGGGTGTATCTTGATGGTTTTACCTGTATCAAAATACTGTAGTGATAGGGTGAGTGGTATGGGTGAAATCCCAAAAGTAATTACATATACACAAATTAAAAAAATATATAAAAAATTAATCAACATTATTGGGAACCATGTAATGAACTAAGATATATAGGATATCATTATGGTCCTCCAAGAAGTACTATTAGACCCATTACCTGGATGACCACTGTAGATATAACAAATAGTTATTATTTTTTATAATTTACAAAATATGTCCATCCACTGAATTATATGGGAGGAAATTCAATAATTTTTAATCAAAACATTTCACCCTTACACATTCAATATAATAAGACCAAAATACTTCTAATGATTAAAGTAATAAGTTCATTATATAATTTTTTATAAATTAGTTATCATAAACATAGTATCATTACCTCTAGAATAATAATATTTTAGTCCATTATGGATTATAACAAATATTTTGAAATGTAACAACAGATTTGATCCATGATATTAGGCCTTTATATTATAGATTTAAATGAAATTATTAACAAAAACTAAAGGTGGATGATATCATGCTTGAAATCATGTTGAAGATTTAATGATTATTTATAATTTAATATATGGAATACTAAATGTTGGAAATAATATAAAGAGAAATATGAATTTTTTGGGAGGAGAAACACCTCATAATGAGACAACAAACCTCATTACATTCTTTATAGATCATTATGAAAACAACGATTTTTATAATATGGATCTGTTATAAATATGAAAAATAAATAAACCACACAACCATGGAATATCAATCAGTATAAAATTATAGGTAACATTAATAAATGTTGACACTTAAATTATATGATAGTCATAGGAAAAAGCGTAACACAATAATGGTTCTCTAATAAAAGTATAAAATAGTCCCATTGATATAATTTTCAACAATAGACTCTTGTGATCCAGGACACATCCATTAAATCTTCATATATCTAGTGTACACCTATGATATGAATAATGTATGATGTTATTAAATCAAATTGAATTATTTATAGATAATAGTTGGCTATCACAAGTGAGAAAGTAGGTCCTTTCATGGAATAATATGACATTTTTCCAAAATCAAAAATTATACAAAACATGGATTATATATAAATAAATAATTATTCCACTTATAATATTATAGTTATAAAACTGGAAATGATGTGGAAATAATTCCTAAAATATTGAATATATTAATCCCCCAGGAGCACAAATAATAAAGAGGATAATAATTCATATAATTATCAATTAACTATGACGTAGTGAAATATATCCTGTAATAAATTTCCTAATGGTGGAATTTTTTTGACAATTCGTATGGGCAAGATAATGGAATTTAAATTGGATATCTACAACTATTCATAGAATGTTATTTCAATATCGAATAATAGATCTATCCATATATTAAGGGGGGATGCTATAAAAATTTCGGTAGAGAAGAGAAATTATTAAAAGTGGATTATGTCATTTATATAAATATTATAGTAATGATAATAATAGTTTTCAATGAAAGGTAAAATAGTTCTTTTAATCATATAGTAAATTTATACTAATATTCAATTATGAATAATTTTTTTGGGTAACTAGAAAAAAAGATATAATTATTTTTAATCAATCTAATATCATGAACAAGTATAATTTCCATACAATAATATAGAAAAGATCCATCTATCATATGAGTACTTAAGTTTTAGAAATAAGAGTTTGAATTTAATGAATTTACCATACTTAGTAAATAACCTTTGAGTTACTCTATTTTTTTCCAAGAAGTCGTATGGTTCTTTGAATTTATATAATGATAATAAATATAATCTCATTTTGTCAACATTATTCTTCATTAGAATTTTTTTTTTATTTCAATGATATATATTGTGATGTGTTTATTTAAATACATATAATTATTCTCATTTATTAAACTCATGTTTTAGCATATACTTCAAAGAAACTATGACAAAAAGAGAACTACCACTTACATGATAAGGAATATTTTTCATTAGTATATTATTTTATAATAGGGATACATTATCACATTGATAAAAGGTTATATTTTTAGTTGAAAAAATTATTCCTAAATAAAAATTTTCTCAATAATACAACATCATGATGAAAAGAATATGCATGGATCACCACCAATTTGTTAATATGAACATGTTAATTCACAATGTGTAATGGTAATTCATGGAAAATGAATTGTTTTTGGAATTAGATAGAAATTTGATTTGAAATACTTTTGTCCAATGAATTTTGATGAGATTTATAGATGAAATTCATCATTATTTCACTATATGTGATGGGAATTAAATTTTCATTATAGTTAATATTTTTCCCATCCTCATGGATTTTTTAATGTCCCCCAATCTAACACTCTTAAATGATTCCAAAAATGGTTTTTCATCAGACATCATATCTGATCCCTCATATACAAAAGGAATCCAAATAGAAAGAGTGGTGTGATATGTATAATAAGGAGATACCCAAATCACCATCTGTGAAGGTTTATCGATTGGATAAACTATAATAAATTAATTACATAATCTAATATCACCATACATAAAAATTATTATGGGTTGTCTTGACAAATAATTTCATATAATCCTTAGTATAACAATCACATCACATCTTAAGAATGAGAAAAAATATGTAAAATCATTGTAGGACAATGATGATTTGATTTCACCTATAGATGAATGAATAATATTATCACAAATAATAATTCCTCTTTATCAATTAATTACCACAATTTATTTCTATATATGGAATTATAAATAATTTTTATATCTGTATAAACCACCCATCCCAAAGCATGAAAACCCCTCAATTTCTCCTCATGTAAGATCGTAGGAACTCGTATAAGGCCATGTAAAAAATACAATTTCTAACAGAAAGAGTCCATTTTCATCGTCTCTCCCATACCATAAAATATTTATATCCAAACTATTCCATGCATATCATATAACTCCATTTTATTTATATTTTACAAAATCACATTTATAACACATGTCGATGTAAAAGATACTCATCCCAAAAACGCCAAATCATCATGATTCTTGTCTATAGAGACGTCCATGACCTCCACAAATTGAATGAATACCATAGGGAAAATTTATATGTCATTTTACTCAATTTATCATGAAAAACATTCCCCTTTCTAATTTAAATTCCAATCGATGATGAAAGACTATAGATTGACGACCCACCTGCTCTTTCAATGATATTAGTCCAACTGAGAATAAATGTTCTTGATACTCTTGTGGTCCCCATATACCAAAAATCAATGAAAAAGTAGATTATTACTCCATAATCTAATGGAATGTAGCATCACATATATCTTTATATCCTTACTATGTGAATTACTCTAATTTTGTCTTAACTTCATAGTTCCATACGTAACCACTATATCCACATATATAAAAAAATATCTGATTCAAAATTTGAATGCATCACAATACATGGTATATGAATTACCTCAATGTTTTAATTTTTGGAAAGGTTATGAGGTCATACACCATTCATATATTAGAAATATATCTCACATGAATCTGAATAAACAAACATCAATCCATTTATAGTCATTCGTAACATCAATGATTCCAAATAAGAGAAATAACGGATGAAGCCCAAAATATAACCTACCAAAATAAAAGAGATAATAAAACTAAAAAAATTATTCCTATGATAACATGATTCCATGGTTGAATCATTATTAATTTATAGAGATACACATTCCTTTACAATAGGTTCACTTTGTCAGTATATATAATGTACTTGGTTATCATGGTATTATGTTGATTCTCAATCAATATAATAAGATGATGTCAGGATATTGAGAATGATCATCATCTAACTAGGAGTGCACTAAGATATCAAAAAAAAAAAATCACTACAAAATTGTCTTTACATGGAAGAAATAATCTATTCCAAAAATTCCATGTATAGCTCTGGTTCCTGAGTGAACAAAAAGGACATCACTAAAAATTTTTATGATCTAATGATATTGTAACACCACTCTTATGATTGATGATATCATTAATGTGTGGATGGGTACCCGAGTTACTGAACAATATTGGGTTCATTATTTGATAATTAAAACACAAGTTCAATGTTCAATAATCCTTTTTGGTTAATAAAACAATTAATATGCAAGGTTATGTACATGGGTATATGAAACCATTAGATTTTATATAATCCAATGTAATATGAATTCTTAATGTTCTGCTAGTTTTATTCTACAAGGAGGTATAAAAATGGCTCTTATGCTAACACCAAATCAATTTTGAATATTATATCTCATTAAGAATGTAAGATATTAAACTCTATAGAAAAGATTTATTAGAAATTATATACCACTGGTGGAAAAAAACTTAATTAATTCCACTACAATCTATAGAATGATCATCTAATAGATCCATCAGAAAACCCAATCTACACGGAATTGGTCATGCATAACCTGCTTGAATAATCAACTCACCTTATTGAGAAGAAATTCTAACTTCTGGAAATATAAAGGTGAATTTTATGAAATCATTATAAAATTAATCATTATATAGAAAAAATAATTCTATAAATGAATCAAATTGAATCCTATCATTTCTTGGAAAAGTTATTCCAAAATGGAATAGTAAATAACAATCACTTAGGAACACATCTTCTAAAATTTTCTATTCTATAACCATATTCCCAAATATATTAATCAATGTTTCAAGAAACATCCATGAAATCATCAATAAATCTCAAAGTATTTTAAAAAAGTGTATTTAAAAAGTAATGATATGATCCTATATCAAATAATATTATATATAAAATAGACGATACATGAATAAATGCACTAATAGTAGAAGGCCCCTCAAGAAAACAAGTTTTGACGTATGGTAAAATAAATCACTACATTGAAACAATACCCTATGCTTTAGTATAAAACCTCTATTATATCCCATTTGAGTGGTATTATTGATCTTTTACTTTTTTACCATGTCTCCTACCTTGGCCCGAATAACATGTAAAACACCATCTACCTACCTACCATGGGATGGTTGAGACCCTTCTATAGTCATGTGGCTATCCAAACCCCACACTACTATTCTGAAATGGCATGTTTCCTAATAAACATTTTATTATTTCCTAGTCATCCACATACATGACACACTAATGCATCTAATGGACACTCTGAGAACATGTCACGAATCACTCCACACTAGTAGAACTACAATAGTCCATGGTACAAATATTGATATCAACTACCAGAGTTTATATGCACACTTCTACATTAGAGAGAACATCATAGAGTATATTATTAATAACCTATGAATATTTCCGAATTATCCCTATTAGAATAACTAGGGTGATGCTCAGGGATACTAACATATCGCCCTCTATGATTATTTTTTCGATTCATCACTTAAAAACTACTCAAATTAAAAAGATTCTCCTTTATCATGATGACATATGAAATGCCATATTGAAAATTTCTCAACCAATAGATATCAACAGCTACCAATGTTGGTGAAAATCCCCAATGTTCGGTGAAACATCTAGTATATCCCAGCACTAACATACCCACCGATGTCATATGCATGATCTCAGGATCCTTCTAATCCCTAAAAATCATTGGATAGTTGTGTATTAATAACATTATATTGAATTACAGACATGAAAACAAATCTTCATTCTATTCTTAAATCAAAATATCACAACATATATTTTCTAGTACGTGATGAATATTCATCCAAAGCTTCACCCCCATCTTTTTATTTCCCAATGTGCAAGAATATTTTTTGGACTGACAGGATCTATATCTCGTCTGCATTGGGGACCCTCCCCAGTTAACATAATCAGATTATAATGCTATAACAATAACTTAAACTCATAAATTTATTATCTAATGATAATAGTCTCCCTCTCCATGGATTTTATGACCGTAAGATAATTTTGAGGAAGATTTAAATACATTTAATCCTTAACAGGTTAAGGAAGATCATTCATTACTGTGTTATGAGCATGCATATTTACACTCTCATGATGCCTTATTATATGATTATGATGATATATTTTCTCTAATAAAAAATGCAAACCTTAGAAAATTGGGTATCAATAAGGTCAACATCCACAAGAGTCTATAATAGAGAAAAACATACTTATGTTCTCTCCAAAAATGGCGAAACATGTTACTTTTCATGTAAGAATAGTTATTATATTTAATTTATAAGGTAAAATTATATATCAATCCACATACTACACCACAATTAAGTCACATACAAATAAGTTTTTTGTTATCCTAAATTCTTCATGTTATTATATATCCTCAAGTGACTATCATGATACATGCAAAATCGTCTCGCTCCATACTTGTCTATGAATATAAATATCAATAAATAATTACAATATAGAATTTTTGAATCACCCTATGTGAAATAATATCATTATATAACATCTGATCATCCTAAAAATAATCAATCAATTTGAACAAGTATTTCCCTCTAACATGGGATAGTTAATTCCATGAACATTATCATTCACAAGTCTCAAGAAATATTAGTCACCTTTATATCTTTTTCAAAATGTATTCTATATAAATAAACAGATTATCAATTGATACAACTTTGTAATTTTCCATGATCAAACACTCTATCATGTGTCCAAAATGTTTAGTAATAAGGCCTCAATCACCCCTCCCTATACACTAGTGGTTGTATACTAATAGTATATGTGTGATATGTAAAGTGGGGAGAAAATACCCCCTAATATGTAGTGTCATAACAATGGAAGAGACCCATATTAAAATTATAAAAATGTATCATGCATAGTTGAAACCAAATAATAAACATGTACAATATATAAGAAAACATTATATAAAACTGAGTTATCGTGTAATGATAGGATGATATGTATCAAAATGTAGAACTGAAATCATTAAAAATAAAATAGTCATCTAACAAATGATAAACTCAAAAAATATGCTCATGAACCCCATGATTGAACCATATCATTACACTAACAGATCCATTATGAAACAAGTCATCAATAATTTCTCATTATATTTTCCAAACATGAACCAACAAAATATACTCAGTTACCAAATGCTGGCTGAGATAGTGTGTTCGTAAAAATCATATGATTGAAAACAACATGTCTAAGAAGATGAGTTTGATATGAATTGCATGAAGGAATGTGATATACTTGTATACTAATTAATTAAAAAATTTAAAAAATATTTCAACAACCTTATTCAACACAATGTATGAATATTTATAATAATGTATAATAATTAGGACAACTACAAATCAATAACGATGATAAAAAAAATATCATTATTTTCCAATATTCCATAATATATTATATCATGTCTCACAATAATTCCAACAAAAAATATTCCCGTGATATAACAAATCATTTGGCCAATCCTGGTATATAAGTATCGTAGAATGTTTCATGGAATAACGTGTTATATTATTATCTCATCATGTATCAGGTCATAGCCTAGTATATATGAATACTAATACGTTTTAGGTTATAAAATGATATATAAGAATCTAAGCATTTATTTTTTAAAAGATCGATTTGCAAGAATATCAACATGTGACATGGAAAACCTAGTATAAAATAAAATCATTGTGTGTAAGGTAACTTCATAGAAAATAATCACTGAAACATGAGTCTTAAGTGAATATCACAATAACATTTATTTCACATAATGACCACATAAAACGAAAAATATAATTTTTATAATTATAAATTTCTATCAATTTTCCAATTTTTTAAATTAATAAGTTAAATATTTTTCCATAGTGAAAAGATTTGGAAAAATAAAATGAATTACTTATCATTCTAAAATAAACGATAGTCTATATCCAATTCAATATTTTTAAATGATCAGTCAGCCAATGGGTATCCATATAATATGTCACATCCTCAATTGAATACAAATGGATCAAACGAAGAATCCAATATAGGATTAGCATTATTTTATTTAATTTAATAACTATTCCACACATTTATTTAACAATAAAAATATTTCATTTATTTTTCAATTAGAAATCAGAAAATTGGGTTATGAATTATTTAACTAACCTTTGACCAACAAAGAATGATATGACTACAATTAAAATCACCAAAATGGAGAATTTTTTGATGGTTATATTGAGGAATATAGATCGATTTCGATTAAATTTATCCACAATAGTGAGAGGTTCTCCAAAAATGGATTGAAATAATCACAAGGGTTGAGTGATTAATTTTGAAAGTTAGATAAATGAAAAATCATCTACCTAAAATTAAATCAAACAAATTCATTGGGAATTACATAGAGTGTAATTCATTTATTTGGGTGGTCTACCAACGGTTATTGATGTTTCTGGTACATGTTGTGAATTTATTTGTCTAATGATACACCAAAAAACCTTTATCCTCATATAAATATTAAATACACTAAAACATTACACTATGTGATTAGTTTATGGCATGAGACTACTTTATGTCCGGAATGAGTTCACAACAATAGTCTGGTGCCTTCAACACATCATGTCACACATTTACACAACATGTAAATTTGATGTATATAGTTTTTCTCCCATTTTCCCTTAAAAATAGAATCCCTATTTTATTCTTCTCAATGTACCTACATACCTTGCTAATATTTGACCCATTTTCACAAAATCTCTACTTATTAAAATCAAATCTTTTAACCTTTAACTGCATTGATCATCTCATGTTTTATAATGTTTCTTTGTAACCTAAGAATTCAATTATTAATCAAAAGTAGTCATCCACCAAGAATAAATAATTCAATAATATATAGATGATGAAAAATTAAATCAAAATATAATTAATGAAAAAACCATTTAATGATTTATACATGAAAAAATGCAAGAAGATATAGATTTGGTATGTTATATTGAGTCATCAGATTCTGAATAAACTTAATTAGCCTAAAATAAATCATTATAGAGAAATTTAAATGTGAGAATGATGAAAACATATCCTTCTTATATTAATCAAATTATAATTAATTTTCCCTTTTAGAACATCCTCATTAAAATTATCACTATTTAAAATGGATAATTCATCTTATTATTAAAAAAAGGCGGTGAAAAAACATTTCTTTTTGCAAGGAATGGAATGATAGATTCTAAATTATGAGACATAATAATAAAAAATCAATATATAAACTAGGATCTTTAATGACTAGATGATATGATAAAATATGATCCCATGCATGATCCCATGCCTACTGGGATGTGGGAAAATATTGTAATATAATTTTCATAGTAGTAAAAATACATATTGACAGAAATATGATATTTGTGTGATAGTGATTTGAATAACCACGATGGAATTATTTATACTTATTAGACAGTCTAACACGATCGATTTTTTTATAAATGATAAATAACTAATTAATGATCATGTTTCATTTGGTATGAATTTCAAATGAATCTAACATATATCTTAATAATAATTTGTGATTTTTTGTTAATTATATATTTTTATTTGTTCTAAAAATATAATAATATTTACATATATTCCACACAATGATTTTGAATATGAACAATCAATTCATAGATTTAATGATTATACAATAGCTTATTTATTGTAATTTTGTAGTTTTGGGGAATACCACATGACATTGGTAGCCAAATCCAATAATAAAAATATTAATAGGCAACAAATATTGCCCCATTTGAGGTATTTAAAGGTCAAACATTCCATTTTCCATTATGTTTTATGGAAACATGACATGAATAATAGATTTTATAATTTCCTTTCCTTGTGTTGGAGGAGAATATCTAGATGATATGGAATAAAATGGATATAGCTCAAGGTAAAATTAAATTGTATTTAAACCATTTTTATCACATGAAATCTTATGTGTGGGACCATGAATTATAATAATTTTCACCAACACTAGGTTATCAATTCATGGGAAATGAAAAATGAAATCAGCATAATATATATGAATGTTCAAGACTGGTTAATGGATTAACATAATGGATTATGAGACAACAATACTGGTGATATTTGGGTTTTCCATAATGTCTTTTATGATTATCAATTGAACAATATTATCTTAGATCAATATATAGTATGTTTTATCAAGTAAGTATTGAAAAATATTCGACATTTATCATTGAATAGGGTTTACTTACGTATTGATATGAAAAATTCCCTATGATGGAGAAATATTTCTGTGATGTAATTTTAATTGGACCATTATCAAGGTGAAGAAGAAACATAATAATAGAAAATGTTTTCAATGGATAAATTTCATTACCTTTTCATGATAAACATTAATAAACTATATTCAAAGGATGGAATGTATAATTGTTGGAGAATACAACACCATCTATTTTCCTGAAACCTAATTTAATGTTTTTTATTTATGACTATAATTATTTAGATAATATACTAGGGGATCCTTTTTATAGATATGGATTTATGAGATCAAGATGTAGTTATTATTTATGTCATAAATGGAATTCATGAGGCAAATAACGATTTATAGATTCCTTGAATCCCTTCAATTTCATAGAATAATTTCAATAGGTTCAATTATTAAATAATTTATAATATCAATCCCATTCATAACCTCAATATTTATAAAAAAGATATAATAGGGAGTTAGATAATGTGAGGAATGTGACCTATTGATTATTTAACAAATTAAATTTCCAATTCACATCATAATTATTTTTATCCATATAATATTTTTAATCAAATAATGGATTTTCATTCCATGTTCATTTTGCTTCACCTCCAACATTATTTCATATGAATCAATATATTATTTTTAGAAATAACTCTCATTTAAAAATTGATTCAAATTATACATTGGGAGATTAATTTCAAAAGAGAATGGTTATGATTTCATTCCATCATCATGTTTGTGTCTCATTATGTTATCATTAATGTAAAAATGTATTGGAGACATATAAAAATAGTTTTAATTTATGAAATCAAAATAGTCATTATAGATTATTTTCATATTCATTGTATTAGTGTAATTGGAAGAATATAAAATATTTAATAGAAACCATTCTAAAATATAATTGATGGATAATATTCTGAAAACATTAGCAATAGGAATATTGTTTTTCAATCATGAAATTGTCATGACAGTTGTCAGGATTTTATTTAATAAATTAATTTCATCACACGAAATATTCATAGTGTTAAATATTTTTCATGTTTTGAAATAGTTTTATATTTTAAGACATCCAAAGGATAAATGTATTCCAATATAAGTTTCATATACATGAATTTAATAAGAAAATTCATAATTTAATTTTTTAATATACATGGATGAAAAATATTTGATGCATCCAACACTTTTTTTTATAAAATGTTATTCTACTCATTCATAAAAATATCCATGTATTTTTTTTGTTGATTTCATAAGATCTCCTACATCCTGAATCACTCATAAAAGAAACATTAAGTATTTGTGACATAAAATATTATTATTCCATTCATGTTTCTCATTTTGATTCTCATTAAGATGGTTTGATTAGATCCACAATTCATATGGACATACTAATATCACTGTATTTGGATTGTAGTGATGATTTCTTCTTGGGTATTTATATAGGAACAAATGTATTTGGATTTTACATATAATCATTTACAAGACCATTTGATAATGAAATTAATGTAGTTAAATTCTCAATAACTCAACAATTCATAAATGTTTTGTATTTAATTATGATATTTTTTTATTGTTCTTCGATAGGAAATATAGTGACTGAATTAGGTAGAATCCCCTCGTTTTGATGTAATTTACAATGTTTTGTTTTTAATGATTCAAATGATATGTTTTAATTAAATCTTACAAATGATTTCAATTTACAATGGAATAATATCCAATTTCAAAATATATATATGTGGATAAAAGTATTGGAATACATCACATTAATTTGTAAAATTAAATCAAATGTGGGAATGATGAAATAAGAATATTGAATTGTGATTAATAGATATCCAATAGGGAATTTCACCTTTTGATGAATATTTTAGTGATTAATTTCCCATTAAATGTGTTTGCATTATCATTTAGTATACATGTTTGTGTGGAAATAGACTATAGACAGTGTTATTAATTATGGAATATAATAGGACAATTGATGTATTTATTTTTTAAAATCAAACCTTACCTATTCCATCTGGATAAATTTTTTTTATATTATGAAACTCAATTTTATATAAAATATTTTTACTGCTTCTTTCATTAAAGGATTTCTTTGGCAATTTTTTGTAAATCATATTGTGTTTTAAACTAATCTCTTTCATGGGAATAAATTTTCACATGAAGATATTGTTTTAATTATTAGTGGGAAGGATGTTGCATTCTTATATTATGGGGATGCTTATTGTCATGGTATTATCGATGAACGTGATTCTTAAGGTTGTTATCATCTTTCCTTAGGATGGTTCTGCATTGGATTAAATGTCTTACATTTTAGTTCCATATGATTAAATAATTATTTTTTTCTCACAAATTGTTTTATATTTTAATTATTGGTATGACATTGAGTTATGTGTTTTTTATTCATGCATAATATATTTGGTTTTTATTTTAGTATTTCAATTACAATAGACATGTGTTATATAAGTAAAATTTTTCTATAATGTTTTACTAACACATTTGCAGTTGTTTACATCCATCAGTTTCATGGGGAAATCACCTAAGGATTGTATAATATCATTTTCATCCCAAGATAGTGGTTTTGGGGTAGTATGTTAAAATTTTTATCTGATTTATTCATACCATGAGATGGGTTTTTAAATGATATGTTTATATGAACAAGGAATTCAATATAAGAAAAAATATTTAGTTATTTTTTTATGATTAACATCATGTTACCAATGTGTCTCTATAAAAAAGGGTTCCCTGAAACATGTAAAGGTGATTTTCATTCATCGATGCGGTTTTTTTGCATTGAGTGGTTCATACATGCATGATTACATAAAATTACTATTAGTAATTGATTTTTTATTTACTATTTCATGGTTTTTGTTAAAAAATTAAATCTATTACAATTTTAATTTTTGAATTGATGGTTTAACTACATTTTTTTATTTGTACTGATAATTTTTTATATTTTTATGATATTATTCTATAATTCTGTTCATATATAGGAACTGTCTAAATAATTTATTTTTTTCTATATAGAAAATGGTATAATAAAGAAATCATTGAAACTAACTAGAAGAAGCTGCTAAAAATGTAGTTGTTCCAAAGACACAGCTGAACCAACTACATGTATATATAATTGACTATGATTTACATGTTATTAGAACAATGTGATATGGATATTTATAGGAACATGTATGTTATAAAGTTGATACCTCATCAATTTAGCAAGAGTTATCCAATGATCAGTATGTGATAATTACATAGATATGATTTGGATATAGTACATGAGAAACTCATTCCCTATTTGGTAGGATGTACTATTATTATATACCCTAATATCATGATTTTATTTTTTTCATACTATTGTTTAGGATAATTTTATTTCATATTATATTCTTTTAAAAATGTATTTTTATATGTATTTTTGTTCCTCGTATCATGATAATCATGATGTATCATATATATTGTAAGAATGTGGAGGATTTAAATTCTATTCATGTTATTTCAAAATTTATGTATTGTAGTTTCTATAAGATTTAATGATAATGGGGAAGGGTTTTTTATGTATTCCTATGTATATACTGTATGGGGGGGGGTTGAAATCCCATATCTAGTGTTACACAAATTTAGTAATGTTTACATCCCTTGATGAAGTCCATCAACATATTATGGTGGACTAAGATATAGATGCATGAATATCAAGGCATTTAGTGACCCAATATTTTACTATCTATACTTATATACCATCATTGAACATGAAAATGTTGATTAAATAGTGAATGTGAGTTTTTATAAAATATATGATCGATACAGAAATGCATTTTAAATAAAATAATTTGGTTTTAAAAAAATTGTGATGTCAAAAAAATATCATCTATATGAAACTAGCCCTATTGAACTGCCATCGCACTGAAGAGATCTGAATTGGTTAAATGAAATAATGGTTAACCTAAATGATTTTTAAAAAAAGAATTCATCATACAATGTATGTCATCATTGTCTAGAAATGTTTGATCCATATATAAGTAATATTGTAATCTCAATTATTTTATTGATTATAATATATTGACTCAATAGGGGTTTAAAAATTCTTATACACTACATTGAAATCGTGTATTGTGCTAAAAAAATTAGCTAGTGATGTGTTTCTTTTTAATTTATCTATTCTAATACTATAATCATATTGGATTCTGAATAAGGGATTTCATGAAAAAATTATTTCATAGACTTTATATAAAATATGAATATGTAATCACTCCTTTTTTTATAATGATTTAATTTTAAGATTTCATGGATTTAATGAATAATATTTTCCACAGTTAACTCCTCGCTATAGATTCTTTTTATTGATTATATTTTTTATAAGATAGAAAATAGAAGGAATTCAAATAAAACATTAAAATTATAAAGATTACATTGTTGGAACAATAATTTTATACACTTTTTATTTAAGAATTATAGATAAAATAAATATGATTCATTGTGTAAATAATTTTAGAAGGAGTAATATTAGTTTATTGAGTAATAAAATAATATGTATTATTTAAGAATAAACAATGTAATGTTACTCAGGTATGCATGTTTTGGGGATTAATAGGATATTGACATCACCTTGATCGTTATTTAACACGACATGCATCCCATCTGACAACAAATAAATGGTAATTTGGTCAATTAAACAATCATTGTAGTGCCAAAATAGGATTTTTTTTGTCTTATTGAAATAAATAAAATCAACTCATTAATATATGTGTTGAATAATAAATTTTGCAATGAAGAAGTTTTGTAATCTCATATCCAATGTAATATAATGAGTATAATTACTAATATGAATTTTCTATATGTTTCAAAGTGTGATCATAAAATTTTATATACATTGGTGCTTATTTCAGATGTAATGAATTTAAAAAATAATAGCCATCAAATATTCATTGTATCATAGTTTAAACAAATAAAAATGTGAAATAATATTATATCAACTAGACAGAAGTTTGGAATATATTTTATTTAATTTAGAAATAAATAATAGTTATTAAATGTTTTTAGTAATAACTCATTTTGTTATACCACAATTAAAAATTTTATATTCATCAAGGTGATCAAAAAATGAACAATGTGATGAAATATATATAAAATTTGGATTCTATGAAATGAAATATTGTTGGTTATTTGATGAAATGTATGACACATTGTCATTTAAATGCTGTATAATTAAGGAAATTATAGAATTTATTAGTCTATTCGTATATATATATAGATGTGGGATAAAAATGTGAGGATTATTTCATTATCTAACTAATAATTTTACAAAAACCTGATTCAATATGTGTACTAGTATATTGATAATAATTTTAGAAAAAATTATCCATAATAAAGAATGTGACTTGGTAGAGGACATGGGAAGTATTTATATCTGAGAATTGGTCATGAAGTCTAGAGTTATAGCTTCCATTATATCTGATAGATACCGCCTCTAACTTCTCAATTATGGAAATTGTTACAATAATTTTGTGGATGTCAATTCACTATGAGATCAATATATCATCTATAGTTACAATAACAATTAGAATTAACCATTAAAACATTGTAAGATGATCTTAGAGTGTGTGTTAGGGATTATAGAGGATTGTATTCCTTCAATTTTATTTTCTTATAACAATAAATATCTAGTTATAATATAGATGGAACCATTGGATTTTTTTTCGTTTCTAGTCACCATTATAATTTTTGGAAAATAGGGTGAATTATTAGATATGTTATTTTCTTTTATAGGATAAAATGTTGAATTTCTAATAGAACTGAATGAAAATTATACTCCAAAATAATGATATAAGTCATATGAATATATTTACCAATGATTATTATATTATGGTGTTAGTGAACATTTATTCTTGAATTTGTCTTTGAAACAAGGTCATTTACACTTGGTTGTCCAACAGATGTTAAAACCATCATATTTGAGACTGTTTAATTCTATAGAACATATTGTTACTATTTATTACTAGTGATTGTTACAACTAAGATTCACTTATGTTCATAAGATCATCCATGAATCTTAAACTAGAAAAATATCATCATAATCCAACTAAATTGATGAGTAAAGATCAATTTACTATCGATAAAGTGAAGAAAAACTATTGAATAACTATTATGGGATACATATGAATAGATAAATAACAATAAAGGGTGATCAATTTGATTTGTGAGACTACTATTTTTGTCATTTTATCTTTCATATGGAATCATTAAAATTGAAGAATTATATCCATAAAAAATGTGTTAGTTCTTAAAATTATACATTGATAATGTCGCACCCCGACAAGGGTGTTTATTTTATTTTATTTTATTATTCGCTTGGCCTTAAATTAATTTTGGTTCTGTTTGAGTTGCGAACAATTTTTTTTGAGCTTAGAATAACAAGGGCGCGTCTTGGGTTCGACGTCGTTGGACGCCTGGACGGAGCACGACACCGCACGACTTCGCCCATGCATTTGCGTGGACTTTCGTTAATTTCAATATTATTAAAGATGATATAAATTCATTTATTATTTTTTTTCTTCTCCTCTCTAACCCTAGCGACCCACCATTTATATTTTTTCTTCTCCCCCATGGGAGCCGCCACCCCCTTAATCTTCTCCCCGCTGCATCCCTCCTCATCTCCTCCTGCAACCCATCGCACCCCCCTACCATGACCTTCTCCAGCGAGCAGAGCCGCACCACCCTAGCCGGCCCCTGCCTCCGCCTCCCTTTCCCGTAGCCTGATGCGCCGCCACCCCCAGTTCCGTATCCACCTTGCAGCGCCCGACCAACCCATTGTGCCCTTCTCCACTGTTGCGCACCGCTGGAAATTTCTTCACCCACCAGCGCTCCAGCAGCCTTGCACCACCCTCAACGACCTCCATCGGCCATCCTAGCCAGCGCGGTCCCGGCTCCGCATCCTCCGCTCCTTGCTCGATCCCGCAACACACCCCTGCCTCTTCTACCAGCGGTACATTCCCCCATCCTGGCTTCTTCTTTTTTTCTTCTTCTTCTTCCCCGACGGTTCCTCCCCATCATCTCGTGCTCGCTCCATCCTTCTATCCAGTGGCAGTGCCTCACACCTGGCTCCCTTTTCTATCGGCGCGCATCCCCTCATCCCGGCGCTGCTCTTGCACGCCGCTGCTTCCAGGTGCCCGATCCCCTGCTTGCGACGCCCCCTGCCAGCGCAGGACCCCCCTCCTCGGCCGACTCCTATTCACTATGTTTTTTTCTCTTCTTCCCTTCTTCACGTAGCGCCGCCTCACTCTTCTTCCCCCCACTATCCGCCTCGGTCCCGCCTCGTCCCGCTCCACTTCCTCCCCTTTTTTTTCCGGCACCCGCACCCAGCCTGCCAGAATCCCCTGTCCCTCTCTGTCCGCTGCTGCTGCCTGGCGTCCAGCCTCCTATCCTACTGCCTACGCAGCCACCTCGCACAACGCCTCCAGACCTCACGCTGCTCTACAAACCTCCACGCCTTCTCCTACCAGCAGCAGTGGCCATTCGAGGCCACCTGCGTCGGAGTCGGGATCACGCCATCCCCCTCATCCTCTTCGGTTCGCCACGCCCTCCCAGCAGACGTCGGACCCGCGTCGGACCAGCCACCCCCCTCCGCCCCTGCTGCCCCCTGCTGCATCCGCACCAGACCCGCTCCCCCTCTTCTACTTCTTCTCTTCTTCTTCTTCTTCTATTCTTCTTCTTCTCTCCTCCTTCTCCTTCTCTTCTCCTTCTTCTTCTCTTCTTCTTCTTCTTCTCTCCTTCTTCTTCTTCTTCTCTTCTTCTTCTTCTTTTTCTTTATCCTTCCTCTGCTCCTCCACGCAGGTTAGTTTTCTTTTTTATTTATTTTAATTTATTCTGTTATTCTATAATGTTTAATATGTTATTAACATTTTATTATAAAATTATAATTAGGTGATTATTATTATTATTATAGCTTTGTTATTATTAATATGTTAATATTATTAGTATATCATTAATATAATTATTATATTATTATTATTATGTCAATAACAATATTATTATCATTATATTATTATTGTTGTTATTACTACATTATTACTAGGTTATCGTTATTCATATTATTATTATCATGTTAATATTACTATGTTACTATTTTATTAATATTATTATGATTATGCTATTATTATTATTATACTATTGTATTATTATTGTGTAATATTATTATTAAGATTGCTATCATTATTATTATGTTATTATTATTATTATTATTATTATTATTATTTATATTATTATTACTATTTTATCATTATTGTTATTATTATTTTATTCTTATTATTTTTATTATTATTTTTATTATTATTATTATTATTATTATTATTATCTTTATCATCGTACTCTTGTTGGATCATGGGTTTTAATTAATGGTGGGTTTTTATTTATTGGTTTAGGACTTTTAGGACCTGCACAGTGCGTTTCCGAGTGAGCGCCACCGCCGCGCCTTGTTTTTGAGGTTCCGTCGTCGCCGCGCTTTAGTTTCAAGGTGAGCGTTTATTCCCGCCGCTTGGTTTCGAATGCTCTAGTGAGTTTTTGTGTGTGTCTGAGTCCTTGGTTTTGATTATGCATAGTGTTAGACTTTGTCACGTGGTTTCGGACACACGTCGTGTCATCACGCCTTGGATCCGAGGTTGTTGGGTCGACGCTCTTGGTTTTGAGGTAGTTTCCCTTTGCACTGCTTTTAAAATTTAAGTTATATTATTTCATGTTGTTTGCGCACCCTAATTGTTTAAAATAAACATTTTATTAATTTTAATAAATATGAGAAATATACGTTAATAAATATTTAATATAAGATGGTTAATTTTTAAATGGTTATTTAATGTCAAAAGGAGCCATTTATTTTATACACGACACATGAAACATCCTTTTGACGAGCGGACACCCAATAATGAAAGAATGCCCGTTTGGATTTTAAACATAATTCACGGAATATAAAATAGAGTTATGGTTTAATGAGAAATGATTTATTTTGATGTGTGAACATATACTTTGGTTCGTTTGAGAAATTGCCCAGTTGGCTCTTAAAGATTATTTGGAAAAAGAAAATGGGTTGGTTTGGATTATAAAAATATTATTAGCCTGTGACGTAGTGTTTTTTTTCTGGGTTCTTTAAATAGTTTTAAACTGGTGTTGGTAGTGATTGTGAACTGTATTAGATGTCCATTTGGCACTTTATGGAAAGCGATGAAAATGTTTATATAAAAACCCTCTTAAGATAACTCTCCTGCCTTGGTTGCGATTGATTGTTTGGGGGCCACGTTTAGAGGCTCCCGAGTACTTGAGTAGTTAAAGGCACGAGGTTGTCCCATGGAGTGGCTCGGGGAATGCCTGTTGTTCTTTATATATAGATATATCTGATTTGATGCTCGGTTGGCATCTGTTGGCTCACCCCTTTTTTTTAAAACACTTGAGACATGGGAATCTGGCATATTGAGAGAATATTCTAAGAACGATTGCTGCACTGGTATGTTATGGTACTGACCAGTGGCCCATAGTAGGTGGATATATTGGGTTTATTGCTATAGGATTTTCCCTCGACCTGCCCGTGAGTGGATGGTCGAGTGTATTGTGCATTTTTATTTCATCGTGACATGTCGATAAGGATGATTTCTCATGTATTGGTGTCTTCTGGTTTATTCTCGATCTCCTAGGTTCACCCATGTCTATTCAGCTTTTGTAGCTTGCAGTAATGATTATGATGCTCACGTGTATACTAACATTGCCCTTGCTGTATGTTTTACTTTGTGCATTCTGGCATATTGTTTTCCTTGCAAACTGATAAATTGCTTTTTAATGGGTTTCTAAAAATTGTTTTCAAATGGAACTGTTTAATCCCTTTTGTACAAATTTGAAAATTTAAACATCACTTTCCCCCTTTCCTGAAATGTCATTGACACTAATGAAATGAACCCGAATTTTGAAATGGCTAAGTGCAATGGTTCGTACTTTGTTTTTAAGTAAAATTCTTAGAAAAACATACTTTTATAAATTATAGATCAAACTTGAAATGATGTTTCTTTTATTTTAAAGGTAGTGCATTGGGAATAGATATCGGGCTAGCCTACTGAGTTTTAATACTCACGGCTATAGATCTTTTCTATTTTTAGTGTTTGTGCAGGCTATAGCTTGAGTGCGCTCGCCTAGGGAGACGCTTGATCGTTGAGTCGGAGAGCGACCCACGAGGTCGCACGGAGATGGTTCAGACGTCGTGTTTGGTTAGTTTGTTTTCTGTTTGTTCTTGTTTAGTCACTTTATTTGGTTTATGTTTTCTGCGCTGCTCTGTATTATTTTCATTGTCTTATTTATTTATATTGGGAGAAATCGATCCCATAGCCTCTGTTGATGCCCTGGCGCTTGTCGCCAGCCCGGGAGGATCGAGAACGCCTCTCGGGCCATGTCGCGGACCGGCTTGGGTGACCGGTTCAGGGTCGACCCGGGTTGGTTTGTGACAGATAACCCCCATCCTAAATATTTAAATTCAAATGTTGGTGATAATGTAGGACCTTCGATTTTAGGAACACCATATTTTCTATAGTTTATATGATTTCATTGAGTTATTGGAAATGATTTACATGATTTATTTGAATGAATAAAATTAAGTTAACATGAAATATTAATGCATGATATTTTAAAGGGAAAATGGAAAATATAAATTTTGTTTTCACATTGTAATCTATTTAGTGACAGTGTTTTGAGTTTTTTATATAATGTGGATGGTCAAATTGGGTTTATTGATATTTAAAATATATTAACATCTTGAAATGTGTATATCTTGAAAAAACTAGTGGTGATTTGAATATTTCCATATGTATATTCCTACTGAATTTTGAATGGGAATTAATAATTCACATCAGGAATATCCTAGGTCCAACAAGTTTCAATTTAACATACACTAGTTTTTTTTCATTCGAGTTTATTCTTATCTTACACAGTTTCTAGGATTACCCAAAGAAATTTCTATTTATTACCAACATCTTGACTACTTTGTAAATAACTAATATATTTAATTTTTTAAATCAAATTTTATGTAATGAATCATATTTAATATTTTTTCTCTTATGAATTAGAACAAAAAATTCATAAATATACATGGGAAACCTAGATCAATTGGTTTTTAATTTTAGTGAGGAATCTTTGTCTGGTTATGTTATATGAACCAATAGAAGCGGCTGACCCACTGAATCATTTCTGATCCCATTCGAAAATGAATTTTAGTTATTAGTATTATTGTAGAAACTACTATTCTCTATCATTTTATCCGGAGAAATAATAAATAATAAATTTTAATTTATTATAATTATATTATGTAGTTTATAAGGAATCCCATTCATTCTAATAGTGGCATGTGTGGGTTTTTGTTTGGATATCATACATATTTTTTAACTCAACCCCTCAGTGGGAACCCCACAGTGTTTGGAGATCTTGTCTAGAGAGATACATGGAAGAGTTATTAAATTTTCTTTTTTAAATGTGACCCTTGGTGTCAGGGTTTTTATTGAACTAGGATCTATAAGTTTTTACATCTTGGTCTATGATGGATACAAATTTTTTATAATATATTAATATTTTAATACATATAATTACACATTAACTTCATAATCCTATTTTACTATGCTAATATTGTTTTCACTGTGTTATTTTATTTTTCATTCATTTTTCACGTTTTTTCATTTTATATGATTTATTAAATTTTTTATGTCACAAGTTATTGATGGAAATTTATTCCTCAATATTAAACTACTCCTTTGTAATTAATTTATATACATTGGTGTTCTGGAGAAAACATCCAATGTTAGTTTCCCCTCTAACACATCCCTTAATAAAATGTGAGGGGATGTCTATTATATGTGTGAAAAACAAAATATATGTGTGTCAAATTTCCTTGATGAGATCTTATTGATTATTAATATTGTATGTAATGTAATATTTCTAATCTATCGAGTCATCTATGATCATTCGTTCCAAATTTCATTTGATGCAGGTAGCTTCAAACTCACACTACAATTCAAGATAATTATGGAATGTTTTTTCAATATTGTTATTGAAATTTTTTATTGATATATTCTCTGGTTTACATGGATAAACAATATTTTTTGTGATTTAAATTTTTAATATTTCTAAAAATATAATTTATATATTAATATATATTTTTGTTGTATTCAATAAATGTCATGCTATGTGTTTTTCTATACATGGGAAAAAATATTATTGGCAATGTATCCCTATATAAATTTAAATGTAATGATTGTAGAAAAGTACCCATATTTTAAAAAATAATGATGTGATGGATTTTAGGTTGGATGGCTCACCACTCATGAGTATTTGGAGGTCCATATTTGCATACATTTTTTTGTGAATATCAGGAATTATATTGAGAATGTTAAATTAATTATTAGTCATCATAACCAAGTAACTCATACAGTAATCATGTTTTTATATATTAATGAATATATAATATGATTCATGAATTTGAAAATGTATTTTATTGTATCACCACAAGTAAAATTACCCACATGTTTTGAACTTTTCAATTTTAATATAATTTGTTCAATGTTTGGCATTGGTTTATATACTAGTGAAAATTGGAAATGTGATACACAATCTCAAAAGGATATTGAATTCCCATGGTATGCACTTCTTATTTCATTATCTGGATTTTCATGGAGTGATATATCAATTTAAGATTTTTTTTAATTATCATTATGAGTGTATGTGTGTGATATATAGATAAAAAAATATTCTTAATGATATTTGAATATATAAGGAGATTAATGCGATCAATTAAAGAATGATATAGATGACTGATGATCATGACTTACCAATCAACTAAAATAAAATAAATTGTAAAAATATTGTTTATTTAATATGTAAAATTTATCATTCAACATTATAGATGATTATAATTGGAATCTATCGTATTAACAGAGATAATAAAAGGATTATTACAGAATTTATAATTAAAGTAAAAATAATATTCCATCACTATTTGATTTCAAAACAATTTGTCATATAGAATATAAAGGATTCACAGCGAGATAATGCTGAAATATTTAATAAAGTTGATTCTATTATAATATTTAAATCCACATAGATCAATATTGATATAGAATATTTTTCATGATTTATTTATTTAAACATGAAATAATGGATCCTAAAATAGTGCATTTGTTGAAAGAATCAGATAATCATACCTTTTAAATCCATAATGGGAGATTAAATAAGTATCTAGATCATTAATATCAATATTTATATGACAATTTAATGAATTATATACAAAATATACATCAATTATCATTATATTTTTTCTAGTTATTATTGAATGGAAAATATAGAAGTGGAAGTCAAAAATGTTACCCATAACAACATTGAAATAGAAATGAATCACTAAGTATATATTATTTTGAATTAAAATGACATAGAGAAGATATAATTCCATATGGGTTGTTGTAAATCATCTAATACGATAATAAAAAATTATTTATAATATATGGTACTTATCTCTTGATCAACATGTAATGATACAAATTAATGAAGTGGTTATATTCCACATAGAACTACTAGAAATTACATTTTATACATAATTGATATTTACAACTATCTTCTATGTGTATATATAAGGAGATCTAAATAGTGAGTTGATATTCATTATGTATTATTACCTAGAAACTGATGGGTATTAATTTTCTACTATCAATACACTTATAGCCTTTGAATGATAATTCTAATTGTACTTAAAATGTGGAAGGTGGCATCATATTCTTATTTCATGTCCTCAAACAATAATAAATTTATCCTAATCATCAAAAGTGATTAATAAAAATATATTTATCATATCATTTGAATAAAACTTGAGTTTTTTCAAAATGTTATTTAATCTAGGATTTTAGGTACATAAATAGATGTGGAAATTGTACAATGTTTCATGATCATTTATTTTCACATCCAAGATGATTAGAGTCAATGTAAAATATACACATATCAACATTATAGAGACCTAGAGTTTTTCATTTGATTTAATGTTTTTATCCAAAAATAAATATTGAATTGATTTAATATACTTCGGATGAATATAATTATATGTCACATGTTAATAAAAAACAGGTAAATTATTTATCAATTAATAGTTGTTCACTAATTACTATAATATCCACAAATCACTTGTCATCAATTTCATATAATTCATGTGTATATATTTACTAATACATACCCAAATCACAACATGTACTGAATTCATTTGTGTTAAAATATGAAAATGATATCTCATTTGTTGTGAAATCATTGAAGATATTATACTCTAAATATAATGACAGAAAAATAATCAATAGTCACAATGATTGTGTTCTATAGTGGATTTATAACTATGATGTGTGGTAACGAGAATCATAGGTGGGAATGAAAAATATGAACCCACATATGTATATATCATATTTGGATAAAAGAAATTTCAACAATTAATTTACATAAACGCGAAGGAATTTAACGTCCATGATTTCCTTCAATAGAATTTCTCTTCTCTTAAAATTGCATGATATTAATAATGTTCTATATTAATGATAACATCAAAAATATATTAAAATAAATATTTTTAAAATATTAACATGAAATTTTTTTTTATAGAATAAATTTGTTCATACTAATTGTTAATATTACAATGTGATAAAAATTTATTAATAACATATAATAAAATAAAAATTTTTAGATTATTAATCGATAAGAATAAAAATAATAACAAATAAAACTATAAGAAAAAAAATATTATTATAAAATATTATTTAAAAAAATTAAATTATACATATCATCAATAGTCAATATAAGTGCAAGAAAAAGGAATGAAATATTATTTATTTATAGAATTGATGAATCCTACATGAAAATTACAGATCTGACTGTTGCAAAGGTTATATAAACATTGATATAATAATATGATGATTAATAATAGTACATTTTTTATTAAAATACTATCAAAATATATGTGAATTTAAAATAATAATTTTTTAACATTATAAAATCATTATATAAATTATTTATATAATGATATATGTAAATAAATTAATATTACAAAATAAATCATTGTTTTTAGTAAAACAATAATTGTTTATTTTTCAATTTAATAGAGAAAATATTTATTTAATGGAATTATAATATTTATATAATTTTATTGTATATTTATATTATTTATTATTGATATGATAAAATAATTTGAAGGAAGATTAAGTAATTTTTCAAAGAATCACTAAAATTTTCATATTTTTAAAATTAGAAATTTTTAAAAAAATAGAGATTTTAATTAAAAAAATCAATTATATAGAGAAATAATATCATAAGATTTATTTTCATTTTGTAATATATCCATAAAAGAATTTAGGGTATATATTTTTTATTTTTTAAAATTGGTTTTTTTTCTAAGTCATTATATAAGAAAAGTTATGATATTTAATATTATATGATATATAAATTAATTTATGAGTCTTGTATTATGTACAAATTCATCACATTGAATTGAATTAAAACACATACAGTATATGTTTATTTAATTTATCACTATTAATAGGTTTTAGATAATAAAATATAATCAATTTAATATAATATAACAAAATTGCTAATAACTAATTAGAAATATGACACATGTACACTTTGTTTCCTCAGACCATTTTAGCTTTGGAGAATACCCAAACTCTCTAATACTCATTCTCCATTTCTCTACCCCAATACCAATAATCCCTAGTTCCTCCAAATAAAATTCAGTGTATCATTATGTGGTATCCTAATTATGGAAAATAATATATGGAGATAAATTCCAAACTGAATGATGTATATTAATATTATTGTTCTACTATCCGGATATATTTTTGATCTATCTTGATATAGGGACATAAATACCATATTTTTTTGATATGTTATTATAATGTTGGAATATCTGTATACATCCATCGATTAATTTCATTTCCAAATGAAATTGTTCTTCATAATTTATATGGTTCTCGATTACAATAAACAATGTATGTTATTTATCTCCAACATTTTTACGGTTTGTCATAGAAATATTACTCATTTTAAATATTAAAAAATATATTTATTTAATAACTAATTTAATTATTCTATAATATAGTAATAACTGTTGAATTATTCAAATCAAATATATTATTTTATTTCCTGTAAAATAATTATAATTGAAAAAATGTATACTATTTTAAATTTTTACTAAATAGAATATCAATCTTTGGAAAAATTTATTTATCTGTACTACATCATTGAAAATGAATAGATAATCTATTTGAATGTCTTCTAAATGGGCCGAATAATGTTATTTTAAATTATTTATATAATGAAACTGATTTTAGTAAATAATACAATGAATTTAGTTTGACTATTCCATATTTTATGGGAATGTAAAAATCAAATATGTAGCATAACGATGGGGATATCTCTACACTACCGTAATTCCATTAGGTTTTCAACTTCTCCTATCTAAATAACATTCTATATATGATTGAATTTATGTATCTTTTCGAATTTTTTATATATTTCAATTTTTTATATTTAGGGATTATTGTCCAATCCATTAATAGGGTTACACATTTCTACTAATCATTTATCAAATAAATTTTTTAAAACTACACCCAATTATGTTGTTCATTTATATACCTTAATCGTGTGTTATAATATACATTTACATTCACTAATACTAAAAATGATTTCATTTAATTGGGTAATAGTTTATCGACTGACTTTATAGTATAACTTTTGGTTCCACAAAAAAATCCATATTTAATATTTATTAATATTTCTTCAATTTAACCATTAAAATTTTTTGTAACGATTATTTTTATTAAAAAAGTTAATTCCCCTTCAAAAGAATTATATTCTAAATATATCATTTTATATTTAGACCTATAACGTCAAATTCCCATATCTCTAAATGTATCTTTCTAGGGATGGTCATGAAGAATTGTTTGGAATGACCCTCGGGTGAGGCCTTCTAATTTTCCCCAGGTTGCAAACTAGAAAATAGGGTATAAAAATTGCAGATATAAGATGAATTACACTTATAATAAATAATGGATCAGAGATAAATCACTCATCTAGAATTATATCAAATAAATAAATTGAATTAAATCAGAACCATCCCACAATTCTTGTACAATTCAAATGTGATGAAAATTAAAGTCTCCAAATGGAATCTAAAATGACTAATTTCTATGGTATAGACACAAAATCAACTCCAAAGATCCCAACTTGGGATGTCAAACAATATCGACAATTTCCACCTCAAATCACGAAAAAAAATTATATAAATATGGTGATAAAACATGTATACTCATTAAGAAAACCAAAATATCTATGGTTTGTGTGAAAAGTGGATATTAATGATATTTTGGGATAAAAAACTGAACAAAACATCTCATAGAATCATAATAAAAAAACCAAACTTCATCATGGCTTCATTAAAAAATATCTCCTCCAATTATAAATATATAATTTCAATCTCATAAATGATATGTTGAACTATAGGGGTTTCTGAATAATTTTCCACTCTTACACTCTAACTTCGTAAATACTCGCACACTCACAAATTCAAAATAACTTCACATCACTTCATATCATGCCCGTAAACAACTATGAAATCAAAAAAATCTGGCCTATACACACTTATGAAATTACATCACATTGTATCTTACAACCAGTAGAGTAGTGTATCTTTAGAGTTATGTAAATCAACTTTATATCATCATAGAACTATATATGACCCCCACTATATGCCATCTATCCACATATCAACTGAAAAAACATAGAACATCACATCCCAATATATCAAAACATAAAAAAACACTTTTGAATAATTTGCATCTCATCCAATGTATTTACTTATAATGTTATAGAATAGGGATTTGGGATGTGTTAATATCCATATGTTCATCCTCCTACAATGAATTTGGAGAAAATAAATCCTCATAACTATATGGGTGTCACTATATAGATCTCAAAGTTGGTACGATGTGTATATAAATCATAGGAAGGTATAATTAACATACTTATACATCTACCTAACATAATATCTTCTGTTATGTTTACAATAATAAATAACTATATCACTAAATCAACATAATCACATCCACCACTAAATTTATGAAATCAAAAAACAAAAAAAAACCCCTCCATTATTCATATTTAAATCATTAATCCATTATCCATATTATTTTTTGAAAATAAATTACACATAATAATAATATTTAATTTATATATTCAACATTACATGTTATTTAATTTCATTTAATAATATACATTGTTAGATATTTCCATCACATTTTGTTTTATATAATGAATATGTATATAATCCACTCATCCCATAATCAATTCAATCATTGAAAATTAATATTTAAAATTAATAGTATTTATTTAATTTTATTAATAATATGGAAAAAATTGAACAAAAAAAACAACATTGAAATTGAACTAAACCACATCACAACTACCAAAACTATATCATTTTATAGCCACATTCACTTCTATTTCCATACTACAAAACCACTCTACAAACATCGTAGAATCCCCTCTACTCCACTACATTATTGAAAACATTGCAACCCTTCTTCGAAACCATATCACATCCAGTTCCTCCAAACACATCAAAACCTAGACACTATACATAACATCAGTTCAATGTACACAAAAAACAAAAATTACACAAATCACATCACATACCAAAATGAAACACGTTATCCTTTTTAGAAAATGGGGATATTATTCAATTTCAATTATTTAGTTGAGTTCATTATCAAGGAATCCAATTAAATTAAATAATGTATGTGTTTATCCATTTGTTTATGGTGTCGTTAAAATATCACTCAAATTCCCGGATAATAGTATATCAAAAATTCAAAAATAGCGGATACTAATAATCTATAACATTCATCAATACAACAATCAATAATCTCCTCAAAGTCATAATATATAATAAAACTATAAACTAACATATGAAGAATTTGGCATCCCCGTACTATTTGGTTTAAAATGGTAAATGAATATAGGTATGTATGGAGAAGATATATACCTAATATATAAAAATAATTATAATATCTCACTTGATTAACATTCATATTAAAAAAATTATACCTAGATAAGTATATAATTTCATTAACTCAATGAATAAAAACCAAGGGTGTGGATAGAAGGGGAAACTTGTTATATAGTAACTGATACCAAATACATCAATAAAGTCATGTTACTCTCACAAAAGAAATAATTGAATTCTTGTGACTTTAAAAGAAGAATATGGAATGAACTATGAAAGGACATTGTGGTTTGGAAATGATATCCAAAACTGGAGGTATATGAAATGCCAATAATTTTCAATTAATGGTTTATATTATTATAACATTGATGTTTAAATATTTGAATGGTATCCACATATTTAAATAAATAATTTTATGATTCATACGCATCAAAATGGATTTAAAACTATAAAATTAATAATTTAAATCCATTTTCAATCATAAAATGCCTCAAAAAAGGAAAATTTGGAAATTCTTTGAAAATTAAAACCTTCAGAATTGACTTACTATTATAATTAACTAACCATTTATAATTTTCTAGAAAATAAAAAATTCCATAATATCCTACAATTAGAAATTAAACAACATTGAAATTTTTTTCAAAAATTGTAAAACATCATGAATGACATATTATTAGAAATGACCCACCAATGGAAATTTTTGGAAGAATAGAGAACATCATGAATGAACAACTATTGTAAATGACGTAATAATTGAAATTTTGCCGAAATATGGAACAATTTTAAAAAATAATTTTCATTTTAAATGAACCACTGATGAATGTTTACTCAAAAAATTAGAAAAAATATATATTAAAATACAGTTAGAAGGGCCTTAAAGATGAAAATTATCTATAAAAAAAGGAAAAATTCTAGAATGACCAATTATTGTAAAAGATGCACTATTGATATTTTTATAAAATTATGAAAACTGTCAAAATGAATTACAATTTGAAATGAAACACCACTAAAAACACTATAATGAAATGAAAAACAACCCGAATAACGTAATATTATAAATAAAAAACCATTTGAAATTTTTTATAATTTTTTAAAAACATCTATAATGAACTACAGTTTGAAATGACACACCTTTAAAATGTTTCAACAAATATTATTATACAGAAAGTATGGCCAATAATTGGAAATTAATGACATATCTCAAAATACCCCATACATACCTCATACACCTCAATTGTTTTTTTTTAAATTAAGGTTCTAGACAATTAAGGTATATATATCTGATACATCTTACCCTATTATTACAACCATGAATTAAAAAATAACCAAAATGGAAGGAGAGAAAGGTTCAGAATCACTATCCCGTGAGATACCCATCAAAGATCTCATTAAACATGAATTTCTACAGGAACCCAAAAATGTTGCCCCATATTACCCCTACAACTAAAAAAATTAATTTCTTATTCACGATATTAATGTTATTTCTTCTTCAATATGATGATATTATATATTATGGTCATCACACAATCTCCTACATGGGACTAAATTCATCCTATTAAAATAATTCTTTATCTGGAATAAGTTCATTCCATATTTTCATACAGAAACTATACCAAACATTACAATTCAAAAATCAAATTATGTAAAAAATAATATATCTCGTACAACAAAAACGTTATAACAACATATCACAAATGAAATAAGAAAGGATAATTAAAAACAACTACATGAAATTAGCTTACATCTATATCAAACACTCCAAATTACTCTACTATAAGACACCATTAATACATAACAACCTATCCAAGGGAATGTTTCATCGTCCAGAATTTAAAAAATGTTAATAAAATATAATGGTGTTTTAAATACTCAACTAATCAGATTTATCTCATTATTTTTTCATAAATTTCCACAATTAAAACTAGTAAAAAAAGTATAAATCTACAGATTTTTTTTAAAAAATATATATAGTAAGAGGTATCTACAAAACATAGAAATTCCACCTCAATAATGGTAAAAAATATTAATCCAAAAATATTTTACAATTTTGTGAAATGAATTATTTTCACCACATCATTTCAGTATTAATATTTTTCAAGTGCATGACTTTCAAAATGGCATTCAATTTAATTACTTATTTTAAATATACAAAAATCATTATTTAGTGACCTTTTGTTTTATGTAAATATATATTCCTTCCCTATTTTTTAAAATATCTATAGTTTTTTAAAACCATTGATTTTTATTTCAAGTCATTTTATCAATAATAATTTTTTTTCATTTCACATGTCTTTTAAAAAAATTTAATTTTGGAGAAAATTTTTTTTTCATGTTTTGAATTTGATGTTGTATTTTTAATGAAACATTATTCACTAGTAGGATATTCCTGAAATAATAATTCATAAAATATTCCAACAAATAGAAGAACTCATAAAAATATTTCTAGAGATACCATATACATAAAAATATTATTATACCACAAATAACTCCACGATATATTCTTCTTTTAGATAAACTAACTCACAAAAATTATTTTAATATATTTTTTATATAACATGCTTGATCTAAGAAATACTTCCACTCTCTTTAAATGATTTAGTTTATAACTTGTTTCATCAAAATAATATCTATCATGAAAAATACCACCAACCATATAGTGTTCAAACATTTCTTTTTCATCATACACTATATTTGGTCTCGAAGGAAACAAAATTTATATTAATTTCTTGATTTTCTAAAGAAACCATTTTTATTTTAGTGTGTACTTTAATTTATATATATATTTTTGGAGGTCAGTGATTCCATAAACATAATCATATCACTGTAAAATACAGGCCACAATACCATAACAATTACAAATCTCATTCACTGAACTTCCCCACCACTATATAAAACAACCATTGAATAAACATTCCACCAATCAAAAAAGTTCTCCAATAATTTAACACAATCACATCACATCTCAACCATACAATCAACACAAAAAAAATATTTAAATAACCATTGGATTCATATTATCCACCACACATACCCAAGAAAAAATTGCACCGATCATCACACATAAAATTCCCATGGACACAAATCATGGAATTACCTATTCCATGTCAACAAATTATCTTCTATGGGAATCACTAGCATACCCATATAATTTTAATCATGTTAAAATATAACAGATCATGATTAGAGATGATGTATCATCTTGCCTATATGATTTATGTTTTATATTATTCATAAAACAAGGAAACAAAATATGAAAATTCATGCATAATAACAACAAAAACCATCGTCTATAATTATTCATGATTTTTTTGTTACTGCATACAATTATTTAGCATGATTAATCTCAAAAAATTCAAAAACATTTTATATTAAAATAATAATTAATAATATATAATTGATTATACATTGGATACGTGGTTATCTTATTAATGAATTTCAATAAAGTGTCTCATAATACATTATAATCATAATGAAAAAAATGTCTCCAAAAACCCTTATTTTATGAATTTAATGTAAAAAATTAATTGTAATTAGAATAATCCATCCATTAAATACAATCCAAATTTCCTGGTAATTTATTAAATATTAATCTACATGTTAGTTTTTCTATACATAATGCTTCATATGATTATGCCTGACTCTCTAGGATTTATCTCATTACCAAGAAAATAAATTTACATCTTCATTTGAAACATTTTATATGCTAGTTTATACTGTTAAATTAGAATACCACATTACATACACAACAAAATTTATGGATCATTAAAATAATTCATGCCTTATATCCATAAAATTAATTCTATGTATTTTGTATTACTATTTTATATTTTTTATAATTCCGGAAAAAATCACTCTACAATAATTTTAATGCTCTTGATAACATTATTATATAGTTTACTCTGTATAACATGTTCATACATACATTTTTAAATATAAAATATTATTCATGAAACATTCTACTTTCTCACATTATTTAATTTATCAATTTACCACTAATGTTTTTTCACACATAGACCAAATTAACATAACAATATAGTGTAACTTATCATGAAAAGTAAAGTAATTTTAGTAAATTAAATGCATTATCTATTATAAATGGATATATTAAATAATTTAATCTTTTTTCAAAATCAATAACATACCAATAAGTATGATTACCATTTTAAAAAATTTAGAAATAAATGTCATTAGAATTTCTACACTAAGACAATATTCGAACAAAAATTTTCATCATTATTTTAGAATAGAAATAATGAACAAATAAAGATACCGTCATTCTTTTCATGGTCCTCTAAATTATGAAATTTATATTAAATGATTTATATATATTATTTTATGAAATATCAATATTAAACATAAAAAACCATGTTATACCATATTTTTAGAATACATATTTGAATTATTTCAAAATAATTCATCTCATCATGCTCGTATGAAATAATGTAAATGGTAACATGCCCTGTAAGTGTTTCCAATGTTTAACTATTGATCAATGAAATATAAAAAACCATGCTTCTAAAAAAATCTTATATTAGGAAAACTAAATAGTGTGTTATATGATTTATAATGGGAAAATAAATTAAATTCACTATGAATAATGATATAAAATGAATGGAAGAACAAAATTAAATCTTAAAAAGGTTTTAAAAAACAAGCTAGAGATTCATAGTTTTACTATTTATTTTTTTTATATATGACATTCAGAAAACTATAAAACAATTATTAACAATAAAAAACTGTGACATTTTGTAGTAATGAACATAAAATATCATGATTTATTTAATTCATTATAACCTATTAAGGTTAACCAATATAAATATTAACACAATTTGTGATGATGAATTAAAAATTACTAGGTATCTACCCTATAAGCGATGCATCCTTATATGGTAATTCGATAGGCTCAGATTCCGTACATCATATCATTGGGTTGGGGGTAAAAACTTGTATTTAGGCTAGTCTTACTTTCTTATGTCAAGAACGAATAAAAATGAAATTATTTCAATACACACACTTGCAATACTCATGGTTTATAAATATCGTATACATCATATATTTCAACATTCCATATATACCATTCGGTCAGGACCCCCTCCTTGTTGGTCTATGATGAAAGGTAGAGTATGAACCTCAAGTCCCAATAGTAGTATGCTTTAGGTTGTCAATTAGTACATAGGGTATATATATATAACTTATTAGAGAATTACTCAATATAATAAATGAATTATTCGTATACCCATTAGAGAAACAAAATACTAAGAAAACACTTATACAAGCCTATTGACCAATATCCCAACCAAACTAAGGCTCCCTCACAAAATAATACATCCAACAATAATAATAGGCTATGAAAATCATCGATGATAGGGTACACCTGACCACTATCCCATATATTTTGAAATCTATCACACCAATATTGAACATCATGCATTTCTTATATCTTCTGAATAACATAAAATTGAATTACAACCCAACCAAAAATACTAGGGACATCACAGCACATCACATATTCCCTTCACACACATAGTACATCACATAACATCACATCTCATATAAAGGGAAATAATTCATGATGAATGTGAAGTAAATCAACCTCATTCCCATCTACTATGAACAACCACCTACGTATTCCATCTCACCGCATATCATCGGAACAATACTGGGCCAACGCATATCATTACATCACAACATGATAGTTTACTTTTTGAAATCTATCAATCAAAACCCATTAATTTCATTATTAACTAATATAACAGGGGGATAGAAGGGAGGTTTTATATCAATTAAACCTCCCAGTGGGATAATGGAAAAAAACTACCGAGTTACTATGTGTGTGTCAACACATACTAAACGAGGATGGTGGATGCATATTGAAATAATAGTATTATTAAATATATAAGTATATATATTTACGACACAGAAGATCATCATATAGGTTAATAAAAATATTTAACCATATAAAAGAAACCACACAATCTCTACCACCAAAAAATGAATGAAATAAAAAAACAAAAAGAATCCAAAATTCATATTATTCTATTTATTAAATTTTATGTATTCGTTATTTTTTAGCTAGTTGCACATAAAAGGTATATTTAATTTATGTATTCAAAATTCATTATAAAAATATTTAATTTATGAAAATACTTTCTGTGATATTTTCATTCCATTATGTTTTTTAAAAAAATTAACAATTTGAACCACCATGACCATAAAAAATTAACTACATAAACATTTTAATTTTAAATTATTACAATTCATTTAATTCTATTAAATCAAAAGGAAAAAAATAGATCAAAACCAACAACCCCAAAAAATAACAACACCAAAACCCAACTACTATATCCATATCATTTTACAGTGACATTCAATTACACATACCCACTGAAAAAACACATCACAACCAGTATCGCAGCCCCACATCACCAATGTAGTATAACAGCCATCATAGCTACACTAAAATGCTACATAACATCCACTACCCCACGCACATCACTAAATAGACACTTTACATTAAATTATTACTTCATAAAAAAAGAATAACCATTCCATACATCACGTCACATTCTACAGCATGAAAAGTCATTAGAAATTACCATAGGGGGATCTAATTCAGTGTCACATATATTTATTACAATGTTATCAAAATTTCTATAAGATCGTATAGAATCTATTTATATGATGAACATAAATATTTATACATTTTTAATGGTTGTATCATAATGTCCACTTAAGAAGGGGAGTCAAAATATATAATAAACCCACATACAAGGGATACTAGTAATTGATAATTTTCATCAGTACAACAATCATGGAGATGCTCAATATCATAATATCAAATATAATTATTTAAATACATGTAAATTTTTTAAATTCCAATTTAAATTTTTTAAAAAAAAATTAGTTATCATTATTAGGTCAGATTAAAGTATATTCCTATGAATAACATTAATAACAATATCTTTCATTATAAAAATAATGGTTAATTAAGGAATATATACCTCGAAGATAGAATAATAACCAAAACTCCCACAACCAAAACAAGGGGCACCCCTACAAGAATGAACTACAATGTGGTACCTTGACCCAAAAATATAAAACAATTACTATGACCTCAAGGGGAGAATTATATAAAATTTTAATTCACAAAATAAAGAATAATTAATGAACGAATGAATGAACTTCACATTGGAATGGTTGGTTCAGAAACTAATGTGGTTCGAATCATTTTATATTGGATATTAAAGGAACATAATAACATATCCACATGGTTTAAACATTCATATATTCAGAATAAATTTTACAAATTCATTATAAGAATCATCACCATTGAAATATAATTAAAAACCCATATTAAATACATTGAACATATTTTTAAATAAAAATGATTTCAAAATAGAAAACATATAAATTTAATGAAAATTAAATTCAACTAGAATGTCTTACCATTCGTATTGAAACATCATTGGAAATTTTATTTAATAATTGAAAAAATCTATAATGATCTACCATTGGAAATGACCCACCACTGTGAATATTATGAAATAATGGAAAACTACTAAAATGACCTACCGTTGGAATTGGAAAACATGTCTGAAAAACAACCCATTCTTCCACGAGACACATTAAATGTGAATTGTTTTACAATTTAATGGTCTAGATGTTTCGATCCATTACATATACAAAAAAAATTCAAAATTATTTTATTCATCTTCTCTTTAAAATCAATAAGACATTCTTATTGATTGAGAAATTATAAAAAAGTATGGGGAACTATTATTTTTATTGGTACATAATTTTTTATTAAACCGGATTTGTGTCCCTCTTTAAAACAATTATAAATTATATAATTATGATCAATAAACCTATATAGTATTCTAATGCATTTGTTTATGGTTATGTTATTTGAAATGATATATATGGGATTACAAGGTCGTCCTAATCCATGATGGAACACATTAATCCATGTTATATTTTCTTAGTAGTCAGCCATAACATATGTCCATATCCTCATTTTTTAGTTTCCATGATATAATAATTCCATATTGCGTATGATTTACCAAAATAAGATTATTATAGATCCTTTAATTATTTTATTAATTGATATTCCATTTACTCATATGTTATTATTAATTATCATGTTTATTTATTTAATATGGTGTCTAGAACACCACATTTAATTTTTTATTCACTAGGTAGTCCTAGATGATTTTAGTGGATACAAGAATTTTATGATAACCATTTTAGGTTTAAAATAATTTCATTTTATATAATATTCACTTTCATATGTTTTGAAACTATTCATCCATGCACGCTCATCCATTCGATTATTAGAATGTACCTATTGCATATTTATATTAGTAGTCATTTAATAATATTTTTAAATGTCGTTGGTCTACATAATTTCATTTTATTATGTTTCATACATGAACCATTAGTGATATATTAATCATATAATTATAAATACATGTATTATTTTTTAAAATTGTATAATTATTCAATTTTAGTAATAATATGAATTTTCTAAAAGATTATACATTTTATATCAAACCTATATAATTATTATGGATAATAAAATTGGAAAATTTTCTTTTTAGGGTGAGAATAATAATTATGAATTCAAAATTATAAATATTTTTCAAGTGGGATGTCTATTTTCCTGAAATTCATTGACAATGTAACAAAAAGAAACATTTGAATATATTTTAGGATAATTAAATACATTTTTTAATAATATTTTAATACATGAAATATATAATGAAAATTAGAATTGAATTTTAAAAATACCTCATCAATAATAAAAGTAGTATATAAAAATATTAATTAATTAAATATCTTATATTTACATGATAAATAATTCTTTTTATTTACTATGAAAAAATATTACGTTCATAGAACTGTTTTCTATGTGTCATATATTTTATTCAAATAATGTTATTATATAACATTTCAATAGTGATTTTAAAAATATATTTTATATTAATTTTAGAAATATAATTTATTTAAATAAAAAATAATAGAAGTAAGACATTGAATAAAAATTAATTTATCAATTATTTCATTAAAATAGTTTTTAAATTATTTATTAATAATTAATAGTATAATTATGTAATTTTATTATTTTAGGCTGATTAGATTGAAATTCTTATTCCATTCATCAAATAAAATTTTTAATATGGTGAATATTTCATATTTTCATAAAATAATGGATTTTTAGGTAAATTATAAAAATGTAACTTTTATAAATCACATCACATTAATAAATAATTATGATAAAATAATGACATGAATTATTATTGAAAATTATTCATGTAATTTTTTTTCAAAGAAGTGATATAAATTATTTTTTTAAATATTATTAATTATTTAAAAATCAATGTTTAATTATTTATAATTTTTTTTTATTTTAATCTAATAAAAGGAACTTTTTTTCATATAATTTATTTAGGAATTTTGAATGTGACATAAAATATGGAATAATATTTTAATATATAATAAACAATATTAAATTATTAATTAGACAATTATTATCAAGATACTCAATTATATCGAGTAATTTCTATGATAGAATATTAATACATTGAAAAGGATATTAAAAGATTATATGACTACCATACATATATTAAAATAAATTTTCAGAGCATATACATAAATAGCCACATCTAATGAATTATATATTATTATAAAGATAAAAAATATTATGTAATAACTATAGAATATATGTTGGTCATAAATGTATGTTAAAAAGAAAATTATTTGCTTCCCTTATAATTGATAAAAGGTCTAGAGGGGTGATTAACTGATGAGTTAAAAATTCAATTTTCACTATAAAAATAATTAAAATTATTTTATTTTTTAAATAATAAAAATAAACTAAACTATATTTTATATTATAGAAATTAGATCAACTATTCTAGAGAAATACATTTATTATATTTAATAGATATTTTTTAGATACATGCCACTCCAATAACATATAAAAGGACACTCATACCACAACATCAAAGACATATTAAAAATTACATTTATCCCCTCAACAAATCATATCATACATCAAATTCACACAAATACCACATTAATGATTTTCAGGTCCTTAAAAATTTACAAAATTCCATAAAAATATATAAGGTTACCAAAAGAAAGCTAAAAACCTCAATAATATTATTTTCTCCTTTGATATTATTCGACCAATTATTCTTCATTTGAAACACATTTAATATTATTATTTTATATTATCATGATTAGGAAGTTATTATAATATTGTAATGTAATATAACAGATATTAAAAAAATTGATCTTATTCATTAATAATTATTACACACATTCATTGGAAACAAGTTTATGACTAATGTGAACCGTGTTATAATTAATATATCATGAAGGATTATGAGGTATTAAATTGTATTACATTAAAAATATAGTGAATAATATTTATATTATAATATTTTTAGTAAATACTATTTTATAATAAAATAATACATTTATCATACTTATCAAATTAATTTATATTTTTTTGGATTATTAAACCACCTTTATAAATTATTATATGAATTTCTATCATAGTACGAAATTATAATAAAATATAGTTGGGTATAAAAAATAAATATTAATATTTATATTATTCCATAATAAAAATTTAATTATCCAAACTCACTATTATTAACAAAACATTTGGTATAATAAAGGCTAATAAAGAAATCCAATTTTTTATTCCATCTATATGAATAATTAACAATTGATTAATATGATGAATATGTATTATAAGAAATGCATAGCTCATCCTCATAATGTGTACCCCTCTTTGACAACATATGTGAGAAGAGATATAGAGAAACCTGGGTCATGCCTCAAATAGGGACCGAGATAGTGACTAGCACCAAGGGTTTAAACATACATCATTGAGAGGAATTACCCCTTATGGGAACACATGCAAAATATAATGATAAGATATAACCCATCCAAATCCTGCTCAAAATTGAATATAATATAAAATTAAAAGCTCACATTTGTAATTTTATGTAATAATAATTACAAATTAAAGGAAAAATTCAGGTAACAAAAGAATTGTAAAGATTGTAGTGACCACACTGCCCAAAACTCTCATGCAAAACATTATGTTATTAGTGACAATCATTTCTAAAACATAATCCATTTTACATGAAAAATTGTTTATATATATGTCGGGTATGTTAAATTATATACTCAGTAGGATCATCCACATATCCTCACATGAAAAAAAATGGTACCATGTTAATTTAAAGTGAAAAACAAATGAAACTAAAATTACACATAAATATAAAAACTATTTTCACATCATCACCATGGATACTCTCACTATGTTTCACATACAAGAGTACATAATATAAAAATAATAATAATAATTGTACCCTACTTCTGCACCCACATTGGTTTTCCACTATACCCCCATAATCGCTCGACCTGGGCATCTCACTCTAAAAATTATGGCCCACAAACACTAATGTGGAGCCCTATAATAATCACATTGTGCAAAAAAACACCACATCCATAAATCCAAATGCGACCAAGTTGTATTTGGGAGACAAAAACCACATATAATATGTATCATACATCAGGTATTAATTTTCAAGCTCCAACAACCCATGTAATGAGTGAGGATCCACATTCCAACACAACATATACATGATATACATATAATAGTAATTGAGAAACAATAAATAGAATACATGTGTTTAAATAATGATAATCCATTATCTCCCTCATGCAACATATATGTGTATAACAAACCATCATGTATTTTAATTCCAGTAACAACCATGAGAAAAGAGTGTTTCAAATGAGGGTAGTCATCCATCAATCTATCAACTAGAATTTTGGTGAAAACACCCCCATGGATTATAATCCCATAGGTGTATACTAATACATTTCAATACGTCATGCGACACCTACTGCCACAATTATCAAGCCTCCATGTCCCACATACCACATCATCCCTCCAGGATCATCCATCCGAGCATCTCAATATATCTGAGCCTCTTCTCCAAACATATGACAACATGAGTTTGGGATCAGCCATCTCTTTCTCACGTCACATCTAAAATATCATAAAAAAATATAAATTGGGATATTATCCCTAAAACGATTCATATTACATTCACAGACAATGATCAATGATGAATTCAAAGCACATGGGAATTTTTATTTTAATGAAACAATAAAAATCTGGCCCCACAATGATTTATATATTATCACTACATCAGTTCTTATTCTATATTGACATAAAAAATTAATTATTAATAGGTTTAAACTACAGGAAACATATGAAATAATCTATCACAAGATATAAACAATTAATAAAAAATAAATTTATCATTCCTTTATTTATTTTATAAAAACCTATCAACATGCATCAAATTCATTAATTAATTTTTAAAAACATTAATACTTGCATTAATTTTACAAGAATAAAATTACAACAATAACTATATTCATTAACCAAGCCTCTTTAATCTTTTAGAAAATTAATTCTTAATAAATTAGTGATTTATTTTATTTAAATATATAAAAATATAGTACAAAAATAGAATCACATCGTACATATCTAACTGTCTATATATTAAGATGAAAATTGTTATCATTGTAAAAAAACCCTCATCGTTGTGAGAACGATACATGTTGTTAATCTAGTTCGTGTAATTAATTTTTTAATTTTCATATAATCTACGGGGATAAATCATGCAATCTCTATTATTTCATCTAATTAGATATATATGAAAATAACTCCTACATTAAAAGTTTCTCAATGTTTTTATCATGAGAATAGACCAACAATTAAATTCATGAACACCTCTGCAATAATAACATCATCCATTAATGGACAATGCTCCACAACTGTTCTAAAAAACATTCAGCATATATCGATTAGATACATATATATAAAACTCTATCAAATGGTTTAAGGTAATGTGAATAAACGTATAATATAATACAAAATAATGGAGGTATAACATACCTTTGATCAAAAAATGATTAGATGAGGGAATCTAGGGTTCAATCATTATTGAAGGAATACCCAAAAATTCGAAGACAAGGTTGTTAGGTCACCAAGAATGAGAGAGAGTAGTTAGGAAGTAATTATGGTTGACATCCCTAGGGGATAGAATCATTCAAAATATACATCCTCAAGGATTTACACATCATGTTTTCAATTTCTACGTCATTTAATACTTAGGGTTCATTTTCTACTGAAAAATATGTCGCATGTTTTTACCCCAACTAATTTAACCTCATCAAACCTAATTTCATGCCATATAATATTATTACACAACATGAAATATCTATGCATTTATATTTTAGCACCAGAACACCTCTACAATTTATTGGAGCCTCCTATGAACTCCACAGTCTTCAAAAATATGTAAAGTTTCAATCCATGCATATACATGCACATAAATTTATGTAATATTAAATTCATAAAGGATTAAACTATTTTTGATGGATAACATATAATCCTCCATATAAAATACTAAATGTTAGACCAAAACATTCATCGAATTATTGAACCAACTGATTAAATAACGTGATATTTTTCTAATAAATTATCATAAATAAATAATAAATAATCCAATAAATATAATATACGTTATGCAATATATGAATATTTTATTATAATAGATGTTATAATGAATCCAACAAATAATGATTCCATTGTAATTTCTTATTTTTCATCAATTATCGGTTAATAAATTTTTTATATTCAAAACTAGATTTGTCTGCAATAGTATATATAAATTATTATGGATAATATTATCAAAATTATAATTAAAATAGGTATATTAAAATATCAATATCATTTTATATATTTCATATTATTATGATTCTATGTATATAAATGTTTTTATAATTATCTTATAAAATTATTCTTTCATTGTGCAAAAAAAAATTTATTTGAATAAGTTCATTATAGTTACATATATGGTTCAATTTCACAATTATATTAATTTTTTCACATTATTATGATAAATAAAATATTTCTTAACATAATATTCATCAATGGTTAATTTAATTATTTCATATTATACTACATTGTTAATAACAATTAATATTCATTGGAATGGAATAATTTATTAAATTACAAAATTTTAATCCACCTATTATGCATATTTTAATATAAAGTTAAATTATTTATTTTACTATCCATAATCAAAATTAAACTATCCATATAGAAAATGAAATATTTTTTAATTTTTTGTTTTTTTGGATTCATTAATGTTATTATAAACAAATAAAAAATCATTTTCCTGATCAATCATTTGTCTTCCAAAATGAATTTATTTTATAAATACTTTATATTTATTTTTTTAATTTTTTATGGATATATATACTTAAAAATTTAATTAAAAAATTATTCATGAAAAAACCATAAAAACATACTTTGAAATTAGTACACATAAATTATTATGTTGATAAATGTTATGATACTTTTTATGTCTATTTCATGCTATGTTAAATTTTTTATCATCAAATAAATGGATTAATTTGTGACAAATTCATGTTTTTTGAATATAATGGTGAATTAATATATTAAATATCCATTTAACTAAATGAATTTATTATTTAATCATTTTAATTTATATTAAAAATTATATGTTACCAGTAGAAAACTCTATGCATCCCATTTTATTTCGATGAATTTTTTTGGTATTATGTTTTAATGATATTTTATAGAACACATCTTTTTGGATTATCATGATTATACCACATATATCTCTTGAATATCTATGGGTTTTTATGTCCATTAAATATTCCAGTTAATTTCTATTGTTTTATAACTCTTCATGTAATGATATTGAGCATAAAACTTATTTGATATACGATGTCTACATGATTGAGAGGGAAAAAAATAAGTAAATTTTGTTCATAATATTTATAGTTCATATAATTTAGTAAACTATCTAGAAAATTAATCTAGATGTTATGTGGTTAGTTATGTTCATATGATTTACAATCAACAGAACATTTCTAGTTATAATAACATTGATATTATTTCACATTATTAATTTTATTTATCATCTCTCTATTTTATTGGTATATTTTTATTCTTGGTAATTGAATATTTTCCCATATTGAATCACTTTTATTATATGGTATCCTTTTGATAATTTGAATGACATTTCACTCTTTATATGAAAAACATTTCATTACTACTGTTCATTTCATCATATATTAACCCAAAGATCTTGTTTTTTAAGCATAATATCTAATGTATGATTAAATGATATTATTTTTTTCCCTTATAATAATTATTAAATCAGAAAATTATTTATCCCATTAGCCTTGTTATGGATATGGGTTGGAACTCTTTTTTAAAGGTGATCAGGAGTTGTGATATTTTGGAGAAATTGTCACAAATATGGGAAATTATATTTATTTTAGGTAATATCCAAAACCCTAATCCCTTATAGTTCAGGGATTTTTTTTGGTTTCATGAGGTGAAATTTTTAGTTTAAATAAATAAATATATATATATATATAACCGAGTTTTCTTATTTACTCATCTAATATTTTGTCGAAAAAATATTAATGAATGTGTTTTTAGAATCATTTCTAATAATAAATGTCATGGAAATCTCAATATGTATCATAGTAGGGTATATTGAATTATTTTTATTTGGATGAGATAAAAATTTATAAAAGTACTTAGGATATGTCGATGTATATATATATATATATAATATCATAATGTATTTGTAATCGTTGGATTAGCTAGTTTCATAGTAATTGAATTATGATAATAATAAGATGAATTTGATGTTGGAATATAGATTGTTATCTCTTGTGACAATAAATCTAAAAAAAATTATCAGGTACAATATTTTTATCCAAATACTAGATGTAAAATATTCTAATTTCATATAATATATTAAAATAATGTGGAATGATATATAATAATTATAATATATGTAAAACGCCATTAGAATTTTTTTCATATTGATATTTTATCATAATACAATATAATATGAAATATAAAATGGAAGTCATCAATTGAATGATTGAATTTTATCATTTTTTATACATGTGAAATATGAGTTATTTAATCTATGTATAATGATTATAATTTATTATTATCCTCAATAATGACATTAAATTATTTTTAGTTAATAGATTGATCTAGGTGGAACAGTGTTAACAAGGGTTGTGAGGTACAATGTAATGATCTTACAAAGGAGATACAAAATAGAATATGAGATTGGGTGTATAAACTAATAGAAATGATCACAAAAACATTAAATATTATAATAAAAATTTGAAACATGACGATTTTCTTAATTCACCTTCTATGAATAATACAAAATTGTGTCTTTTATGAGAAATCATACACCCTCCATTTTCCATTCATCCACCATATTAATTAATGATCAACGGATTAATGTAATATAAAAAATATTTTATTTTCACTAATTTTATCATCATTATGTTTTTTGGATATCTATCACATCATAAGGGAGAAATACTAGTTCTGTCCCCAGTATAAGAATACAAATGAAATGACAAAGTCTGGATATATTGAATGAGGGATGTTTATGGAAATATGTATCACCAAATATTTTTCCCAGTCTGCATAAATTAAAATGGAATGATAATTCCTATAGTTAAATTCAATATAAAATTAATATATATATATATATATCGATTAGGATAACATCATGAGGATTTCAAGGTGTTCACTATGATTTATTATTGAGCATAATAGTAACATTGAATAATTCACAATATGCATGAAACAGTCTATCATGATCAAATTATATAAAACTAAATCATTTGATAGGTATCTCATTACATTGAATAATCCTTCCCTACATATAATTTTACATCTTTATTAGGAATCTAATTATAAATAAACTGATTGTTTAGAATCAATTATTTATCATAGATAGTTTGATTTTATTACATTAAAGAGAATCAATTTTTTGTTTTCTAAAGTGATAATACATTCAATATAGGGGTATTTTGTTTCTATTATTGGAGTTTATTGAGTTCATGGATATTTTGAATAATATTTTATGGGGTTTGGATATGAAATTATTCTATCAATGGTGTTTTAAATCATTAATATATATTCAATATTTGAATAGTAGTTCACTAAATTGATGAAGTTGAATTACATCAGGATTTTTTGGAATGTCATTATGTTTTTATGAAATAGATGAATGATGGTGGTGAGACTCCCTAAAGATATTTATATTTTATTTATTTTTATTTATTAAATTCATGTAAATGAAGACATTAATTCATTTCCATGAATGGTGAGTATTGTGAATTTTCATAACATGGTGACATGTTTTAAACTAAGTATAAGTCATGTTATAGACAATTTATAAGTATTATAAACACTATAATCTATCTAATTCCTCGTCATTTTATATATAGGCTTGGGATATTTAATTGATCATATTACCTCCTATTTCAATTATTGCTCATTGTATCCAGAATATTGATCTTTCACCATTAAATCACAAAACTATCACTATCAAGTATCATCCTAAAATCATTAAAATTATATTTCCAACATTGATAAAGATGGATGTCACGTAATTTCAATTATCCAAAACATAATAAATAATAAGGAATTAAATGATCTCTTATTAATCAAATATGAATTTTAAGGTTTTACCTTTTGAGAAATATTGAAAAAATACATAATAATAGAATTGTCATTAAAATTTATTTTATCTTACATGACCTATATTTTCTTTTATCATATTATTTCAACATCATCATCAATGTTAATTCCAATAAGAATTAATTCTTTCAATATTTTTTTTTGATTATTTAGGGTAAATTTATCATAATGAAGGTGAGTGAAAATTGTCATTAGTGGGTAAACTATAGTATTAACAATTTTGTATTATTAGTTTTAATAAGAATATAATAATGATATATTGAGATATGTAATGTTCATGAGAATAAAATTATTTAACTAATTCACATATAATAATTAATATTAATTATGTTGAATGGTATAAATGATTATAAAAGGAAGGATTCATGAAAATCATTAACTATTTTTCCATGTTATGTCACTGATGATTAAATGAAATGTTTACAACCAACTAAATATAAAAATAAATTTTATCATATATTAGAATATTATCATGATAACCGTTAATAATCATGTTTCACAAATAAACAGTGCCTAGTTAAATATGAATGAAAAATAATATGGTCAGTCTATATTTAATTTCTCGAAAGGAAATAATCATTACACATTTAATTAGATGATATCATCGAACACACATTATAAATTCTATATTAGGAACAATCGGTACTATTTTTGTTAATCAATCATATAATAATATCCATCAACCATAGCTAATGAACATAGTGCTTCAATTTCATCATAACACTCTAAAATTAAATTATTTTCCTTTTATATTATTATTAAGTTCCCATGGAAATGAAATGTGTTATGTGATAATCACATTAATGATGATCAATATGTGGAATAGATATGGGTGTCATAATAAATATTTTAAATATAATTAACTTGTAGAAATGTAATGCATACCAAAAATACTTCAAAACATGATTAACCAAATGAAAAGAAACGACATCCACTAAAATACAATTCATTTAATCATAATATTACTAGAGAAGTAATTATGTTTTTATTACTATATCATATACCCCAGGTATAATATTTATCATCATGGTTTTTTTATTTTTCTAAATAATCATGCTAATAAAATATCAATTAAATGATTCATGATAAAAACACCATTTTCAAATAGAAAACCACATTTGAAATCTAAAATATTACAAAATACAATGAAAATACATTTATTTGGTATTATCATTTTATCAATACAATTTATTATTCATAAAAACATACAGTTATGATTGTTGGAAATTAAATTCATTATTTAAATGTTAAAAATTAACAATATATTCAAAAGTCATTGTTAAATATAGTAAAAAATAACCAATTTGGAAAAAATATTGAAATTTTCTTTTTTAAAAATTAAAAATATGGAAATTATCATGTCATATAGATTAAACTAATAAATTTTTATAATAAAATAGAATTTAGTAATACATTTTAAAAAACCAGGATATAGAATATAATTATTTTGATCTAGGAGAAGATAACATATTTGGAAAATAAAAAAAAGATATTTATTGGTATTCCATCAATAAATAAGGGGAAGTAGTAAAAAATCATGGTAAACACTTACATAAAAATTTTATATAATTACATGTTGTCTAAAAAAATATAGTCATTTATTTCTCTATTAATGAAAAATAATTATATACAATCCTAAGAAAAACATATTATAATATAAATAATATTTCACTTTTTTATCATTTCAATCTTATGGCTTGTGGAAAAGTAATATAAAATTATTATTAACATATATCAAAAATAAATATTTTAATTATATTACACATTAAATAGGCAGTACATACACCTCATCATATAAGATTGTTCTATAACATCAACATATTTCCCAAAGAAGTATAATTTGAGAAAAATAACCGAAATTCATATCATAACATTTAATTTAGAATTATTAATTTTAATAATTATTTTAATTAAATTTAAACCAAAACAAAAAATTATTATATAAATAAAATAATAATTTAATGATTAATTAACATATAATTATAGAAAAATAATTTCAATGAAAGTGTTTTTTAACCAAAACAAAATGAAATTAGACTATGAAAACCTTTAACACTATGTAACATTTAAATAAAATCACCTTTGGTGAAATAATTCATTATAAATGTTTAATACTATTAATTTTTAATCATTAATGATAGAACATTAAAATTAGGTAGTATATATTCAATTATAAAGGAAAAAAGTTCATATAAAATTGTTATACATCGAAGGATAATTGATATAATTTACTTAAAAACATTTTAAATATTTGGATCAAAACATAATTAAATACAACATAATAAGGATTCTTAATTGAAAAAAATAATAATAATAATAACAAAATAATAATATATGATGTCTCTACATCAAAAACAATGAACATGAGCGGGTGTATTTCATTTTTAAATTTAAAAAAGATACAATGAGTCATATTTATATGTACTTGATAGTTTATCTTTTTTGGTAAACAAGATATATTCATGATTCCAAAATTTCATTTGAAAATAAATATTACAAAATATGTTTTCCTAATAATATCAATATTGCCTGTATAATATCCTCGAATATCAATACTAGTACACTTCATGGAATCTGGGGGAAGTAAAAAAATAATGTACATCACAAATTGTTATAAATGATTATATAAAATAGAAGATATCATGAATAGATATTCATATTCTTCCTGGAGTTGTAAATAACATAAAAAATAGCATGTAAATAACATGACTATCATTATAAGATAAGGAATAATCAATATATTTAGGAATTAACTAAAATATCATGTTTTTGATCAATAAAATGAAAATTACATTCATTGAAACATAATATAACTGTGAAAATATATTATACAATAATAAATAAGTTCATAATGAAGGAATTTATTAATAATTAGATGTTTTTTCATTGGCACGTTATACATATACTATAAACATTATTCAAAAGGATGTTCAAAATAGTAGGTAAAACCCCATTTAGGAATTCCTTACACATTTGTCTCATGAAACCTACCAATATTTCAAGGGGAGGTTTATAATTCGAATATACCCATAAATTCATTTTTAAATAAATCATCATATATTGAATTGATTTTTTTATTTCTGGAATCAATTTTCATTACCAAAAAATATACATATTCTAGAATTTATTTGTATTACAAATATGTCTATAATCAATAAAATGTCATTAAATGTCAAAAAACATATGTATATATGAGATATTGTATAAAAATAACAATATTAATTATAAATAATTTATATATTTTTTGGGAATTTAATGTCTAATGATTATTTGAAATATAATATTTCAATTGAATGTTGATTACTATAAAATTTATTCAATAATGGGAATGTCAATAATTTTCATTTCCCATGATCATTGATCATATATATAAATAATAAGGATTGTACAAACACAACACATAACCATTGGAATAAGAATTCTATGTTTTTTACATATGTGAATATAAATATCATAAATATATCAAGAAAATATATCTATTGAAAAATATCATATTTATTTTGAAAATCACATTTTGAAAGTAATATTTCAGAAAAAATTATAAATACATTTTATTTAAAAATACCATAAATCCTTATAATGTATGTGTTATAAATTTTATTGGTCTTAAAGGTAAAAATATCCCTTCATGTCCTTAATGTTAAATAAAATATTCCATTAATTATTTCAATAGATTCCAAATACCAATTATTTTTAAAAGAATTTTTTTATTCTTTTAAAATAAATTTAAAAAATATAATAATGGTTCAAGGTGACTTTAATAAATCATTTTTAATATGATAGAAACATTTATGAGAACAATTTTTACAAAAAATGTGTTTTAATGAAAAAATCATTCGCAATGAAGAATGAAATGATGTCGAATATTTGTAAATTCTTTTTCAAAATTTTTTTACAAATGATTTTACTAACAGTAATATGACATCGAAATAATTCTTAATATATAGACAATAATCAAATGAAATGTGTTTAGTATGCCATGATCAAATAAATTCCTTCAAAATAAAATCATGAATAAGGAATTTCAATTATAAAGAAATTGTTAAACAAACCATCACAAAGATCAAAACTTTCACATGAGAAAAATAAATATTATGAAAATGTGTATTAAATGTAAATACATATATAAAATATATTTTAAAAATGTTATATAATAACAAATAATTTCACATATAATCTTCTATTATTAATGATTATTAATAAGAAAAATAACCTAATGAAAATAAATTTACTTATGAAATTCCATTCCACTTGGGAACCTCTTTGTAAAAAAACCATAGATTTTATAAATTGAAATTAAAACATAAAATTATCTTATTTAATTAGAAATAATGATATTAAAGGATATAGTAGAATTATGTAGAAATAATTATATAATGTTTTTCATAATATACTAATATTTCTCAATGAAGGGTAATTGTTACAGAATCCCTTACATAGTTTTTCATTTTGGATACGATTGAATTATACTCCAATATAGTGGATTAAAAATTGTTATAATCTTATAATAAATAGATATATGTATTTATAAAATGATATATTATCCTTTATTAAAATATTCATATCCATAAATAAATTTTCAGTTAAAAATTTAATCATTTCTGGTTCTACTTGCATTATTTTCACATGTGTTTTACATCATGAATGAATAGTTGGTTTTTCATGTAGTATGTAACACCCTGATATATCTAGATTGGAGCTAGTGAATTAATAATTACATTGGAATGGTTAATAGGAATTAAATCCGTAATTAATGATCAATTTAGTAGTCTTGAAGAAACTAGATACAAAGATGTAACATAAATTTCATTTGGAAAGGTAACAAAATAAAATACACAACAAAAACTAAAAACTACATCCACATAAACTCAAAAAATGATCCATTCTTCATAACCCACTGATAGAAAAAAAATTAAAGGGGTGACCTAAAATTATAATTAAGGTTTAAAATTACTAGAATAATTAATCAATATTTTCTGAGTCATGGACAACTTGGCATAGTTAACATGTCATGGTGAAAAAATGAAAAAACACAGGCCATTAATAAATTTGGAATGAACCTGAAACCATAGAATTTGTCATAAAAACCCATATGGATAGTAATAAATGATAATGAAAAATATAATTCTCATTTATTGGATGTCATGTATCTTTCCCATTATAACATAATACTGTTAAAACTTTTTAGTTCTGTTGGTAGAAAGCAATTTTATTTTTGGAAACATAATCGAAGGGTTCCTTGGAAACTGATTTGTATCATGAGACATGTTGATGAATCAAGGGGATATATTAGGCCCCACCCACCACTTTAAATATAGATAATTAATTTTACATTTATTCAATAAATGATTAGTATTTATTTTGAATATCTATATAGAGTAGAGGAGACATATTCATCTATATTTCCATATTTAAAACAACATTCCTAATAAACATCGTATGTAAAATGTTATACGATTTAGAAAATAAAATTATACATGATATTATAATATGTATATTTAATATAAATGTAATTTCAAATGAAAATAAATCTAAAATGGGTAGTAGTTACAACACATAAGTATTATTAGATTCACAATACAATGATTTTTACAACGAAATGGTAGTTGAGAAAAGGTCTCTTTCCAATGTGTAATCAGTCGAATCATATGACTGGAACATAATAACCATCAAATGAATAATTTAATAATATGAATATAAAGTAAATAATGATATAATATGAAAAATTGAAGAACATATTTTAAGGCCCCAGCCTTAAACCTTACTTAATCTTGAGTTATTACAAGATTACACATTGAGGATCTTTTCAGGTTTAGAGTTTTAGAGAATTAGATCACAAAACTTGCATTACATTCCACGTATAAACAAAGTGGTTACATAAAGATAGTATTCTTCATTCCCATAAATGGAAACACATTTAAAATAAAACATGGATTATTTCTTGACACATCCATGACTCTATCATCATATCATGTACCTTTCCCTTGACCTGTGAAAAACATTTCAAAAACTTGGGATGAGCATAAAAACTCAGTATGGGTTATAAAAAAAACACGGAAAGGAAACATGAGTTCATATATACATAAGAATGAAATCATACTTTACCCATAAAACACTGGCACTTTAACATACCTCATAAAATCATGAATAAATCATAGAAATCATAAGACATAAAGGTAACTTGAGGCATTCATAACATTCTTACGTAGGGAGTAACCCTCTTGGTTACGTTTGGAATACCCATCACAATATATTCCCTAAATCTCTTCGGATAAACCTTAACGTTTCACTCCTTCGCGTTACCCAATGCATTGGAGAGCTATAACAGGCTCACCTTCCCTTAGTTTATCACGGAACCACCCGTCTTCATAATAATTCCCACGAACCAAACATAATCATATCACATAAAACATGCATAAAGGAAACATAACATTTCCACATTTCAATCACGAGATATCAATAAAACACGTTGATATAATAAAAACATTATGAAATCCATTTTCAATACCAAAGTAAAACATGGTATTTATTTTTCGTTTTTAAAAAAAAGGTATGGCTTGTAGAGGAAGCCGAAACTCAAATAACGGTTACGACGGCAGAGAAGTCGTTGTCGCCGCATGCGTACGACAAAAACATTCCCTTTTTTCATTTAGTAAACGATTCTTATAAAAAAGATTCCTTTTGAATTAACGTAAAAGTCAAAGGGGTTTATACACCGTATAAAAGAAAGTTGTGTATAAAATAAAATATGCCTCAATGAAAGGAGATTGAGACGAAGTCCCATACCTCGTATCCGACATGACCCGACCGTTCTTTAATCCCCTGAATAATAAACATGAGTTAATCTATACATGCTTATGAATCTTTTTCAAGTTCATTATTCCTTTTATACCGTGTTATGAACATCATGTAACCAGTTAAGTTAATAATGTTCATTTTGTCGGTATTTGGTTCTTAAGTCAAAAATAGACATCTTACACTTACATGTTGTTAATTTGGTCAAAGGTTAATTATATCCATAATGGTATTCATGATGTAGATATCATATATGTCATATATATCCAGTACATACATGCATTTATAATATTACATAACAATTTAGAGGTAAGAAATGAAATGCACCGTTCATGGAGACGGTAAGTCGTACGTACGCATGAACGCTACTTTCATTTCTATTTCATATTTTATAGAATGGAATCATAATTATATAAAGGTATATTATACTTCCAGTATAATATCATATATAATATCATAGTTCCATCCTTTATATGTCCCACATATGGTATTTAACGAATCAAATCACTTTGAGGGGGCGGTAGTCCGCACTTCCTAAAATGATGATATCGTGTTTACCCATAATGGAAACCATAAAGGTATGCCCAAAATGAAAAAAATAGAATCTTAAGGAAAACCTAAACATATTATATATCATATATAGAAATAGTGACATCATAATGGCCACCTTTGACGGTGTTAAATGAGTATTGAACAATCATCGTTTCGGGAGGGAGAATTTTTCCATCCACGGAAACCGTATGTTCTTTAACCATTTGATGTATTTGTGTGAGAGTGTAGCTCAAATAAATCATATAACAACATCCTAGTATATTTAATATACTGGTTTTGTTACAAAATAAGTAAATAAAAAGAGTTTAGGGGGTTGGAGAAGCAAAATAAAACAAATGAACATGAGAGAATGAATTACCATTAAAAGTGTAACTCCTTTTGATTTGAGCCTAAAGGCTTCCTTTGAAAGGACTATGCCCAAAGGGAATCCTATAGGATGAGGATAGGGATGTGGAGAGAGTAAATGGGAAGGTTTTGGCCGAGCCAAAGGCTTGAGGAGTGTGTGAAAGGAGGTAGAGGTGGGGGCCTTTTATAAGAGGAGAGGAGCGGCACTTTTGGAATGTAAAGAAATATTACATTATTTGAAAATGAGTTCCGGTTTTAAAAAGTACCACATTGATATAATTCGTGGATAAGGTGATAAGGGTTAGAAATCCACTCATCCAATTGGTTTTTTCCATGTGTAGTTCATATATTTTTTATTATCTTTCCATTTTATTTAAATCGTCAAATAATGATGTCATCGCAACATCATTATTATGTCATAAATAATTTAATTTATTTAATGTCTAAAAATCATTAAAAAAATACTATGATGTAGGAAATATTTTTAGCTTTCCAATGACTATTTAAAATCAAATATCTGATCTTTATAACCCCATGTAAAAAGTGTTTTTGTAAAACATATTATGTTTGAGTCATTTTTACTTTTACATTAAATAAAATGTTATTTATGTCATTTTCCAACCAAAATGTCTCCATAGGGTCCCTAAGTTGACCCATGGCTTGTATTGGACGGCCATGACACAACAAATAAGGTTGGGACATGTGTCTATGTCATTTCATATTATTAAAGCATTATTTATACCTTAAACTACATTAATTACCACTAATCGCGATTAAAAACTTAATAAGTTACTATTCACCAAAAAATTATTTTAATCTCATTGAACCACATTTTACTTCATAATGACAACCATGTATGTCGGATTTTCAAAATTCAATACACATTAGTGGTAAACTTTCATTTAACTGAAAAATCAGTTTGCTTGATTACCACTTAGTGCTTTCACTATTCCTCAAAAATTGATGTTTTTCAGAAAATTACCAAAAATTCACCCTAAGCTATATTTGATATTCCGAATTCAAAAATGAAGTCTATTTTAAAAAATACAAATCATATAAGTCAGATTAATTAATTTAATAATTAATTCCCGCTGCCAGAGCAAAATGCGTGTTTTTACAAAACAATAAGTATCAAAAGATTGACACCAATTTATGTCTAATTTCAAAGTGAAATTGATTCCAATGACCATCATTGGATAAAATGGTAAAAATATATTCTATTTTCACTTCAAAACCAATTCAAAACATAATCTAATCATATAAATAAATTAGATTAAAAAGCAATTTTGATGTAAAATGCAGTATTTTTCACTATTCATTAAAAAATGAACATTGTCAGAAAATACCAATAATTCAGACAAGGTAAATTTTGATGTCCCAATCATAAAGAATAAGTTTATTTTGACAAACATAGTTTATAAAGTTGTCAAAATATAGATTCAAAAATGGTTTGCATCAAAAGGCAGTAAAACAATCTTTTAAGAATATTAGTGTATTCCATGCATAAGATTGCATTTATTTTCATTTTAAGCCTCTATAACACTATCTTAATCATTAATAGACATAGATAAAAATATCTATTATTCATTACATACTTGGGATGTTACATCCTTACCCCCTTTAGAAAATTGCGTCCCCGCAATTTATTTACTTATCGAATAAATGGCGGTACTTATCCCTCATTGCATTTTTAGATTCCCATGTAGCCTCTTCAATCATGTGGTTTTTTCACAAAACCTTTACCTGCTTAATCACCTTATTCCGTAACACTTGCTCCCTATGGTCAAGAATCTGGACCGATTGTTCCTCATAAGATAGGTTCTCTTCCAGCTGAACTACCTCTGGACTCAAAACATGAGATGGATCTGGCATATATTTTCTCAACATCGAAATGTGAAAAACATTGTGTACCAGAGATAAACTCGGAGGTAAAGCCACTCAATATGCAACTGATCAAACTCTCTCCAGAATTTCGTATGGTCCAATGAACCTTGGACTCCACTTTCCTTTCTTACCAAATCTCATCACACTTTTCCAAGGAGAAACCTTGAGAAAAACATGATCACCTGCCTCGAAAGATAGATCCTTCCTCCGGTTATCTGCATAACTCTTCTGCCTGCTCTGAGATGTTCTCATGTGTTTCTGAATCAGCTGAACTTTTTCTGCCATCTCTTCTACCAATTCTGGTCCCATCAACTTCCTTTCACCCACTTCATCCCAGAAAGCTGGAGTTCGACACCGCTTCCCATATAATGCCTGAAATGGTGCCATCTGTATACTGGAATGAAAACTGTTATTAAATGAAAACTCAACCAAAGAAATATGTTGGTCCCAACTTCCCTGATAATCCATAGAACAAGCTCGTAGCATATCATCCAATGTCTGAATTGTTCGTTCTGACTGCCCATCTGATTGAGGATGAAAAGTTGTACTAAAATTTAATTCAGTACCCAACGACTTCTGAAGGCCTTTCCAAAAGTTATAAGTAAACCTGGGATCACGATCTGATACAATGGAGAGGGGAACTCCATGTAACCTGACTATGTATTTAAGATACAAACGGGAAAGTTGATCAAGAGAGAAAGTATCTCGTATAGCAAGGAAATGAGCAGATTTGGTCAAGCAATCAACAATAACCCAGATTTCATTATTACCTCGAGATTTCTTCGGTAATCCAACAACAAAGTCCATGGATATATTCTCCCATTTCCACTCTGGCACTGGTAAAGGCTGATGCATCCCTTTCGGTAACTGCCGCTCTGCATTAACCTGCTCACAAGTCAAACACTTCACAGTAAAATCACCAATATCTCTTTTCATTCCATCCCACCAGTAATACTCCCGCAGATCTCTATACATCTCAGTACTGCCCAGATGAACTGAAAACGGAGAACTATGAGCTTCACATAACAACTCTCTCTTCAACTGTGAATCACAAGGCACACACAATCTCTTCCCAAATCTCAAAACACAATCACTATCAATGTTGAATTCAGGCAACTTACATTTCGGAACCAGCTCTACCTTTTTCTGCAACTCACTATCATGCTTCTGTGCTTGCTTGATTCTATCTGATAGAGATGATCTCACTGATACCTGAAACAAAACAGAAGGACTCCCTGCACCAACACCTTCTATGCCAAAGTTCATCAAATCCTTAACCAAAGGATCACGATCCAAACACAACATTGTTAATGAAGCATTACTTTTTCGACTCAAAGCATCAGCCACTTTATTTGCTTTTCCTGGATGGTAATGAATTGTACAATCATAATCTTTGATTAATTCCATCCATATCCTTTGTCTAATGTTTAACACTTTCTGAGTGAATATATAATTTAAAATTTTGTGATCGGTATATATTTCACACTTTACTCTATACAAATGATGCCTCCAAATTTTTAAAGCAAAAACAAAAGTAACTAATTCCAAATCATGTGTAGGGTAATTTACCTCATGAGTTTTCAACTGTCGTGAAGCATAAGCAATTACCTGATCATTCTGCATTAGTACACAACCAAGTCCATTCAATGAAGCATCACTGTATATAACAATCTCACCATTCCTGGAAGGTAGTGCCAAAACTGGAGCATTCACCAATCTTCTTTTCAATTCCTGAAAATAATCATCACATTCTTTTATCCAGATAAACTTAACACCCTTCCGAGTTAGCTTAGTCATTGGACTAGATAACTGTGAAAAATTTCTAACAAACCTTCGGTAATAGCCCGCCAAACCAAGGAAGCTACGAATCTCGGTTACATTTGTGGGTCTTGGCCATTCTTCCACAACTTTTGTTTTTGCAGGATCAACAGTTATTCAATCTTTAGAAACAATGTGACCAAGGAATGAAATTTTTTGCAACCAAAACTCACACTTTCTGAATTTCCCATACAGTTTGTTTTCTTTTAATGTTTGCAAGATAACCCTTAAATGTTTTTCATGCCCCTCTTTACTTTTAGAAAACACCAAAATATCATCAATGAAAACCACCACAAACTTATCCAAGAACTCATGGAAAATTCTATTCATTACGTCCATGAATACAGAAGGTGCATTGGTTAGCCTAAAAGGCATTACTACAAATTCATAATGGCCATATCTCGTACGGAACGCGGTATTCGGAATATATGCCCTCTTTACCTTTAGCTGATGGTACCCCGATCTCAGGTCAATATTTGACAAAAACTGAGCTCCCTGGAGCTGATCAAACAAATCATCGATATGAGGCAAAGGATATTTGTTCTTAACAGTGATATTATTCAAGGCTCTATAATCAATGCAAAGTCTCATAGAACCATCTTTTTTCTTAACAAACAAAATAGGAGCACCCCATGAAAATGTTCTAGGTCTAATGAAACCTTTCACTAATAAATCTTTCAATTGCTCCTTCAACTCTAAAAGTTCAATTTGTGCCATTCGATAAGGGGGTTTTGAAATTGGCTTAGCATCAGGAACTAAGTCAACAGTAAACTCAACTTCCCGATCTAGTATTATTCCAGGAAACACATCAGGAAAAACATCAGGATACTCATTTAACACTAGCATATCATTAATCTGAACAGTCCCTTTATTTTCAATGATGTGTGCAAGGTAACATTCATTTCCATCTTTTACAAGTTTCTTGGCCTCTTGATATGTTATCAAAAGTAAGGGTCCATTCTTGTAAACAAACTGAAAGTATTTCTAAAAAGAAACTTCTTTAGCTCTACAGTCAATATTAGCATGGTAAATAGAGAGCCAATCCATACCCAGAATAACATCAAACTCTACTAAAGGTAGAACAATAAGGATTGCAAGCAGGTTCTTTACACAGATAAGGATATGAAGATTCTTATAAATTCTTTTTGCCTCAACATTTCCCCCAGGTGTTTTTACCAAAAGTTCCGGAGTCATTTCTTGAGATGGTATTCCCATTTTACTAGAAAAGGTTTCAGAGATGAAAGAATGTGTAGACCCCGAATCAAACAACACACTGGCATAATCTGAAAAAACAAACCAAGTACCTGATACAACTTCATTTGATGGCCCGACATCTGCTGAAGTAGTTGCAAATGATTTCACCACCCCTTTCTGCTTGTAGTCTAACTGCTTCCCATCACTCAAGCTCTTTGTCGGACACTCGTTTGCATAGTGACCCATCTCATTGCACTTATAACACTTCACTAACTGTAAATCAAATAAGTTCTTACCTTCACCTTGATCCTTTTTAGTGCAATCACGAGCCTTATGTCCCATCTTCCCACATCGGTAGCACTTTCCAGAATTCAGAAGACATTCCCAAGCATGCCTTTTTCCACATTTATCACAAACTGGAAACTTAGTTCTCTTACCATCAGACTTTTTTTGAAGAATTCTTACCTTTCTCCAGCCACCTCGGTCTCTTCTTCTCCTGGTTGTTATAGAAAACTTGGTCATCGGCAAACTCCATTTCCACCTTCTCAGCACATCGAACAAGCTTTTCATAACTTTTAAACTCACGAGAAGCTAATTCCCTTCGATACTTTGGATTTAATCCTGAGTAAAAACGATTGATTTTACTATCAAGGTCCCGGATAAAATTTGGAGCATACCTTGCCAATCGAGTGAACCTTTCTTCATAGGAAGCCACTGAGTCTTCCTCTTGCCTCAATTCCAAGAATTTCTTTTCCATCCTAAGTCGAACAGCCTTAGGAAAATACTTCTCAAGAAACTTACCTTTGAATTCATCCCAGTCAAGAGCATCAATCTCATCGGCGTCCCTGATATTTTTAACCATTCACCACCACTGATCTGCTTCACCCTCCAAACGGTAAATAGCAAGACTAACCTTTTGATTGTCTGAACACCCCAAGACATCAAAAATCTTCTCCAGTGATTTAATCACCCTTCAGGTAGCACAGGGTCAGATGATCCTCTGAATGATGGTGGATGTTGCCTCATGAAATGTTCCACCACTGACATGTTCCTCTGCGGTTGTTTTGGCTGATCTCGTGCATGGATACCACCGCCATTTATCGCTTAAGTCAACTGCGTCATTACTACAACAAACTGTTCAGTTCCAATTCCGACCATTTCTGGATGCTGATTCGGAAGGTTGTTTCCTTCTGTATGCCTTCCTAGCACTGCTTCCCTGTTTCCTCTGCAGAAAACCATTCTGAACAAGCATGTCTTAGATAAAGCAACATGGTAATCTTTAAATGCTATATCATTTAATTTTTTTTTGGATAATCATTAAATATAATTCTAACTCCTAAAGTTATCTAAACCGACCTTTGATACCAACTATAAGGCCCCAGCCTTAAACCTTACTTAGTCTTGAGTTATTACAAGATTACACATTGAGGATCTTTTCGGGTTTAGAGTTTTAGATAATTAGATCACAAAACTTGCATTACATTCCACGTATAAACAAAGTGGTTACATAAAGATAGTATTCTTCATTCCCATCAATGGAAACACATTTAAAATAAAACATGGATTATTTCTTGACACATCCTTGACTCTATCATCTTATCATGTACCTTTCCCTTGACCTGTGAAAAACATTTCAAAAACTTGGGATGAGCATAAAAACTCAGTATGGGTTATAAAAAAAACACGGAAAGGAAACATGAGTTCATATATACATAAGAATGAAATAATACATTACCCATAAAACATTGGCACTTTAACATACCTCATAAAATCATGAATAAATCATAGAAATCATAAGACATAATGGTAACTTGAGTCATTCATAACATTCTTACGTAGGGAGTAACCCTCGTGGTTACGTTTGGAATACCCATCACAGTATATTCCCTAAATCTCTTCGGAGAAACCTTAACGTTTCACTCCTTCGCATTACCCAATGCATTGGAGAGCTATAACGGGATCACCCGCCCTTATTTTACCACGGAACCACCCGTCTTCATAATAATGCCCACGAACCATAACATAATCATATCACATAAAACATGCATAAAGGAAACATAACATTTCCACATTTCAATCACGAGATATCAATACAACACATTGATATAATAAAAACATTATGAAAGCCATTTTCAATACCAAAGTAAAACATGGTATTTATTTTTCTTTTTAAAAAAAAGGTATGGCTTGTAGAGGAAGCCGAATCTCAAATAACGGTTACGACGGCGGAGAAGTCGTTGTCGCCGCATACGTACGACAAAAACATTCCCTTTTGTCGTTTAGTAAACGATTCTTATAAAAAAGATTCCTTTTGAATAAACATAAAATTCAATGGGGTTTATACACCATATAAAAGAATGTTGTGTATAAAATAAAATATGCCTCAATGAAAGGAGATTGAGACGAAGTCCCATACCTCATATCTGACATGACCCGACCGTTCTTTAATCCCCTGAATAATAAACTTGAGTTAATCTATACTTGCTTATGAATCTTCTTCAAGTTCATTATTCCTTTTATACCTTGTTATGAACATCATGTAATCAGTTAAGTTAATAATGTTCATTTTGTCGGTATTTGGTTCTTAAGTCAAAAATAGACTTCTTACACATACATGTTGTTAATTTGGTCAAAGGTTCATTATATCCAGAATGGTATTCATGATGTAGATATCATATATGTCATATATATACAGTAAATACATGCATTTATAATATTACATAATAATATAGAGGTAAGAAATGAAATACACCGTTCATGGAGACGGTAAGCCGTACGTACGCATCAACACTACTTTCATTTCTATTTCATATTTTATAGAATGGAATCATAATGATATAATGTTATATTATAATTACAGTATAATATCATATATAATATCATAGTTCCATCATTTATATTTCCTACATATGGTATTTAACGAATCAAATCACTTTGAGGGGGCGGTAGTCCGCACTTCCTAAAATGAAGATATCGTGTTTACCCATAATGGAAACCATAAAGGTATGCCCAAAATGAAAAAAAAGAAGCTTAAGGAAAACATAAACATATTATATATCATATATAAAAATAGTGTCATCATAATGGCCACCTTTGAAGGTGTTAAATTAGTATTGAACAATCATCCTTTCGGGAGGCAGATTTTTGCCATCCACAGAAACTGTATGTTCTTTAACCATTTGATGTAGTTGTGTGATATTGTAGCTCAAATAAATCTTATAACAACATCCTAGTATATTTAATATACTGGTGGTGTTACAAAAGAAGTAAATAAAAAGAGTTTAGGGGGTTGGAGAAGCAATATAAAACAAATGAACATGAGAGAATGAATTACCTTTAAAAGTGTAACTCCTTTTGATTTGAGCCTAAAGGCTTCTTTTGAAAGGATTCATCCCAAAGGGAATCCACTAGGATGAGGAGAGGGATATGGAGAGAGTAAATGGGCAGGGTTTGGCCGAGCCAATGGCTTGAGGAGTGTGTGAAAGGAGGTAGAGGTGGGGGCCTTTTATAAGAGGAGAGGAGGGGCACTTTTGGAAAGTAAAGAAATATTACATTATTTGAAAATGTGTTTCGGTTTTAAAAAGTCCCACATTGATATAATTCGTGGATAATGTGATAAGGGTTAGAAATCAACTCATCCAATTGGTTTTTTCCATGTGTAGTTCATATATTTTTTATTATCTTTCCATTTTATTTAAATCGTCAAATAATGATGTCATCGCTGCATCATTGTTATGTCATAAATAATTTAATTTATTTAATGTCTAAAAATCATAAAAAACTACTATGATTTAGGAAATCTTTTTAGCTTTCCAATGACTATTTAAAATCTATTTATCTGATCTTTATAACCCCAGGTAAAAATTGTTTTTGTAAAACATATTATGTTTGTGTCATTTTTACTTTTACATTAAATAAAAAGTTATTTATGTCATTTTCCAACCAAAATGTCTCCATGGGGTCCCTAAGTTGACCCATGGCTTTTATTGGTCGGCCATGACACAACCAATAAGGTTGGGACATGTGTCTAGGTCATTTCATATTATTAAATCATTATTTATACCTTAAACTACACTAATTACCACTAATCGCGATTAAAAACATAATAAGTTACTATTCACCAAAAAAATTATTTTAATCTCATTGAACCACATTTTACTTCTTAATGACAACCATGTATGTCGGATTTTCAAAATTCAATACACATTAGTGGTAAACTTTCATTTAACTGAAAAATCAGTTTGCTTGATTACCACTTAGTGGTTTCACTATTCATCAAAAATTGATGTTTTTCAGAAAATTACCAAAAATTCACCCTAAGCTATATTTGATATTATGAATTCAAAAATGAAGTATATTTTACAAAATTCATATCATATAAGTCACATTAATTAATTTAATAATTAATTCCCGCTGCCAGAGCAAAAAGCATGTTTTTACAAAACAATAAGTATCAAAAGATTGACACTAGTTTAAGTCTAATTTCAAAGTGAAATTGATTACAATGTCCATCATTGGAGAAAATGGTAAAAATATATTCTATTTTAACTTCAAAACCAATTCAAAACATAATATAATCATATAAATAAATTAGATTAAAAAGCAGTTTTGATGTAAAATGCAGTATTTTTCACTATTCATTAAAAAATGAACATTGTCAGAAAAATACCAAAAATTCACACAAGGTAAATTTTGATGTCCCAATCATAAAGAATAAGTTTATTTTGACAAACATAGTTTATAAAATTGTCAAAATATAGATTCAAAAATGGTTTGCCATCAAAAGGCAGTAAAACAATCTTTTAAGAATATTAGTGTATTCCATGCATAAGATTGTATTTATTTTCATTTTAAGCCTCTATAACACTATCTTAATCTTTAATAGACATAGATAAAAATATCTATTATTCATTACTTACTTGGGATGTTACACATATACACCACATACATGAAATAAGCGGTGACTAATGGAAATTTCACGGAAATGAAAGTGAGATGAGATAACCCCTTACAAATATATTGGCATGGTAATGTGTGTCATTATGAGAGGTTAATTACAGATAAATGGGTATCACATTATTTATATATCATAAGGTTGGTATGGTGGAGTTGTTAAAATATACCCCAACATTAGGAATTAAAAATAAAAGGACACGACATAGGGGGAATTCTTGAATAAAAGAGATAGAGAGGATCCCTAACCAAGAACGTCTCATTAGTGAGATGAAAAATAGATAACATAATTATCATTGAGAAACAAGAAACCAAAAATTATAATTGGATATATAGAATAAAAAAATCATATTTAATTCACACATATTATGTAAAAATACAAAACCAATGAAGTTGATGTTTAACTCAATGAATGAAAATTGAGTAAAGATATCTCATAGATTATGCATGAAGGTGTTATTGATTGTTTTTAAAGACCTAAATAATCAAATTTATCTTAGTTAATTAGTAATTATATAACCTCATCATTATTAAATTTATATGGTATAAACTTATTAGGTTCATTAATGGCCTTTTTGTTCGTTGAAGATGTTCAATTTTATTGTTTTAATGCATTTTAATCCTTGGTTTTCAAGGTAAATTTACATGTATTCATGAATGGATGTTTATATGAAAATTTGTTAAACATCTATAATTTTTAATATATATTAATCGTTACAATATAGATATATAAATGATCATATATTGATTTTTTATATACCATTACTACGACGCATTTGATAAGTTAATGATAAATGCTTTGATTTAGGTTGGAAGTTTTTTGCACAATGATCTTTTTTTTGGTATTATTTATCCATGTTATGTGTATGTAAATATACGAAAACATCAAATAAGATAAAATACATATATTATAATATGTTTCAACCATTAAAATGGTATCATTTCCAGTCTTGTAGAATTTAATGAAAATTGAAAAACTGTCTTCCTTGACTACGATAAATTAACACATCTGGAACGGTGTTTGCATTTTTAATATAAAAGGAGAGAGAAAAGAGATTATAATGAAATAATCCATTAGTAAAATCAAAATATGGTGCATTTATAGTACTCGAATTATCTTGGCATCAGGATAAGGTGAGGTGAGAATATAAAATAATGGATCTTGTAAGGAAATTGAATGAAAAAGGAATATAGGTTAACCTATTGAGTACTCCTCTTTGAGAAACTCTTTAAAAACTTTGATTTTGGAAATTTGGTGAGACAAGAAGGCCTTGGACGTGGGGGGAGGTCTTGGAAAGAGTATTTTTAAGAATTTACAAAAAATCGTGCAGCTTGAGTGGTGTGGGAGGAAGAGGGGGTGACGGGTGGTTCATATAGTGGAGGGGGAAGGGATTTTACAATATTTTAATTATTATTTTAATATTTTTTTGTCATTCTATGAATATTCTTGATTCATGTGATCAAAGATAGAAATAATGGAATTTGAGTTAGAACCAAGTGGTCTTAAATCATCATTTCATCAACGATGATGCAGTAAATCAAGTATTCATCATTTATCATAATTTATTGTATTTTACTATTCATAAAAAATCATGTATTTCATAAAAATCACAAAAATTCACCCTAATTTTTTTTTCGATATGTTGAATCCAAAAATAATCTCCATTTTTCAAAAATAATTTTCTAAATATGATAAATTTAATTTTTAATTAAAATCAATATTTAATCAAAATATATAAACACATAAAATATTCTTCTTCATTATTAAGGTTCTTGAATTTATTTATACATTCATGGGTATGGATACCATTCATAAAAGGCATGTTACTATTAATAAGTGTATCTTAGTATTCATAAGAGTATGATACTATTAATAAGGGTAGGTTATTATTCACATAAAATTAAGTTAATTCTATCAGACTCAAAATATCATCTCGATCATAACATTGGATGTCCGTTTTTCAAAATTCAAAAAATAAATGTTTAAGATTTATGTTTAATGTCTATGTAATGACAACCTATTAAATAATCAATTGTTGTTTCAAATAAAATTTGGGTCTTTTTGAAAAGAGGATACATGATGAATAGATTGTATTTTAGAGAACTCTTCCATAAAATGATTGGGGTGTTACATTATTCTATCCTTCGAAAAATGTCTTCCACGAAATTTTTTATTTATAAAGACATCAAAAAATATGTGGGTGGTTCTACATCAGAACATCCCCAGGTTCCTGCATTTCATCTTCTATGTCGTGGTTTCATCAAAGAACCATGACTAGACGAGTTATCTGATTTTTCAATAACTACTCCCTTATGTCAATAATCCCGATAAGATCTTCACATTATGACAAATCATGTTCCACTTATATTTCATCATTTGTGAGTATGTGTGTTGGTTATAGCATGTATTTATATAACAATTAAATGTGGAACACATCATGAACAATTTAGATACTTGGATTCATATCTAAATGGTAAACTACATCTCTGGTTCATTACAAAATATCAAATGGTCAGATGTACATTGGGATTAGTTTCCCTTTCTTACCACACATTATGTCACCCATCCAAGGATATTCTTTTAGAAATACACGATCTCCTACATGGAATTCCAAATACATTATTTTTTGTTAGCATAACTCCTCTGCCTACTTTTGGCTGTATTAATATGGGCTTAAATTGTATATACCTTTTCTGTGGTCTCTTCAAAAAAAAATTGGTCCTATAAGTTTCCTCTCAATAACTTCATCCCATCAAGTTGTAGTATAACATCTCTTTCCATGTATTTATTTATATGGAGCCATATGAATACTACAATGGAAACAATTATTATAGGAAATTCCACCAAAAGAAAGTGTTGATCCCACATACCACAAAAGTCAAGGGAGCATGATCTCAGCCTGTTCTCTAGCATTTGAATATTCCTTTCAGACTTTACATTGGTATGGGGGTGATATGAAGTATTCATATGAGGATCAGTGTCGAAAACATTTTTTATAATATTAAATAATTTTTATGCAAAGAGTCGATCTTGATCAGACACAATCAATAGAGGTGAACCATGGAATCTTACAACTTCATTAATATAATGTCTTGTTAGGAGCACAAGTCGCAAAATCCTCTCTTATAACAAAGAAATGTGCTGATTTTTTGAGATGATCAACAATTACCCATATTGAATCATTTCTTCTAGTTGTCTATGGCAGTATAGTGAAAAAATTAATCATAATGTCATCCAAGATCCACTTAAAAATTTGTAGATGTCCCATTACCCCTTTAGGATGTTGTCTCTCTGCCTTCAATTTTTGACAATCTATACACCTTGACAAGTAGTTAGAAATTTCTCACATCATTAAATCCCACCAAAATTATTCCATCAGTTCTCTATACATATTTGAGCTATTTGGGTGTTTATTGAAATTTGAGCTATGAGCACTATCTAATAATTCCATTTTTAGCACAGGTATTGTTGGAACTCATAACCTAATCCCATGTTTCAAAACCCCATCTTCATCCAGGCATTCTTCCAATATCCCATCCTTAACAGTATTAATTTTCTTTTATAGATTCTCATCATCAGATTGAGAGATTTTTATCTTCTCTAGTAATGATAGTTTAGAATCATTTGATAGAGGAAATATATTTCTCATTACTTGAAAATTCAAATATCCATCTATAGTAGATCGTGAATATAAGATCTCTCTCAATCCTCATTTGGGTTGGGAGTCCATGATCATTCTTTCCAAATGCATCTTCCACCTTACTTGTTGTTACGGGGTGGGTGTGTATAGAACAATAATAATATATGAGTAACATGAAACATATACTTTCCCTCATGTTGATTTCTTTTTGTGCAAAAGTGCATTTCAAACAACTTTCATTTGGGTATATCTCTAATCATTCACAGTTGAGATAATGTATCCATATTTTTTGAGAAGTTATTATAAATACTAAATCATGATCATGATTTTGAAAAATTTTCTCATGATTCATAAAATACCATTATGTATAAGAAATAGTTTATCATTTTTCATAAGGATGCAACCTAGACCATTATTTAATGCATCATTATATATCACAAATCAATTATTTTTAAATGGGAGAGTCAGAATTAGGGAATTGAACTATATTCTCTTCAATTATTCAAATTATTCTATACATTATTTCATCAATAAAAACATAAACCCGATACGTGTGTGCTTGGTTTGGGGGTTATCCAGTCAGGAAAAATTCTGAACGAAACACTGATACCAACCTGATAAGCCTATAAAATTGTGTACATCGTTTATGTTTGCTGGAGTGGGGAATTATTGAATTTCCATTCTTCATAGGATCAACTAATATTCATTCCTTAGACACAATATTGCAATGAAAAAATTTTGATTGATTCCATAATTCACACATTCTAAATAATCCATATAATTCATTTCTTCTAAAAGATTTCATAATAATTCTCATTGAATCTCATGGTATTTATAGAATTTGGAATATACGAGGATATCATCGATAAATAAATCAAAAAAGTTATAAATATATTATTTCAAAACAATATTCATTAAATTTTCAAAAATAGAGGGTGCATTAGTCTGTCTAAAAGGATTCACTGTAAATTTTAATTCCCATACCTAGTTTGAAACGCTATCTTTGTAATATCTTCCTCCATCAAACACTACTAATGATATCCAGATCTAAGTTCAATCTTCAAAAAGTATTGTTCTTCAAGAATTTGATAAAATAAATCATCAATTCTTGCAATATGATACTTATAATTTACTATAATAGCATTGATTTCCCATTAGTCAATTCATAGCCTCATGGATGCATCTTCCTTCTTGACACAAAAAAATTTTGGATCCCCGTGGAGAAACACTAGGAAAAATAAGTCATTTTTCAAAAAATTCATATAGTAATTTTGTTAGCTCCACTTATTCCACTATGTTCATTCTATAAGGAGTATTTGATAAAGGTATTGAAATAGGAATTAAATCAATAGAGAACTCAACTTCCACCTTTGGAGGATGTCCAGGGAAATCCTATAGAAATAAATCATTGTATTCTTTAAATATATGTGCATATTATGTTTGAATATTTCTTTCCTCACGCAAAAATATTGGTTTATCTTCATCTCCAAGTATTTCATTTATTGGAGCTACTGGGGGTGGTTGAATATATGAATCATGTGGTGAGTTTTCTGCATTAAAGATAAGGTATTCTATACCATATTCAAAAATTGTTACTTGCTTCTTGTTGTAATAGATATAATCCTCATAATGTGATATCCAATTCATAGAGATAATTATATCTAATTAAATCAACATTAAGATTATAAGGCTATCAAATAAATCATTCTTATGTATCATGAGGGGGACTAATCGACATGAATTTATTTCAATGATACATACACTAGGTGTTTTGACTAATATAACCTTTATTAAATCAAATTTTAAATGTTTAATTTTATTTAGAAACATGGAATTTATCAATTAATGTGTTGATATAGAATCCAATAATGTATTGTTCTAGTTTGACAAAACAATTAATGATTCTTCCACCAAGTCATTGGAAATATCATCGTCTACAGTTGAAATCGCATAATCATTCTCTTGATATCTTGGCATTTTTTAATGAATGTTTCCTTGGTACCAAAGAAAATCATTTTCATAGTGTCGCATGTCTCTATAATTGTATAATTGAACATCATTTAATTATTTCTTGCAATTGAATTAATTAGATCAGTGATACTTTGTCCCCACATATAAAAGACTCCCATGCCTTTCAATGATTTCTCAAGATGACTCTTTCAACTGTTATATCATTATATGAATTGCTTCATTCCCTTATTCTTATTCGGAGCATCCCCTTTTACATGGTTATAAGAGTAATATTCTTATATTGGGTTCTCTTGAATAAATTTGATCTAGAATATTCCATCTTCATTTTGATGGCACTTGATAAAATTTCATTATATGATGAATATATTTAAGAAGATAGTGCACTTCGAATTCATGGATTGAGACCTTTAAAGAAATGATCAATCTTGTCTTCGAAGTCTTATATGTAATCTATGGCATACATAGATAGTAATGTGAAGGTATACAAATACTCTCCTTCACTATCATCATCCATTTTATTTTTTCTAAAGAACTTCTTCTCAATTTCTATTTGTTACTCAAGAGAGAAATATTTGTCAAAAAATACTTGCTTAGAAGTCAATTATTCAATATATTATATTTCTTCTTCCTCGATGGTATTCTAAAACATGTACCACCACTGATAAGCATCACCATTGACACAATATAATGTAATTAATAAATTTTATTGTTCATTGCATCATTATGCCATGAATATATTTTCAAGGGATTTGATCTACTGCTCAGCTACCGCTGGATTAGTAGTCCCAATAATATGTGAGTGCTTCAACATGAAAAGATCCATCATAGATGTGGCCTATTTATTTTCCACACTTGAGTATTTTTTTCTAATTTGGTCCTAATATGATCTTCTCATACATTTATTGAGTTGACTTTCTCATTAGGTAAATCCCTACATTTGCCAAGAGTATCGATTCCCCTTTTTCCATTTGGCTCCATCTCTATAAAATGGAATACATTAGATTGGGTTATGAATCATAATTTATAATTTAAACTAGAAAATTACATATCATAAATTATAATTCATTGCATTAATAATCTCATTAAAATGATTTCTTTTATGAAAAATTTACATTAATATCCTTCATAATGGCATGTAAATAAAATTTTAATTATCTAAAGAATAACCCTCAGGTTTATCAATACCAAGAGTGCATTAAGGACCACTGTCATGTACCAGGATTTTCTGTTCCAAGTCACCTTATTAATTTATCCACTTCTAGGTACATCTGTGCTAGAACCACCACAACCTGTTCGTATCTAGACTGGGATGTATTTTATAGAAACATCCACATTATCTAATCCTTACCAAAATACAATATCATTTTTATATTTTTTTCTGAAATAATACCTTAGTGAATTGTTCTCTAATAAACAATTTCTAATCTAATTTTGATGGTTCCTACTAAACATCCTGTAATAACAACTTTAACACCCTGACCCCTCAAGACTAGATTTTGTGAAATACTAATTATATTTCCAAGGGTATAATAAATTAAATCCCAATGAAAATATTTGTCTAGTAGTCATGAAGAAACTAGATACATATATGTAACTCAAATTACATTGGGAAAGGTAAAAAATACAATGCATAAAAAAAATTAAAAACTAAATCTATAGAAACTCAATAAGTGATCTCCTATTCACAACTTGATAAAGGTAAACAATTGAAATGGGTGATCTTGAATGATCAGTAATGTTTAAAAATAGAGAAATCATGAATCAATATTAATTTAATCGTAGGCAACATGGCATTTTCAATATTTCAAGGTGAATAAATGAAAAACACATGCCATTAATAAATTTAGAATGATCCTACAACCATAGATTCTGTCGTAGTGAAAGACTCGTGGATTGTAATAATTGATAATGAAAAATAGAATTCTTATTATTATGACATCATGTATCTTGAACAAGAATCCAAAATACAATTAAAACAATTTAGTTCTGTGGGTAGAAACACATCTGATTTTTGGAAACATACTCGAAGTTTCTTGTCTCCATCAGATTTGTCTCATGTGACCTCTTGATGCATTAAGGGGATATAGAGGGACCTACCCACCACTAAAAGTATAATGAATTATTTATAAATTTACTTAATTAAATACTAATATTAATTTTTAATATCTGTATATATTATAGGATACATATTCATCAATATTTCCATTTTTAAAACAACATTCCCAATAAAAATCATGTGTTAAATGGTTTATGGTTTAGATGATAAACATATCCATGATATGGGTATATGTATATTTAATATAAATATAAATTAATATTAAATTTTTTCTCTAATGGGATGTACGTACACCACAAAAGGATTATTAGGTGAAAACATGAAGTTATTCACAACGAAATGGTAGTTGAGACAAAGTCCCTTACAAGAATGTAATCAGTCAAATCATAAGACCATAACATAATAACCATCAAATTAATTTTCTAATACCATGAATTAAATGGAAATAATTATTTAATATAAAAAGTTATTTGAATATTAACAAAAAAAAAATAAATATGTAGTGAACAATGGAAATCTCAGGGAAATGAATGTGGGATGAGAAAACCCCATAAAATCATTCTTACATGGTAATGGGTTTTCATCTGAGGATTTAAGGAGAGGTAAAGAGGGTATAAAATTATTTATATATCATAAGGGAAGTATGGGGGATGTGTTAAATCAAACCCCATCATTGTTAATTAAAAATAAAAAACACAACATAGGGGGAATTCTTGAATTAAAGTGGGAGAGATGAACCCTTACCAAGAAAGTGTCATTAGATTGATGAAAAATTGATGACATACTTATGTATGGAAAAAATAAACCCACAAAAATATATTTTATAATCAAAATAAAAAATCATATTTCATTCACACATATTGTGGGAAAATACAAAACAAATTACATTGATGCTTAACTCAACGAATGGAAATTGAGTTAAGATATCTCATACCATAAGCTTGAAGGTGTTCTGGATTGTTCATAATCACCTGAATAATCAAATTTATCTTCATTAATTAATAATTATAGAACCTCATCAACAATTAATTCATATATTATATTCTTATAAGATTCATTAATGTATTTTTTAAGGGTTTATGAGTTTCGATTTTATTGTTTTCGAAGCATTTTCTTCTTTGGTTTTCATGATCTATTTACTTGTATTCAAGAATGGATGTTCATTTGAAAAGTTGTTAAACATCTATAAATATTAATATATATTATTATTTATAGTATAGTGATATAAATTATCATATAATTATTTATTTTTATACCTTTAAGATGTGTCATTTGATAAATTAATGATAAATGATTGGATTTAGCTTGGTGGTTTTGGGAACAATGAAATTGTTTTGCATTATTATTCCATATTATGAGGGAATATTGATTCCAGAAAATAAAATAAGATGAAATAACTATATAATGATATATTAAATCCATAAAAAAGTTTCATGACTAGTCTAGATGATAATAATAAAAATTGAAAACTCGTCTTCTTTGAGTGGGATAATTTAACCCATGTCGGATGATGTATGCATTTATTGAACAAAAGGAGAGGAAAAGAGATCTTATAATGATATATTCCATTATAAAAATGAAAATACATTACAGGTTTGGTAATGGAATTATCATGGAATTTGTATGAGGTGAGGTGAATAGAGAGAATAATGTAACTGGTAAAAGAAATTAAATTAAAAAAGGAGAGTGGATCAACTCTTAAGTACTCCTCACCGAGAAATTTCTTAAGTCCATTGATTTTGGCCTTTTGGAGAGACTGTTACGCCTTGTACATTGGTAGAGGTCTTGGGATGATTATTTTGAAGAATGTAGATAAAGCATGATTCTTGAGTGGTGTGAGAAGAAGAGGGGGAGAGGGATGGTTTATATAGTGGAGAGGGGAAGGATTTTACATTATTTTATTTATTATTTTATTAATTTTTCTCAAGAATATGAGTAGTCTTAATTAATGTGATCTGAAATAGAATTTACTGAATTTGATTTTGAACAATGGGGGCTTACATTGGCCTTTCATAACCTATGATACAGAAAATCAATATTTAGCATTTATTGAAATTTATTGTATTTTTCTATTCATAAAAAATTCTATAATTATTAAAAAATCTATAAAATTAAACCTAACCATTTTCGATGTCTAGAATCCCAAAAGGAACAACATTGTCAATAAAACGTTTTTTAAATAGGTTAAATTTAATTTTTAATAAAAATCATAATGTAATCAAAAAATATAATCACTTTAAATATTCATCTTCTTTTTTATGTTGCCTAAATTTCTTTATACATTCATGGTAATGAATACCATTATTAATAGTCATATTTCTATTAATAATGGTCTGTAAATATTCAAAAGTTAAGGTTACTATTCATTAGGGTAGGTTATTATTCACTGAAAATTATGTTTACTCTATCAGACTCTAAATATCGACATGATTGCCACTGTGAATTTAAATTTTTCAATATTCAAACCAAAAAAGTGGAAAATTTAAGTTTAAAATATAGGTAATGACTATATATTATGTTATAATATTTTTTCATTAATCTTAGTGCTTTATGAAAAAAGGATACCTAATGAATAGAATGTATTTAAGAGAAACGTACCATAAACATTTTATAGGTGTTAAATTGTAAAAATTAATATTCTCTAAAATAATAACCATTAAATATATTTTTTATTTAAAAATTAATTATACGTATAAGAAAAACAATGATGATTATTTTAGGATACCGTGTCTGTTATAATAAAGACAGTCGGCCATACATAGAAATTAGTGACACTTCTATTCTACAGTTATAATTTTATAATAAAGGTATGGAATATTTTGTAATTCAATATTATAATTATATAATAAAATTAAAATTATTTAATTAAATTTACATATATATATATAATACAATTTATGTGTTGATAAAAATAGAGTCATGTCGCATCATGATTGTGTTAGTCCACACATTGATGAACAATTTAATCAAATAATAATGAATGAATGAAAATGATATATATTGTATTTTATAAATGATAAAAATATAATTTATAAAACAATATTAATAAATCAATTATATCTCATATACTCATTAACATCATACTTACTAACATCCTTTTAAATGGTTTTGAAAAAATGTCTCATTACCTCACTAGGTGGTACTCAGTCATAAACACATTCTATTTTAACACATCCTATAAAAAATTTAAATTCATAAATGTATATATGATATAATGAGTCAATATTAATAATCATATTGTAAATATTTTATCAATTTTTTATATCCATATTAATCCCAAATAAACATATGTAGTAATGAAAAAATATATGACATTGGTTCCTGAGGTGTTAGTACACTGTATATACAAATGATGATTTCATTGCACATTTGATGGAAGTAGGGATAGTTGTAGGACACTACCTTTACATATAATCATATAAATAGATTTAAAATTATAATTTAATTATATCAAAGTAATTTAAAATGAAGTAAATTTGGTGGATGATTAAATAAAATAAAAATTCTCACTCAAAAAAGTGAAAATTCATTTTATTTTAACCACCTCTCGTTTACACAAAAACCCTTCCAAGGATTGATCTCATCCAAAATTTGGATTAAATAATTATGGGTTGTATGTAAGAAGTTATATTTCTATGTAATTTCTAATAAATACTAGTTTTATGGCTCTTTTTTGATAGGAAAATTGGTGGCCTTTATTAATTGAGTTGAGTTGTATATGTGTAAATTTTGAAATGAAAATGTTTTACACACATTTATCAACATTAAAATGTGTATAGAATGTATTATTATAGATTAGAATACATTATATATTGTTTATATGTCCAGAAAATAGATTATATAATCATTTTAAGGTTATAATGTCTATTATCAATTTTGGTTTTCCATTGGTAAAAACATTTTAACCATAACCGCAACAGATAATTTTAATTATTTTTAGTATTAATTTTTCCAAATAGTATAATTTAACATATTAGAAATATTTTTTAAAAAAATTAGTCTATTTTTTAAAATTCAATTCTCATATGTTATAATACATAATTTATTGTCAATATCGCAGATGTGATGATAAGAAAATTTTCAAATAAGAAATATTAAAATCATTACGATCATTGTAAATCAATAACAAATATGATTATAAGGACCCAAACTTAAACATTATATATTATTGAAATAAATAAATAATTCAAATTGAATATATTTTAATTTTTAAATTTTTAGAGAATTTGGCAATAACTATTTCATTACCTATCAAGAATTATAAGGTAGACACTTTTACCCAGTTTCCATTTTTTCATAAAGTAATAACTATAAAAAAAGTCATGTCTAGTATCATGTTTTAGACAACATAAATTTTCTATGATCCCAACTTTGACACTATTCATCTTTAAGTCCTGTGAAAAACATTCCAAACCACATGATGATCATAAAACACTCCGAAAGCGTTATAAAACGAAGAATGAAAAAATTAGTTCATCAATACAAAAATATAATAACCTCTTTAAAATACCGTATTAAATCATAAGATTTACATAATAAATAGAAATCATAAAGGTAAATTGTGGCATATATAACATACTTACATTATAGGTTTCACAGCTACATTGGGAGTTACATTCATAATTCCCATCACAGTATTCTCCCTAAATCAGTTAGGAGAAACATTCATGTTTAACTCCGTAACATTACCCAATGCATTATATAGCTATCTTGGGATCACCCACCCAAGGTTTATCATGGAGACCCGAACATATGTTATGATTCCCAATAACCATAACATATTCATAAAATGTAAAACAAATATAACGGTAAGAAAACATTTTCACATTTCAATCACAATATATAATTTAAATATATTGAAATAAAAAATCCATTATAAAAACAATTTTCAATAAAAAAATATGTAATAGAGTATATGGAACTTATTTTCTGTTTAAAAACAATACGGATTGTCAAGGAAGAAAAAAGATCTAATAATACTCGCGGTGACCGAAAAGGTCATTATCAACGATAACGTTAAAAGAAACATTTTTTTTTGTTCAGTAAAAAACCTCATTAAAAAATATTCCATTTGAATGAAATGAAATTTCAACGGTTTATTAGAGAATATAAAAGAAATTCGTGTATAAAACAAAATATTCCTCAATGAAAGGAGACTGAGATGAAATCCGTTAACTCATGTCCGACATGTCCTTTTCATTATTCGATCTCTTGAATAATAAACTAATTTTAATTTTAAATTTCTTATGAACCATTTTCAATTGTATAATTCCTATTAAATCCCTTACTACATTGTTATAAACATTATATAACCATTTAAGTAAATAATGGATGTTTTGTCGTTTTTTCACATGAGTCAAAAAGGACTTTTTATAATTACAAGTAGATCATGTTGTTAAAATTTCATTATATCTAAAATGATATTAATTATTTAGATATCATATATATCATATATATCTAGTTTATTTTTGTATTTATAATACTACATATAATTTGGAGGTAAAAAATGAAATGAACTGTACATGGAGACAGTAAGCCGTACATATGCTTGAACAATACATTTATTTATATTTTATATTTAATAAAATGAAAACATAATGATACATAGGTATATTATAATTCCATTATAATATCATATATATACATAATTATATATATATAATCTCAGCATCGCAATCCTTTATACGTTTCACGTATGGCATGAATGATTCATATCACATTAAAGGGGTGGTAGTCTGCAATTCATCAAATGATATTATGGTATTTATCTACTATGAAATCCATAGAGGTATTTTATAAATGAAAAATAAATAAGCTTAGATAGAATATAAATATAATATATATCATATATAAATTTTGTGCCATGATAATGGCCACCATAAAAGGTGGTAGGATATGATTGAACAATCATCATTTCATGAGGTGTTCATTTGTTGTCCACATAAATAGTATGTTATTTACACATTAGATGGAGGTGTTTGTTTTAGTGTAGGGGGTTGGAGAATTAAAATAATACAGAATAACATAAAAGGACATGTTATTGTTAAATCAGGTAACTCACTTTGGTTTCAACCAAAAGGGTTTCTTTAAGTGACCTTAACCTTAGGTAAAGTTTCTAGGTTAAAGAGAGGTATTTCGGGAGATAAATTTGGTATAGGATGGATGACCCAAAGTGCTTGAGAGGTGTGAGTAATGGGTTAGAGGTGAGGGAATTTTTTAAGGAGGAGGAGGGGCTCTTTAGGAAAGTGTGAAAATATTTTTTTTTTATAAATTGATTTTGGGTATCTAAATGCCCAAAACATATTAAATTTTAATTCTAGAAAACTCATTGGAGAAATAATATCATCCAATATGAATTGGAAAGGTTTTTTATATTACTATAATCATTATAATCTTTTTTATTTAAATCATTTATTAATTTGGAAAACAATGCTTCATTATTGTGTCATAAATAATTTAATTTATTTGATGTATAAAAATTATTAAAAAGGCATAATGTTGGAAACCTTATTTATTATTAATGAATATTTATATGTAAATATATCACTTATATAACCCCACATAAAAATTGTTTTAGTAAAACAATACATGTTTATGATATTTTTATTTTTTCTTTAAATAAAAGGTTCTTATTATCAATATCATACCCATGTGGCTTTCGATGGATAAACGTCTCACCCAAGGATAATCTTGGTTGGCCAATACTCATCCAATAAGGATAGAACAATTATTATGGTAATTTTATATTATTATAATAATGTTTTTACCTTGAATTACTCTATTTAGCTTTAATCGCGGAAAATAAAATTCCAAATTTACTATTCATCAAAAAAATTATTTCATCTTATTGAACAAAATTTTACATAACTAAAAAAACATCTCCATCGGATTTTCAAAAATCAATTCAATGAAGTGGTAAATTTTCATTTAAATTAAAAAAATCACCTTTTAAGAACTACTCAGTGTTTTCACTATTCATCAAGAATTGAAGTCATCTAGAATAAATACCAAAAAATCAGCATAAGATATATTTGATATTACAAATTCAAAAATTATGTCCATTTTTCGAAAATAAATACATAGATTTTGAGTTATTTAATTTAAAATTAATTCCTCTTATCAAAACAAAAAGTTTGTTTTTAAGAAATAATATCTATCAAAATATTGTCAATTTTTTATGTCCAATTTCCAAGTGAAATTACTTCCAATGACCAGAATTAGATGAAATGGAGAATATAAAATCTATTTACAGTTTAAAAAAATTAAAAAGAAAATATAACCATATAAATAACAAGGATTAAAAGGTAGTTTTGGATTAAAATAAAGTATTTATCACAATTCATTAAAAAATGAATTTTATCAGAAAAATAACAAAAATTTACCCAATGCAAATTTTGATTTCCCGATTCTATATAATAATTTTATTTTGTCAAATATAACATATAATAGTGACCAAAACAATATTTCAATTTGGTTCTCCATTAAAAGGTGGAAAATCGACATTTTAAAGAATAATAGATTATTTATGCTTGAAATAGTATTAATTCACATTTTAAGCCTTTAACTATTATTGGATTAATATTAAAACATTTAACAAACATGTATAATCATATTGAAGTCAGTTCAATTCATTCCCACAATTACCATAGTTAGGAATTTACTACCATTTGTAATAACAGTAATATATTATAATTATTTTAGTATGAATCAGCCTTATGTGAAACGTAAGATTTCCATGAAATCATATGTTGTGTATCGGGTATGATAATGAACAATGTAAAACCATTAAAGTAAAACTAATATTTAAATCAAAAATATTTGTAAATATGAAAATACCGTATTCGTTATTTAACTGGGATGTTATATCCTTCCCCGCTTTTTGGAATTGTGTCGCTATAATTCTATTCACATATCAAATAAGTGGGGATATTTATCCCCCATAGAATTTTCATATTCCCACATTTCCACTTTAATAATATTGTTTTTCTACCGAACCATTACCTGATGAATTACCTTATTCTGAAACACTTTATCTCTTCGGTCAAAAATATGGACTGGATGTTCCTCATAAGAGATATTCTCTTCCAACTGAACAATTATTGGGCTCAAAACAAGAGATGCTTCTAGAATTTACTTTCCAAACATTGAAACATAAAAAATATTGTGTACCTGGGATAATCATGGATGTATAGACACTCAATACGCAACTGATCCAACATTATCTAGTATTTATAAGGTCCAATGAACCTCAAAATCGTCATTCCCTTCTTACCAAAATGAATCACACTCTTCCATGGATAAACATTAAGAAAGTCGTGATCACCAACCTCAAAATAAAGATTCTACCTCTGGTTATCTGCATAACTTTTTTGCTTACTCTGAGCTGTTTTCATGTTCTTCTGAATCAACTGAACTTTTTCTGTCATCTCTTCTACGAATTCGGGTACCATCAACTTCCACTCACCTACTTCATCCCAAAAATATGGAGTTCGACATCGCATCCAATATAATTCTTCAAATGGATCAACCAGTATAATGGAATGAAAACTGTTATTATATGAAAATTCATCCAAAGAAAGATGTTGGTCCCAACTTCCCTGGTTATCCAGTGAAAAAGCATGTAGCATATCCTCCATGGTGTAAATTGTTCGTTCTGACTACCCATATGATTGAGGATGACACATGTATTAATATTTAATTCATTAAGAAATGAATTCCGAAGTACTTTCAAAAATTTAGACGTAATCTGGGGTTTACCGTCAGATTCAATGGATTGGGAAACTCCAAGAAACATATCTATATCTTTAACATACTACTAAGATAGTTGATCTATAGACAGTGTATCTTTAATATGAAGGAAATGATAAGATTTAGTCAACTGATGAACATTATCCCAGATTTCATTATTACCTCAAGATGTCTTCAGAAATCCCACAATGAATTACAGTGATATATATTCCCATTTTCAATCTGGTAATGGTAAATAATGAAGCATAACTTTTGCTAACTACCTCTCTTATTTAAACTGATGAAAAGTCAAAAAACTCACATTAAAGTCATCAATATCTATTTTCATTCAATCCCACCATTAATACTCCTAATGTTATCAGTTCATCAATGTACTGCCAGGATGAACGTGAAATGGATAACTATGAGGTTCAAATAACAACTCATTATTCAACTAGAAATAACATGGCTTGCATAACCTCTTCCCAAATCTAAAAATACAATCAGTATAAATGTTAAAATCAGTCAATTAACCCTTCTGAACCAACTCTACATTTTTATGTAACTCACTATCTTCCTTCTATGATTTCTTAATTCTATCTGATAGATATGATCTCACTAACACCTGAAACAAAATAGTGGAATATCATCAACAAAAAACTTCTATGAAAATATTCATCAAATCAAAAACTAATTGATCTCCTTCCGAACGTAGCATGGATAATGAAGCATTAATTTTGTTGACTCAAAGCATCAGGAACATTATTTTCTTTCCCTTAATAGTAATGGATCGTGCAATCATAATCCTTAATTAATTCCATCCATATCCTATGTCTAATGTTCAATTCTTTCTGAGTGAATATATACTTAAAATTTTTGTGGTCTGTATATATTTCTCATTTTACTCCAAACAAATGATGCCTCCGAATTTTTATAACAACAAAATAGAAACTAAATACAAATAATGTGTATGGTAGTTTAAATAATAATCATTCAACTGACATGAAGCATAAGAAATTACATGATCATTTTTCATAAGGACACAACAATGTCCTTTCAATGAAGTATCACTCTAGATAACAAACTCACCATTTCTAGATGGTAGTGACAAAACTAAAGAATTCACCAATATTATTTTATATTCCAGAAAACTATCATCACATTCTTATATCCTGAAGTAATTAATAGCTTTTTGAATTCCCATAGTCATCAGACTAGATAACCAGGAAAAATTTTCAGAATACCACTGGTAATAACTTGTCAAACAAGGAAAACTACAGATCTCGGTTATATTTTTGGTTCCTTACCATTCTTCATCAAATTTTGTTTTAGTAGGATCAATATTTATGTCATTTTTTTTAACAATGTGACCAAGGTAAGAAATTTTTTGTAACTATAACTCACACATGATGAATTTAATATGTAGTATATTTTCTATTAAGGATTTTATAGACAACCCTTAAATGACTTTAATTCTCCTCTTTACATTTATAATATACTAAAATATCATCAGTGAACACAACCACAAGATTCTCCATGAAATCACGGATAACTATATTCATAATATCCATGAATACATCAGGTGAATAGGTTATCCCAAAAGGTATAACTAAAAATTTATAACAAACATATCTAGTACGAAACATGATATTAGGAATGATTTATTCCGTTACATTCAACTGGTGGTACTCTGACCTCAATTCAGTATTCAAAATATGCAGAGATCCCTGGAGGTGATAAAACAAACCATCTATATGTGGCAAAGGATACATTTTATTAATAGTGACCTTATTCAATTCTCTATAATAAATTAAAAGTCCCTTTAGACAATCATTCTTTTTAATAAATAAGATATGAGAACCCCATGGTGATGTGCTAGGTCGAATGAAACCTTTATAAAATAACTCTAGAAATTGATTCCTTAACTCAAAATGTTCAATTTGAGCCATTAGATAACGGGGGTTTGAAATTGTCATAGCATCAGGAACTAAGTCAACAGTAAATTCAACATCTCGATCAGGTAAAATATTGGGCAACACATCAGTAATAACATCATGATACCCATTTACCATCGGCACATCATTAGTTAGAACGGTTCATTTGTTTTCAACAACATGTGAAAGGTAACATTCATTTTCATCTTATACTAGTTTATCAGCTTCCTGATGTGATATCCAACGTAAGGGTTCATTCTTGTACACAAACTGAAAATATTTCAGAAATGAAACCTCTATACCTCTGCATTCAATCGAAGCATGATAAAAATAAATCCAATCCATAACCAGAAAAACATCAAACAGTTCTTCAGAGAAAATGAATATGGTTTGAAGGTACATTTTTTCTGTACACAAGGATACAAAGGTTAATATAATTTCTTTCAGTCTCAACATTTCCCCATGATAAATTTACAATATTATTAGGTTTCATATATTGATATATAATACTCAATTTAATAGAAAAATTCTCAAAAATGAATGAATATGTAGACCCTGAATCAAGAAAGACATTGTAATAATCTAAACAAACAAACATTGTACCTACTACTACTTCATTTTATAGACCTACATCTGCTGAAGTATTTGAAAAGGGAATCACCACCACTTTATTCATATTGTTTGGTTTCATTCCCCTAGTGGCGTTCTTCATTGGACACTCATTTGCATAATGACCCATTTCATTGCACTTAAAATTTTTAATAATTGTAAATAAAATTTTGACATACAATTACCCTTCTCTATTTCAGTGAAATTATGATCATTATGTCCTATTTTACCAGAGCAGTAGCACATACTAGAATTCAAAAGATATTCCCCAGCATGATTTTTAACACAACTTTCAAAAACTGTAATATTAATGTTTCATACCATTAGTATTTTTTAAATAGTTCTTACCTTTCGTTTGCCACCTCAACCTCTTTTTATATTGTTTGTCAAAGAAGAACAGATCATCGAAAAACTCCATTTCCACCTTCTCTACACATTGAAAAAGTTTTTCATAACTTTTGAACTCACGAGAAGATAAATCACTTCGATAATTTGGATTTTATCCTAAGTAAAAATGGTTGATTTTACTATCAATATCTCATATGAAATTTGGAGCATACATTTCCAGGTGAGTAATTTTTGCTTCATAAGTATCCATTGAGTCATCCACCTACCTCAATTATAGTAATTGCTTTTCTATCCTAATACAATCCAGATTAGAAAAATATTTCTCAAAAAACATACCTTTGAATTCATCCTAATCAATGGCATCAATCTCCTCATTATCCTGGATATTATTCTTCATCGAACACCACAGATCAGCTTCACCTTCAAAATGGAACATAGTGAGAATAAACTTGTGATGTTTTAACACCCCAAGACATGAAATATCTTCTCCAATTTCTTTATTCCACCCTTCAACTAGAACAGGTTCAGATGATCCTCTGAAAGATAGGGGATGTTTCCTCATTAAATGTTCCACTACTAGCATGTTCTTATGTGGTTGATCTGGCAGATCACATGCATGGATACCACCACTATTTATAGCATGATTCAACTATTCCATTACTACAAAAAACTATTATTTTCCAATTCCAACCATCCCTGATTGGTGATTTAGAAGGATGACTTTCTCATGATGTCATCCCCTTATAGGTTCCTTGTTTCCTCTGCGAAAATCATTCTGAACACAAAAATATCTTAGCTAAAGCATCATGGTAATATTTAAAATCTATATCACTTAAATATTACCATAAATTAATTTATTAACATTAATTTAACAATATCCTAAAATCTAATGTTATATAAACTAACCTTTGATACCAACTGTAAGGACCAAACCTTAAACATTAAATAATCTTGAATTTAATGAATAATTTAAATTGAGGATATTTTTAGGATTAGAGTTTTACAGAATTAGCCTATAACTATTACATTACATCTAAAAAATTAAAAGTTAGACTCTTCTACTTAGTTTTTATTATTTCTTAAATTAAACAGTCATAAAAAAATAGTCATGTCTAGTCCCATGTTTTAGAAAACATGACTTTTTCGTGATACCATCATTGACCCTATTAATCATTAAATCATGTGAAAAACATTTCAAAACATGGGATGAGTATAAAAATTTCAATATGGGTTATAAAACATATAATGAAAACATTATTTCACTAATACATAAATAAAATAATCTCGTTAAAATACCTCCTGAAATGATAAGATTTACATAATAAGCACAAATCATAAAGGAAACTTGTGGCATCCATAACATTCTTACATTTTATCTTTCATAGGAACATAGGAAGTTACATTTGGAATACCCATCACAGTATACTCCATAAATCTCTTTAGAAAACATTCAAGTTTACCTCTGTCAACATATTTAATGCATTGGAAAGCTATGTTGGCCTCACCCACACTATGATTCTCAAGGAACAACCGGAAAAAGTATCAATTCCCAATAACCATAACATATTCATAACACATATAACAAATATAAAGGGAAGATAACATTTCCAAATTTCAATCACAATATATAAATTACATATATTAACATAACAAGTCCATTATAAAAACAACTTTCAATAGGAAAATATGTAATAGAATATATGGTATTTATTTTCATTTTAAAAATATTACAGCAAGTTAAGGAAGCCAAATGATCAAATAATACTCGCAATGGAAGAAAAGGTAGTTCCCACAGCATACAATAAAAAAATATTTTCATTTAGTAAAACAACTCGTAAAAAATTATTCCCTGTGAATGAAATGAAATTTCAAAGCTGTTTATATAGATTTAAAAAGAAATTTGTGTATAATACAAAATATGCCTCAATGAAAGAAGATTGAGACGATGTCCCTTACCTCATGTTTGACATGACTTGTTCATTCTTTAGTCTCCTGAATAATAAACTAATGATAATTTCTAAATTCTTAAGAACCCTTTTATATTTTATCATTCCTTTTATATCACTAATTACAATGTTATAAACATTATATAATCATTTATGATAATAATGTTCGTTTTGCCGATATTTTGTAGTTATTACACATGAACTCTACATTCAATTATGTCTCATATCTAATGGAATGATAAAATAATGATACATTGGTATATTATAATTACATTTTAATATCAAATATATAATCTCAGTAAATCCATCCTTTATGTGTTACAAGTATGGCTTGAACGTGTCAAATCACTTTGAGGGGGCGGTAGTCCGCACTTCCCCAAATGAGATTATCGTATTTAACTAATATGGAATCCATAAAGTTATTATATAAATGAAAAATACAGAAAAATAGAAAACATATAAATATCATATAAATCATATATAAATATAGTTCCATCATAATGGCCACCATAAGAGGTGGTTGTAGAAGATTCAACAATAATTATTTCGTGAGTCGTTAGATTGTGGTCCACTGAAACAGTATGTTCTTAACCCATTAGATGGACACATCTATGCATTTAATTCAAATAATTCACATAAGAAAACCTATAATATTGAGTAATATTGTGTGGTTTTAAAGGAAAGCATCAAAAATTGTTTAGGAAGTTTGAGTAGTGAAATTAAAAAAGGAACTTTAGAGATGATCTTACCTTTAAATCGGGTAACTCCCTTTGATTTGACCCAAAAGGGTTTCCTGAAGTGCCTTATACCTAATTTAAGGCTTCTTAGAGGAGGATATGGTTGTAGGCAGCTTAATTGGGCATATTCTGGTCATGCCAAGGGTCTTGAGTGATATTAGTAATGGGATAGAGGTGAGGGATTTTCATAAGGCAGAGGAGGGGCTCTTTAGGAATGTGTGAAAATATTATTTTATTATATAATGATTTCCAGTTTCTAAATGTCCAAAACGTATTAAAGTATAAGATAAGTTTAGTGATGATCGATATAAGATCATAAAATTAAAATATGAGAGGTTTTGGATATTATTTTATACTTTATAATATTAGTTATTTAAATCATTTATTAATGAGGTAAACACTGCATCATTATTGTGTCATTAATAGTTTAATTTATTTGATGTCTAAAAAATATAAAAAAATACCATAATGGAGGAAATACTTATAGATTCATAATGAATTTTAAAAGACCAATATATCAGTTATATAACCCCGCATTAAAAAGGTTTTATGAAACAATGCATGTTTATGATATTTTCATTTTTACTTTAAAAAAAATGTTATTAATATCATTTTCATTCCCAAGCGTCTTTCAAAAGAAAAATGTCTCACTCAAAGACTGTATTAGTCGACCGTTAATTATACAATAATTTTAGGAAAAGTGTTAAAGTAATTTTATATTATTATAATATTTTTCTTAAATTGAATTCCCCTATATACCTTTAACCGAAGTAATTAATTGTTAGAAGTTATTATTCAACAAATGATATTTTAATTGTATTTAACAGCATTCTAATAACAAATAACAATAATTTATATTGTACATTCAAATTTCAATTCAAAGAAGAGGTATATTTTCTTTTAAATGAAAAAAATATTCTTTTTAACTAATACCTTGTGTTTTCACGATTCATCATAAATTAATGTTTTTTAGAAAAATACCAAAACATCAGCCTAAGATATATTTGATATTTCAAATTCAAAAATGTTGTGTATTTTACAAAATTAAAAAAATACAAGTTTCATTAATTAATTTAAAATTCATTTCTGTTGTCAAAAATAAAACGTGTTTTTTAGAAATAATAACTATCAAAAGATTGACACTTGTTTTTGTCCAATTTCAAAGTGAAATTAATTCAAATGACCAAAAATAGATGAAATGATAAAAATATAATATAATTGAACTTTAAATCAAATTAAAAAGATAATCTTAAAATATAAATAAATTAAAATAAAAGGCATTTTTGAATTAAAATATTGTATTTTTCACAATTCATTAAAAAAATGAATTTTATATGAAAATACTAATAATTTAACCAATGTAAATTTTGATTTCCCTATTATAAGAAAGAATCTTATTTTGTCCAATAGAACATATAAATGTGCCCAAAACTATTTTTAAAACGGGTTTTCTAATAAAATGTGGTAAATCGACCATTGAAAGAATATTAGAGTGTTAATGCTTAAAATTAGATTAATTCACATTTTAAGTCTCTAAATTGTATTGCATAAATGAAAAAACATTTAACAAATTGTATATTTATATTGTAGTTAGTTCTATTCATTCCCTCTATTACAACAGCTAGGCTTTAACTACAAATTAAAATAGTATTATTATTATATTATTATTTCAGTATGACTGAGCCTTGTGTGTGACATATGATTTCAAAGAGACCTGTTGTTGCGTACAGGGTATGATATCGAATATAAAAACTAATTTAAAGTTAAATTGATATTTAGTTCACAATTATTAATAATTATGAAAATTTCATAATCTATATTTACCTAGGTTGTTAAATGATAATGTTTCCAATGAAAAAAAAATATTAAAATAATTATATGTGAACTAATATTACATTATAAATAATTTAATATATAATTTAACTTCACAAAAAATATAAATGGAAATTAAATTTTAAATTAAAAATCTATAATTTTAATTATTCATTAAAAAAGAAAATATTTCTGATAATCCTTAAAAATTACCCAAACGAAATATTTTATATTATAATTAAAAAAATTGCTTCTCATATTATAAATATTATTCTATTTGTAACAATTATTTCGTGTTTTTAACTGAAAAATGTGAAACACCATCTTTTATGGAAAATTTATATTTTTGGAATACATTTTTATTTTATTTTAGCGATAAATAGTTTATTTTTAATAAATATATAACCAAGAAATTTTTATTAGATGTGAAACCATATAATTTTCATAAATTATTGTGTAACATTAATACACACAGATATTATGGTTTGGATATAATTTTATACCATATAATGGTTTCGATATACTCTTGGTTATATGTTACACAAGAGATCAATGAGTTGAAATTTAAATAAGTATATTTCATAGGTTATTATGATTTATCTTATCTATCAAATTTCTCGTCAAATACCATTTTTCCATTTTATAATTTTTCTGTGTAACATTCTCTCCACCTTAAATAAATTTATTCCTTGTCATTTTTCTGTGTAACATAATCTCTAGTATAAATTTTGGATGATTTAAAAGTCAGTTTCTTTCATTGGATATGAATGAAATTTCATAATTTTATTCAATGTAATTTTTCTCCTTTTTATGAATTATATTACTCTCTATTAATATAATTAAATAAAAAAAATGAAATGTTTCTACTTTATATGAAAGGTTCCATCAGTTGGTCATGTTTTTATAGATTTCCAATTGTTAACTTACTACTTTAAATGAATTTCGAAAAATTAGTATTTTCTACAGCTGATTCACTAAAATTCACTTTTTATGGATCATAATACCAATAATATAATGATAGTTATTAATTTTTTAACTGTAGTTATTATTATGAAAAATTATTATCACATGTTATGTAATATGAATATGTTTTCTTATGGTAAAGTGATAAATTTAATCACTTAACCCTCTTTCAGTGTTTAACATACACCATATCATAAATGGTTAACCATATGAGCCTTATTAATTATTAATAAAAACAACTATAGATATAGTTTCAATGATTTTCAAAAATAATATTGTTATTAATACTCAAAAAAATATTATGTTACCATTTATAATCATGTGACCTATATTTGAATAAATTCATCATTTATTTTCTTGAGACATGTAAATGTGATGAATTAAATAAAAACATTATTTTAAGAATTCATTTTTCATTATCTATTTATTAAAACACATTTTATTTTATATATTTCATTAATACAATTATATTGTAAACTCTTCCAATGATAGTATAAACCACATCCATAAAAAATACTTAATCATTCCTAATGTAGTCAGTAATATAACATTTATATTATCATAGTAAATCAAATACTTTTCTAAACATCGTTATCCCTAATTAAAGAATATTTTATGAGGTCTATTCCCAGAAGATATTTTTTTCCTTAAAACATCATCTTTACTTATAGTTTTATCATTTTCACCAGTACTAGTTAAAATACAAATTCATATACATAATAAAATGGTACTGTGTGACAACCCATTTTTTAGAAATAGTATTTTCCTCTTCTCATAACATAGTGAAATAATATTCTACATTTTATCACAGACATAAATGAACTCATAATAATTTATTAAATTAATAAAATATATTTCATTAATCACTAGTGAAAAAAAACACATGAAATTTATAGATTACAATTTCAAAAAAATAAAAAATAAAAAATAAAAATTTAGAAAATCTATATTATCCCAATATAAAATATTTATCACAAACACATCCAAAAAAACATACAATAAAAAATTATAGAAAATAAATCAAAATTATAGAAAATGGAAATATATAGAATTGATAAAAAATGAAATGAATATTAATTGAATTAATTAATTTCTATTTATAAGAGGTAATGTGACTGTTGTAATAGTAATGTGACCATTATAAAATATAGCTAAAAATTGGTAATAGTAATATGATCATTGTATCCTCGCCATTGGAATGTTAATTTTACATCAAAATAATAAATTATGGTGTAAAAAAATTATTAATATTAATGAAATAAAATGTAAAGATTATAATTCCAAAAAAAACAATTATTATTATTATAAACTCAGAGAAAATATAATCAAATTATAAAAAAAATTAAATTATAGTATATTCTAAAAAATATAAAAATTATTTTAATAAAATAATTAAGATTTTAAGAAATTATTTTCATAAAATAAATATCTATTTTTAATTACCATGTGTATATATTTTATGGGTGTTGTTTTAGTGATTTTCTGATAAACATTAACTTTTTGGTGAATAATAAATTTACAATTTTTTAAAAATTGGGAGTATCATAAATTAAATCATTAATGATGTAATAATTAAAAAATAAATCCTACAACATGATCAATTTAGATTATATATTTTATTTGTGAAATGATTCACTAATATATGATGTACCTAATTTCTAAACCTAAAATGTACATTCCAAAGCATAAAATTCTAAAGTAATACATTAATATTTTTTCCCACCCTTCCATTTTGATTAATATTTTCCCTATGAATTATAATGTAAAGAAAGCCTGAAATAATTTTTTTTGACTCAAATATTATTATTTATTTCAAAAAAATTATAATGTTTTTCAATGATATAATATTATATTTGGTATTTTATTCTAAAAATTACCTTATCCTAATGTATAAATAAACCCTTTACCTTTTAGTAGAAAGATTGTATTCCCAATAATTCCAAATCTAATGAAATTATCTAGTACTATTTTATTGTTCCCTTATAATACATCAGGATGTTTTGGAAGAAATCCAACTACCATCGTGAATGGGGATATAGTGTCATAGAAGAGATTCTACAATGAGGAGAGACAAAATCTATATTAACTCTTCAATATTTTTTTCATTTCATTCTTCTTTCTCCATCATCCATTCAAAACATCATACTATAAAATTATGTAATCTATTTTTTGAAATTATATTAATTTTCATGTCCCAATTTAATTATTATAATTATGGAAAATATAAATATTATATTTCTCTTTCCATATCTTCAGACGATGATCTGTTGATGTTTATTTAACCAGCTACAAAGATATTTACATGAAAATTTTTATAACCAAATTAGTTAATATAATTTATTAATTATATTATAAATTTAAATAATTAATTTCAAGTTTTATAATATTATATATTTAATCATACGTTTCTCATAATGATTTTTAAGGAAAATAAATAAGTCAACGTGAAATGGGATATTTTAATGAAAAAAAAGATAAAAAATTCTACCATTTCTGTAACGAATATTTAGAAATAAAATACATATATTATAATTTTTAAATAGTTTTATAAAATTTAAATAATTTACCTCCCTATAATTATTTATTTTTTAAACAATATTATTATTTAGGATATGAAATATCAACGAAATAAGGAGTCTATTTTGGTAAGCAGATTCTCGAACCCAAATCATTTTCTCTAGGGTATCATTATTTCAATAAATAATTTATATGAACAATAATAATATTTTAAATAAATTTAATATAATTATTATTCCATTTTTTGAGATATAGAGGCTTCACATTTAATTTATTGACAAAACTTATATTTTTCAAAAGAAATCATCATTCCAAAAAATTGTTGACACTTAATTTAATTCTTCATTGATCGATAATGAAGACTCTTGTATAAGATATGTTATTCTGTATTTATTTTGGTAACCTTATATTTATTCATAAAATCAATACTATTTAAATCTAAACGAATCCCTTATCATTCCAAGGGTTAGTTCATGAATATTATGGTAATATATTCTATGTGGCGTATAGGATTACATAAATATTATGATGTGGTAGGTGGTCCTGGAATATATATATCCATCCAATGAATAGGGTAATTTGGTGAATCTCCTGATATAATCTTAATTATGAATAAACATCAATATATCATTGTTCACAAGATTAGGATATGATTATGCACTTATGTTATGTGTGACTATGGTTATAGAATTTTTCCCAATAATGTGCAGTATTTAACCATTATAACTTATTGTTTCATTTTTTTCATATCCATATTCTATTTAATTTTTACATGATTCATTCAAGATGTTTATGTTGATCATATTCTTATGATGTTATGGTTATATGGTTTCTCAAATATTTTATATTGATTCGTGTTTCTTATTCAACCTATTAATGTGATATTATCCCAACACATTCATTAATGATTATAAATAGGTTATTATATGTTCTAGGAATAATGTGAGATATTATATGATTATAGGAGAAGGACATGGAAATGTTTATATGTTTTATTATGTGTTACATACATGTGATCTTTATTTTTAGAGGAAACTGATCCATTATATAATATATTTATAACACTATATTGTTATTTTTCATTTAAATGACGTAATTATTATGAATGAAAAACAAGAGTCAATATATATTTCACTAACTTTATTGTAGATTTTAAAAAAATGACTACTAGGATTTCATTACTAAAATAATATAATGACAAAATTGGATAATCAAAACCCATGAAATTAAATCATCCAACTTATCTAAGGTAATTTCATATGATTTATCATTATCTATTTTCATATTTTGAGGTTTACTCTTTTAAATTTTCAGATCTTGATATTATCACATCCAAATCTCTTAAGAGCTGAATAATAATTCTATAAAATATTTTTTTACCCTTTTAATAACAATTGTTATATACATTCTTTCTACTCATGTATCAAAATTCCTTTCATTTTAATCACGAACCAACATTTATCATTAAAAAATTATCACTTTTTGTAATTCCATTATTTCCCTTATCCACTTGATTCATCATTTCATTTTGTTCATATTGTTCTCATACATACAATTTAATAAATAAAACATTGATATTTGCCTATATGTATTCCCATTTTACTATTTCCTAATACGATGTATATATTTAAGAGACTAGTTCCCATCATAATATGGGATTTATCCCATTAAATAAATAATAATTTCTACTCATTTTACAACATTTATTGATGAGTTTACCATTTATTCTTTATGTTTACATATCAATTTCAATATTCTAATTTATATTTAATGACTAAAAATTATTTCTTAAGAAATATTTTCTTTTAATGGAATTATCTATTGGGATTAACTAATAATCATTTAAGTAATCATTCAATAAAAATTGAAATAAATTCTAAAAATAAATTAAAAATTTATATTTCACCTTTTAAATTCAAAATTTTACATTACTGACATTAATTTCAAATAATTTCAATAAATTCAAAATCGCACTCCAATTCAATTTTTTTATTCACAAATACATTCCAAATTTTCATTGAATCCAAAGTTCAATGGAATTGGGTTTTTGTAATCCATTTGAGTGAAATTACATTAAAATAAATAAATTTAATTTAAATCATGAAATATTGTTTTATTAAAGTTGTCCATCATACGCACAACTAATTACATTTGGATCATAGGATATCGTAAAAAATACATAATTTGGAAATTTCAATGGAGAATTTCTATAATGGAGATACAATAATATTTGTAAGATTAATTATCTGAAATTACATGTAATCAATCCTCCCACAACATTATGTTTTATTAAAACATACGGAGGAGAGTGGAGTGAGTTGTAGAATGATATGAAGATGATGAAGCATACATTTGATGGGAAAAAACATAATTCTCCTAGATTTAATATTCATAAATAAGGGTGTAGAGGGGATAATATCACCTGTTGGGAGACACTAAGGATGATGATATTGTATTAGGGTCGTACATGTTCATCAAGCACAAGAATTATGGATTTTTGGATTTGAATAATAACTATTAATATCCCCGGTTTAATGAATGTGATTTCATAAAAGAGAATTATTCATAATTTTTTTTCTCACATATGAATTAATAACACATATATTATTTAATGTAAAATATATTTGATTTATTTGGCTGAATATATTATGAATAATTTATGTAATTACAATACACTGTGTATTTCTAATCATCAATGGAAAAAAATATAAGAGTATTTATAGCATGTTATGAAAACCTTTTGAGTTATGTATAAAAACAATGAATTACTACTGTATTAGGAATAAATAAAATTTTTTAAAACAATTATTTTAAGCTATCCATTTAATTAAATGTTTGATATTATTAAACACATTCAAGTAAAAATTAATAATATCTAAAAATATAAAATAAAATATTTAATTTTCATATATGATTGTACATGAGATAAGTATTCATTATGGAGTTTCACATAACCTTAATTATTTACATCCACTTATATTCAATACATGGTCGCATAAAAAATTCTTCACTAAATAAGAATGGATGAAAAATGTTTAACAACCACTGATTTTACAGGGCCTATAGGAAACCGGTATTGATCAATCATATCAATCGAAAAAAATTGAATCCTTTTATCATATGATCATAAGAGATAAATTGAATATTAATTCTTATAATATCCATTTGAAATAAATTGTTCCATAAAAAATGAATATAGATTGCCATATTCAAATAAAGGCTCATCGGTGGTTTAATATATTATAATATAAAATTTATACTGATTTTATAATTGCTTTTTTACATACAAATATATAGTTAATGAGGGCATCATAACTATTATTTCTTATGGCAGATAATAAAATGAAATTTAATAACTGGTTTAATGTATGCCAATATAAAGAAAAATATTAAATAAATAGTTACCAGAAAAAAAATCTCTTATTTGTAATTTTTTATGCATATTTCATCACCTACATCTTCAAATATATAACTAATATTCTTCCAAAATTATTTATCAACATTATTTTTCCACAACATATACAAATTAGAAAAAATTTCTAACAAATAATAATAAATTTGAGGAAAATCATTCGTGTTAATATGATTCACCTATGTTAAATAAAATACATTAAATTACATGTGAATAACCTTTCAATTGTGCATAATGAAGATGCAATTAATTTTTTTTATAGCAAATGTAATTTCAAAAATATTAAAAATATTTTTAACTGGTTGAATTATTTAACATCATTTTGTATGGAAAACATAAATTATAAAAGAAATGAAAATAATTTTTAGTTGATTATGTAATAAAATTAAAATTACAACATTATTTTGATAATATTTTTTCTTGTTGGAAATCTAGTAGAAATTAATTGGAACTTATTCACATCATGGAATCCAAAAACTATACAAACAATGGATATTTCAATGTAAAAGAAGTCAACTTCCCAGAAATCACAATAATGGGAAATTGTTCAAAATTCACATCTAAATATACATTAATGGGGGAAAATATTCAGGAAAATAACAAAACAATATGACCACCACATTATAATATTTTAAGTATGAATCTATGAAAAAAAAATATATATTTAACCATGAATGGTTTGATATTACATTCATTAAACATGGGTGAAGGGTGGAGATTGGATGATTAACACCATTTAATAAGAAAAATTGCATCTAGCTATGGGAATAAAAATTTTCAAAATTATATTCATGTGAATCATAAATATAAATAAACTATATTTTTTAAAACATAAAATTAAATTTAATGATATGTGTATAAAAATAAAATGGGTTATTTCAATGTAAAGAACACATGATGCTCCAAAAATAGCCGAAGTGGGAAATGAATGAAAAAGCACAAAAAATTCAATAATTATGGGGAAACATTATTAAATAATATAATGTAATAATATAAAAATATAATAATGTTTCACAAAACCCTCCATCCAATGATTCACATCACATTATAGAAATGATGAAAATTAGATAATGATCCTCGAATTATGCCTCGAGTAGACCTAGGTTGGAAACTGCCATAAAGGGTATAGAGATCTCATAATGTGGGAGGCAATAACATTTTTTTGAAATAATTTTGGGAGTTATTATGAATCATATAACCAACAAAACAAAGACATATATAAAATATTTCCAAAATCTATCCCACATGAATACTGAAAAATATAATTATATCAAATGAAACAGAACTCCAAAGTAATGAACCTAAAATAAATCTAAAGTAGTAGTTCAAAAATTGACCCCAGGCTAACGTAGTGAGAACAATAATTGTCCACACAATCCTCCAAGAAACCTGAAAAATATTTTATATATATCAGGTGAGCATAAAGGTATTCTAATTTGGAACACCATAGTATCTTGTCATCATTAGAAAAAAGAATACTAAGGCCCATGTGAGAAATAAAAAATTATACAAAACCCACGACATAGCTATAATAACCATCAAAAACTCACTTAGGAACACTTTACATATAATAAATTTCAAATATGTTAATAAAAATAACATCGATGATAGGGTATCCTACAACACTTCGAAATGTTTAGCCACCTTTCCCCAACAAAAAACATCCCTCCACTCCCACCTCTTTTGAAAGTACAATGTCACAACCTTCCCAATCACAGCAGTGACAAAAACTACATCACGTCCCACCTAAAGACACCTGGGACACACAGTGCATGACATTTTTCTCACAAAAACCTCTTCCAAAAACAACATCCCATCCCACTCGAATAAACATATACAACAATCCATATTACATCCTACCTGCCGACACATTGTCCACAAACCAAATTGTATCCCTCCCATAGATATCTGATCCACAAACCAAATTATATCTCACCCATATACACCTATGAATTCATAACACATCTCATCTTAAAGCCAAGGAAATTATCTCATCTTGAAGACACCTGGAAAGAACATTTAGCCCGCACATACATGTTTATCACAAACCACAACCTGCTTGATGAATCATGGGTTATCACCACCTAGAAGAGGTATATATGATGAGTTGATGGAAATCCATCCTTCCTCCAACTATTATGTTTGAGAAAGACACCCCCCTGATTATTGGGGGTTTTTTCACATATTTATCAACTTTGGTTCTATCTGTATATAAGTAAAATGTAATATACAATTATATTCATATATGATACCAAACACTCACGACCAACCTACAAGTTATTAAAATAACCACAATCTCACAACCCTTACACATATTTGACTACCAATAAATTCAAAATACCACAGACCAAGCCACGAAACCAGATTCACATTCATGACGAATTTAATTAAGAATTTTTTTCATGTATTCAAAACAAACAAAAACCATTCCATGATTTATTAATAAATTATTTGATTATTCCATCACAACATGGGGAACCAATAAGTGTAAAAAACCAAGGGAAACACAGAAATTGTAATTGAGAAGGTGAAGAGCCTGATAAATTAAGGAGGATTTACATTAAAGACACATAACACCACATTCTCCATGTTTAGTACCCATTCATGTTATATCATATATTCATATATTAGATACTAGGTGAATCATTCTACATTTTACATAGAGAGATATTCTATGTGAATTAACTCTACAAAAAATGATCCTTCTTCCATGTAATCCCACAGAGGAAATTTACCTACATAACAAACCCCCAACTCACCATCCCAACCAATAACACATGACCACATATCTAGTATCACAACCCTATTGTATAAACTTAAAATCCATTCCAAAATCAATCAATCTCCAAACATGAGGTTTCATTACATAGACAAGTTGACCTATTGTCGATATGTTCATCCAGAACACCAACCCTTCCAACCCATTGTACAAAACCACTATCACATACATACCACAACACAAATGAGAGAAAATACACACTTTAAAACATATCAATATCACATTTAGTCATTATCATTACCACAACCACAATAATTCCACACTTCAAACACATACAACAATGTATAACATTTTTAGATTTATAAAATGGTTCTCATATATAATTACACCTCATTATTTTTTAGAATTATCACAAAAAATATATAATGTGGAATTCATTCATTACTAGTATTTATTTGACAATCCAATTTCCATATGTATGTGTTCAACATAAACCAAACAACATGAAAACCATTTATTTCACAAACAAGAGACCCAAAAGACGATGATTTTTTGTAAGGCATGAGGAATGAGTAATTCACAGTATTAGAATCATAGTATCGAAACTGCAAAGGAATAGATATTGAATACCCTGTCCAGAAATAATTTCATTTAAACAATTATTATATCAATTATCTTAGATATACCATGATCAATAGGTGAAAAATGTATATCTCTCCCACATGATTTAAAAAATAATTTAGTCAATGGATGTCCATTCCAGAACAGGTTCCAATGAACCTCATACAATAATGTGACACATAAGAGATCTCTGATAACCTCTCAAATAAGATTATCAACCACCTGAGAATTTTGGGACACTACCGAACAAACAACAGCTGAAGATAACCTGATTTTGAAAAATGGGAGATCACATTCAATCACATGGAAGGAATAAATTTGAATTTGATGAGTATAAACCCAAAGAAACCTCAAGGAATACAAAATAACACATCTCGGAATGAATATGGATCATTAGAGATTTGTGAAATATATCTATCAATCAATACATGTTCTTTGAATCCTCCAAATTTCTAAGTGGATTCAATATGATTCTAGAGTTTGAGGAATGGTCAATGTAGGCATAGGGTTTGAAAAAGCTAGAATCTTGAAAACACTTAAATGTTACAATTGTGGGGTATTACACAAAATTTAACACCCTTTCACTCCATTTAATTCCCCATGGTATACTTCTTCCAAAAAAAACCATAACCTTTCATTTTATTTGATTTTTCAGACACACTAACATTTAAAATTGTGTACCACCCATAACATTCCACTGAACCAAACTTCTCAAACAGAAGTAAAATAAAATAGTGAATGGTTATATCTATTCATAAATAATAAATATATCTCAGGATAATTAATGAATGGAAATAAATATCCTACTAAAATTTAATACATTCAATGATAATGTATGTGTGAAGTGCCTAAATTTAAATATGAAATCAAATAGACTAACGACTCCCTAGTGGGTCCCAAATTTTTTTATTTCCCCATCCAAGATCCATCCCCAAATCATAAATCTAACTCAGGGTCTTATCCATTAACCAGTCATTAAAAAAAATGTATATTCATGTTCTGAACAGGAATCACAGGTATTTAGTAATTAATACTGAATATGCCACCAGTAATGATTTTAAAAATAATTATATACAATTATAGTGTATATAATTATATAATAAAATAAATATAATTCATAATTAAAGAGTTTATCACATTATTAAATATTCTCTATGTGGTCACATAAAACCCTTGGTTCCTGATGACACCCTTACCTCAATACAGGCTTCGTCCCATGCCAGAATTCATTCTATCCAAAAGGGATATCAAAATTTTAGTTCCATGTTACCATTCTTAATAAGTTTTATAATTTCAATGTTATCATAGAATGTTTGGTAATGAATAATTAAATTACCATGTTACCATTCCTAATAAATGGATAAATTTTCTACCATACCATTTACCATTAATTACAATATAATTGAATGAGCATATCCCCATTCATAATACATTTCTAATTTTCCATGTTACAATTAGAATTTTATAACCCATAATAAAAACATCTCAATATTAACCATATCTCAATAACTAGAAATAAATTCATAAATTAATTAATCATACTCACTTTTCAATGTCTCATAAATAATTTAAAATTAATTATATTATCCCATGAAATAATTATCTCAAAATATATCTACCATTAATTATCTCACATCATAAATCTTGATATTTGATAATTAGGACATTAGTAAATTAACTCAATTTCTTGTAATTAATTACCCAATTGATTATCTAAAAAACATTTCCCAAATATCATAAATAATACTGAAATTATTTATATAAATGTATATTTTTAATGCTGCATAATTAATTTAAAAATTAAATATCTAAAATGGACATCCCTTAATCACATGATTAACTGAATAATTAATCATCAATTTCAACAATAAATCATTTAATCAATTTCCCCTATTAAATGTTATAATTTAGTAATTTTAATATTTATTGATTTTTATAAATCCAAAAAATAAATTAAAATATATTGATTATGACTATGTTAATTTATTATTTGACCACCTACATCAATTTTTTATGAAAATTCACCGAATATAAATCCTCAAAATAATTAGTGTCACAACAACACATATCTAGATCTAAATCTGAACACCCTAAATAGTGATTAATGAAAATAAAGATCATGAATATATAGATATAGGTATATAATTATTGATCTATATCTCACGAAATGATATAGATATATCCAATATTGTAAATTACTTCACATAATGGATGCATAATGAATGGAAGTGGAAAAAGTGATGAACATGATATGAATTCACTTACCATGAGTTAAGAGAAAAATAATCTGAGGTACGATTGCAAATTAAAATTGGTCAGGATCAATATTAATTCATCAACAGATTTCCGAAAACATGATTAAGAACTTAGATTAAATTTTTTCTTTAAATATGTGAGTTTTGGTTTTTCACGAAATTTTTCAAATAATCTCCAGGCTTATTTTATTCTAGTTAATGTTTTCCTATACAATGAATCATAGTTTTCCCTATCTATTTTCCATCTATGAACCTTTTTTTAGATCACTCTTTCTCCTTTTAGGGATCAAGGTCTATCAAATAATCCACCAACATCGAAAATACCCACTACATAGGGTTGTACAGTTCACTTGGTTGGGGATCATCATTATCTTCAAAAATATGGAAACAATTCACATACCATTATTATTGAATTTTTATCAATGTTATCAAAATAATAGCCTAATTTACCTTATAATAAAAAATTAACAACATTTAATAAATAGAATACATGTAAATAATTCTGAGAAAACCCAAAAAATGATTGATATCTTAATATATCCCCACCTTATTAGAACTCATCCATAATATGATGTCCCAATTTTCACATAAATTACGAGCTAAAATGGTTGTTCTAATAAGACCACATGTCTTACTCTTGTTCCTATGTATTCTGTTATAAAAAATTATTTTTCACAATACACGAACAATTAGTAATGTATTTCCCCAGAACACTTTCTCACTACAATCCCATTCAATTATAAAATGCACCTCAAAGGACGTTTCAACCTATAAATCAACATCATCAACATCGATCAAATGATACGTGTCTGGTTGATCCTAAAAAAGTTGTGATAAATTGAAAAAATCATGTATATCATGGTATATTTTTGGAAGATCCAATCAGTATGCCCCCGACCCTATTCACTGCAAAACATCAAATGGTCCTCCAATCCAATGTGTGAACTATCCCTATCTCTATATCCTTATGTGACATAATCTAGATGAAAATAGAAAGAATATATGATTAACCTCTGAAAACTATACAGATCATTAGAATCTATATGCTAATAACATTTTTTTACACTATTCCATATCCATATATTTTGAAATAACATGTACCTGCTTCGATGTTTCATATGCGAGACATGGTCCCAACACATCAAACTCACCTACCTATAGCCATGATAATGATGATATTTATCTTCAACCATAATTATATTTATATGGGTCCATATACATATTTTTCTTATAGATATTGTTATATGAAAACTCTACTAAATAGAAAATTTCCCCCCAAGACCAAACAAACTCAAGAATACATGTCTACAACATATCCTCAAGAACCCATATAATATGTTTTGACTACCCATCTAACTATTTGTGGAAATTAATTCTAAATAATAAATTTATACCAAACTACTTCTACAATCCCTTCAATAAGTATGATGTAATCTAAAAATCATCATTTGATACTATATTATTTGGAACATCTTGAAGACAGATTATCTATTGAACATAAAAATATCTTAGCTGCACCACTAAGAGAGTCTCCCATATATGAAAAAAAATCACTACATTCGACATTCGATCCATAATTACCTAGACAGGTTAATTATCCCTATTATTATTTATTAGACCAACTAAAAATTATATTTTCACGAAATCCAACATATGTTATAGAATGTATAATGAACATAGATGACCTTAAGGTTATTTATTCTCTTCCTTCCCTAGCTTTAAGGTGTGACATCATTTCATAAACCTTTTTATCTCCTTTTTGATGTCTTAAATCCCTGATTATTTTCATATGTCACGATATATTTTGGTCACCCATGGATGTACCACCACCATCGTAAAATGAAATTCCCACATGTTCTCCTCTCAGATGCTCATATGAATAAAAACCATACACTTGACGTAGATGATATCACCCTAATATATTCTCCCATATGTAGGTTACTCGACCCCTTCAATATTTCTATCGTGGTCAAAAATTTATGATCTTTATATTTCATTATACTATAAATGATAAAAAAATGTATACTCCATTTATTTCAATAAGTGTTTTATATACTCATTCCTCTTATCAACCACAACATGCATTTAAGGAAGTAGAGTCATCATCTTCTACTCAACTATAGACTTCTAAACTTCTTGATCCTACGATTTCCTACTCAATGTGTCTACCACACTATTTCCTTTCCCAAAAATATATGTAATTCAAAAATATAATCACTATATATATTCAACCAATCTCCACATTCGAGTAATCATATATCGGTATGAGAAGATATACCATAAGAACGTGTGATCAGTAATTACTTTTATCATGTCACCCAATAGGTAATGTATCAAAAACCTTAAATAATAAACAACTACAATGAGCTTGAGGTCATTTATAAGCTAGTTCGATTCAAGTGGTGTAAAATTCTTAGAACTATATTATACAACTCGATATCCCTATATAAACACAACTATGATTCCAATTCTAGACAAATCATAATACATCATATAGTCATCAACCAGATCACGGAGTATCTATATCAATGTCTATGTAAATCACTTCATACACTAATGTAATGCCTTATCACAATATTTTGACTAATAAATAATTATCCAATTTTTGGTCACGCCTGGATTATTTGCTTCCAATAAATAAATTTCTCCAAGGATACTACGATAATATCAATATAACCTCAATAAATCTATGGATATATAATATAATCATGGGATTTTCCAATGAAGCCAAATCATGATACTTATCTTGGACTAATGAAACACCTTCAATCAAGATGATGTTACCTAACATGTGTAGATGATATTTCCAAAACTAATACTTATGTATCATGGAGTGTAGAAAATTCTCTCTCAAAATACATTGTACAATTCTAATATGATGGGAACGATCTAAATGAGCCATTGTGTAATCCAAGTTGACATAATGGAATACTAAAAAACTGACCCAGTTATGGATTTATATTTCTATTTCTCATGGACTTATATAATTATATTTCTTTCATCAGCCCAAATGAATTCTTAAATAACTCATATATCCAATAAATTTTCCAAAAAGTAGTACTTAATATTTCCGAAGACCTAAGACAAATATGATGATACCATGAACTCAATTTGATATTTTATCACACACAAGATCATCTCAACTAGTCAAATAGAATGTAAGATGTTAAATAGGATAATTAATTCATACAATCAACTTCTCACCCTTCCTTTAATTAACAGGAATGTGAAATAATGTGTCACCCTTCTTATAAAACAATTCATTTTATTCCCAAGTAAAATTATTCATATGGATAACTCCATTATACAAAAAATCCTAAAAATAAATATTTAGTTCCTGAATCGATGATGGTACTATTTTGTATGGTGGAATAGAAATGGATCACACCCAACATGATCATAATATTTAATTCCACATCTATATTAGGTAGAATCCCTATTATGTCTTTTGAAAAAATATACCTAAAATATTCCACTACTGGGGTAATGATATCATGTTTCTAACCTCCTTTATCCATCAGTTAATGTGAAAATCAGGTTTCGTGGTCTCCAATATTGTTTTTAATTATCCCTACTCTCCCTACATAGATATACAACTTTCCATGGGGATGATAGTTGTCACCCTTATGGGATGTAATGTTCACTATACTATGGTAACAGTCTTGGTGGGATTAATTTGAAAATAATTAGTCTGTACCCCTAATTAGGATGAATCTTTTCATGTCACATGTATAGATATTGAATTCAAAAAGTACTCGCCAATTTATGGAAAACATCCTATGCTCGAATAGATTTATCTGGATTATACTACCATTGGTGTATCTATCATCAGTTTCATTCTTAAATACTCCATCACCATGTTAAAACTGTTAACTTGTTTTTAATATAGAAATTAATGATATGGACCAGTGTCAAATAAGGCACTAGACATGGTTTAAGATACATGAATATTAACTCTCGTTATTAACTGTCCAACCTCCCTTTATAAACGTGTAGGTAGTACTGAATGTAGTTGTCATACCCCTCATCCATATGATGTTGTATGACTCCCCTGAGATGTACCACTAAACTCATATGTGTTCACATTCTCAGTAGAACCACTATAACAACCTATTCCATATTGAAAAGTAAAAATACATAAACTATAATGATATGGATCAAGACATCTTCTTTTTAGAACTTGGATCTATCGAGATCAACTATCACCAACCATATATCACTATGACCCATATAATTTATATTAATTCCCCGTATTGATGAATGAGATTAACTGCAATGTTTTTCAGGGATAGTGTAAATTATAGTGGCATGGTTACTACCATAATAGTGTAAAATCACAACAAAATTCTCCTATGTAACAGAATTTTCCACATTGTGAATCGGTTTTCCATTGATCTTGCTACATTTTTCACAGCAATGATTTATTCTCTTCAAATTCATAACCCAGATCATCAAGATATAACCCCTATATTTCAATGGAAGCCTCCCTTAGTTACCCTCGTCTATGAGATATTAATCCACCATATCATCAATAATATTTAATTGACTGTGGTTTATATTATAATTAATATCTCACTAAGATGTAGTCTAAAATTATCTCACCATAGATGTATCATCTCCACCCAACCACTGTGAATATAATTCTAGATTTATGAAAAATCTAAAATAAATCACTATGGACATGCTCCATAGTGTCATATACAAGAATTCGTTTTCCATCTCCTACCTTAGCAATATCGGATAAAAGTTATCTAAAAACATCTCCAATAAGTCATTTCATAGCATACCATCATCTTGTACAGTCCACATATGAATTTCCCACCAGATATTTGATGATCCTCATTTATTATATGTGGCCTATTTGACCCCCCTTATTTTTTGTATCGAAATTTTCATGTATCCTCTAGATTGAATCATCCCAGAACTCATCTACCCCATGTCCACCATCTCCAGATATATTCTGAGGGCGATGTATCTGAAACTCCTTCATTATATCAAACATGTTCTTCTCATCCCACATTTACTATTCATCTAATAACTGTATGATGCCAGCAATTCCTTCATGTATCTTCTCACCCACTTCCACAACCGTAAATTTCGGTTCCTCATTGCCTACTTGCAGTATACCATCATCTACTAGGTCTTATTGGAATTCTCTCAAAAATATTCTTCATGGATTCATAGCACTACAATTAAAAACTCACATCATATGAATCATAAAACATCATCATTATATTTATATAAAATGTATAATCACCAAAAGACTCATAAAATTTTTCCCCCATTCCTAATAATGTGGTCAAAAACTGTAACATCCCAAGTATGTAATGATAATAGATATTTTTATCTAGGTATATTAATGAAATAGATTTTGTTTTAGAGGCTTAAAATGAAAATAAATCCAATCTTAATCATGGAATACACTAATATTTTTAAAAGATCGTTTTACTACCTTTTGATGAAAAACCATTTTTAAATCCATATTTTGAAAATTTTATAAGCTATGTATGTCAAAATAAACTTATTCTTTATTATTGGGATATCAAAATTTACTTTGTGTGAATTTTTGGTGTTTCTCAAACAATGTTCATTTTTTAATTAATTGTGAAAAATACTGCATTTTACATCAAAACTGATTTTTAATCTAATTTATATATATAATTAGATTATCTTTTGAATTGGTTTTTAAGTGAAATTAAAATATATTTTTACCATTTAATCCAATGGTGGTCATTGTAATCAATTTCACTTTGACATTGGACTTAAACTAGTGTTAATCTTTTGATACTTATTGTTTCATAAAAACACGCTATTTGTCATGACATAGGGAATTAATTATTAAATTAATTAATGTGAATTATATTTTTCGAATTTTGTAAAATAGGCTTCATTTTTGAATTTGGAATATCAAATATAGATTAGGGTGAATTTTTGAAATTTTTTCTGGAAAACTTCAATTTTTGATGAATAGTGAAACCACTAAGTGGTACTTAGAAAAACTGATTTTTCGTTTAAATGAAATATTACCTTTTCTATGATTTGAATTTCAAAAATTCGACATACATGGTTGTCATTAAGAATTAAGATGTGGTTCAATGAGATTAAAATAATTTTTCGGTGAATAGTAACTCTTAAGTTCTTAATCGCCACTAGAGGTAATTAGTGTAGTTTAAGGTAAAAATAATGCTTTAATAAAATGAGATGAGCTTGACACATGTCCTAACCTCATTGGATGTGTCATGTCCGACCAATAAAATCCATGGGTCAACTTGGGGACCCCATGGAGCCTCTTTGGTTGGGAAATTACATAAATGACTTTTTATTTAATGTAAAAGTAAAAATGACACAAACATGAGATGTTTTACTAAAAAAATTTTACATTGGGTTATTATATAATATTTTTTATTATAAGTATTCATTGAAAAGATAAAAATATTTCCTACATAATAGTATTTTTTTTATAATTTTTAGACTTTAAATAAATTAAATTATTTATGACATCATGATGATGCCGCGATAACCTCATTATTTAACGATTTAAATAAAATGGAATGATAATGTAAAATATAAGACCTACACATGTCCAAAACCTATTGTATGGGTGGATTTCGAACCCTAATCACCTTATACTAAAAACATCAATGTGGGACCTCTTAAATCCGGATAACATTTTAAAATACATTGACTTTTCTTTACCTTCCAAGAGTTCCCCTCCTCTATTCTTATAAAAGGCCCCCACCACTACCTCCTTACCCACACTCCCAAAGTCTTTGGCTCAGCCAACCCCTAATCATTTTGTCTCTACACATCCCTCTCTTACTCTTTGAAGCTTCACTTTGGGCAGAAGGCTTCCCAAGGAATCCATTGAGCTCAAATCTAAGAGAGTTACCTGATTTTAAGGTAATGTCTTCTTTTGAGTCCTTTTGTATGATTTTCCTTCTCCAACCCCCTAAACTCTTTTTTTTTCATTTCTTTTGTAACAACTCCAGTATCCTCAATATACTATGATGTTGTTATAAGAAGAATTCGAGATACACTTACACACACCTACATATAATGGTTAAAGGACATACGGTTTCTGTTGATGGTGAATTTATGCCTCCCGAAACGATGAGTGTTCAACATTCTTTTAACATCTTCAAAGGTGGCCATTATGATGTAACTAAATTTTTATATGATATATAATATGTTTATGTTTTCTATAATCTTCTGCATTTTGCATTTTGGTAATACCTTTATGGTTTCCATTATGGGTAAACGCGATATCTTCATTTAAGTAAGTGCGGACTACCACCCCCTCAAAGTGATTTGATTCGTTAAATACCATATGTGGGATGTATAAAGGATGTAACTATGATATTATATATGGTATTATACTTTAATTATAATATACCTTTATATCATTATGATTCCATTCTATAAAATATGAAATAGAAATGAAAGTAGCGTTAATGCGTACGTACGACTTACCGTCTCCATGAACGGTGCATTTCATTTCTTATCTCTAAATGATTATGTAATATTATAAATGCATGTATATACTGGATATATATGATATATACATAATTATTATAATTCTGGATATAATGGATACATGAACAACATGTAATTATATAGGGTTTATTTTTTACTCAAGTACCAATGATCGTTAAAACAACCGTTATTAACCTAAATAATTACATAGTGTTCATGACATGGAAATAAGTGATATAAAAGGAATAATGAACTTGAAAAAGGTTCTTAAACAAGTCGAAATTATCTCATGATTATTATTCAGTAGATTAAAGAATGACCAAGTCAAGTCGGACCCGAGGTATATGACTTCGTCTCAATCTCCTTTCATTGAGGAATATATTGTTTTATACACAACCTTCTTTTATACGGTGTATAAACCCCTTTGACTTTTACGTTTATCCAAATGAATTATCTTTTTATACGAAGCATTTTACTAAATGACAAAAGGGAATGTTTTTGTCATACGTATGCAGCGACAATGAATTCTCTGCCGCTGTGACCATTATTTGAGTTTCGTCTTCCTCTACAAGCCATACCTTCTTTTTAAAAGAAAAATAAATATCATGTTTTACTTTAATTTTCTTTTGGTATTGAAAATGGATTTCATAATATTTTTATATCAATGTGTTGTATTTATATATTGTGATTGAAAGGTGGAAATGTTATGTTTCCTTTATGCATATTTTATGTGATATGATTATGTTGAGGTTATTGGGAATTATTATGAAGATGGGTGGTTCCGTGATAAATTAAGGGCGGGTGAGCCCGATATAGCTCTCCAATGCATTGGGTAATACGAAAGAGTGTAACGTTAAGGTTTCTCCGAAAAGATTTAGGGAATATACTTTGATGGGTATTCCAAACGTAACCAAGAGTGTTACTCCCTATGTAAGAATGTCATGAATGCCTCAAGTTACCTTTATGTCTTATGATTTCTATGATTTATTCATGATTTGATGAGGTATGTTAAAGTACTTATGTTTTATGGGTAAAGTCTGATTTCATTATTATGTATATATGTACACTTGTTTCCTTTCCATATTTTTATATCCCTTACTGAGCTTTTTATGCTCATCCCAAGTTTTTTGAAATGTTTTTCACAGGTCAAGGGAAAGGTACATGATATGATGATAGTTTCAAGGAAGTGTCAATAAAGAATCCATGTTTTATTTTAAATATGTTTCCCTTGATGGGAAAGAATAATACTATCTTTATGTAACCACTTTGTTTATATGTGGAATGTAATGCAAGTTTTATGTTCTAATTCTCTAAAACTCTAAACCCAAAAATATCCTTAATGTGTAATCTTGTAATAACTCAAGATTAAGTATGTTTTAAGGCTGGGGCCTTATAGTTGGTATCATAGGTGGGTTTAGATAAATTTAGGAGTTATAATTATATTAAATGATTATCCAAAAATATTTTTTTAGGGTCCAATTGAAGTGATATAGTATTTGAAGATTACTATGTTGATTCATCAAAGATATGTTTGTTCAGAATGGGTTTCCGTAGAGGTAACAGGGAAGCAGTTCTTGGAAGGCATGAAGAAGGAAATAACCTTCCGAATCAGCATCCTGAGATGGTCGGAATTGGAGTTGAACAGTTTGTTGTAGTAATGGCGTAGTTGACTCAAGCGATAAATGGTGGTGGTATCCATGCACGAGAATAGCCAGATCAGCTGCAGTGGAATATGTCAGTGGTTGAACATTTCATGAGGCAACATCCCCCATCATTCAGAGGATCATCTGACCCTGTGCTAGCTGAAGGGTGGATTAATTCACTGGAGAATATTTTTGATGTCATGGGGTGTTCAGACAATCAAAAGGTTAGTCTTGCTATTTATCATTTGGAGGGTGAAGTAGATCACTGGTGGTCGATGGTTAAAAGTATCAGGGACACTTATGAGATTGATGCTCTCTACTGGTATGAATTCAAAGGTATGATCCTTGAGAAGTATTTTCCTAAGGCTGTTCGACTTAGGATGGAAAAGAAATTCTTGTCATTGAGTCAAGAGGAAGACTTAGTGGCTGTATATAAAGAAAGGTTCACTCGTTTGGAAATGTATGCTCCTAATTTTATCTGAGACCATGATAGTAAAATCAATTGTTTTTACTCAGGATTAAAGCCAAAATATCGAAGGGTATTAACTTCTTGTGAGTTTAAGAGTTATGAAAATCTTGTTCGATGTGCTGAGAAGGTGTAAATGGAGTTTGTCGATGATAAAGTGTTCTATAACAACCAACAGAAGAAGAGACCGAGGTGGCAGGAGATATGAAAGAATTCGTCCAAAAGGTCTGATGGTAATAAAACTATGTTTCCAGTTTATGATAAATGTGGAAAAAGGCATGCTGGGGAATGTCTTCTGAATTATGGAAAGTGCTACCGATTTGGTATGATGGGACATAAGGCTCATGATTGCACTGAAAAAGATCAAGGTGAAGGTAAGACCAAATTTCATTTATAGTTAGTGAAATGTTATAAGTGCAATGAGATGGGTCACTATGAAAATGAGTGTCCGACAAAGAGCTTGAGTGATGGGAATCAGTTAGACTACAAGCAAAAAGGGGTGGTGATATCCTTTGCAACTACTTCAGAAGATGTCGGTCCATCAAATGAAGTTGTATCAGGTACCTTTTTTGTTTTTTCAGATTATGCCACTGTGTTGTTTGATTCGGGGTCTACACATTCTTTCATCTCTGAAACCATTTCTAGTAAAATGGGAATACCATCTCAAGAAATGACTCTTGAAATTTTGGTAAAAACTCATGGGGGAAATGTTGAGGAAATACGAATTTATAAGAATCTTTTTATCCTTATCTTTGGGAAGAAACTACTTGAAAACCTTATTTTTCTACCTCTAGTAGAGTTTAATGTTATCCTGGGTATGGATTGGCTCTCTATTTACAATGCTAAGATTGATTGTAGAGCTAAAGACGTTTCTTTTCAAAAAGACATTCAGTTTGTGTACAAGAATGAACCCTTACTGTTGATAACTTATCAAGAGGCCAAGAAACTTGTGAAAGATGGAAATGAATGTTACCTTGCACACATCATTGAAAATAAAGGAATTGTTCAAATTAATGATGTGTCAGTGGTAAATGAGTATCCTGATGTTTTTTCTGATGGGTTTCCTGGAATAATACCAGATCGGATAGTAGAGTTTACTGTTGACTTAGTTCCTGATGATAAGACTATTTCAAAACCCCCTTATCAAATGGCTCAAATTGAACTTTTAGAGTTAAAGGAGCAATTGCAAGATTTATTAGAGAAAGGTTTTGTTCGACCTAGCACATCACCATGGGGAGATCCTGTTTTATTTGTTAAAATGAAATATGTTTCAATGAGACTTTTCATTGTTTTTAGAGCCTTGAATAACATCACTATTAAGAACAAATATCCTTTGCCTCATATCGATTATTTGTTTGATCAGCTCCAGGTAGCTCAGTATTTTTCAAATATTGACTTGAGATCGGGGTACCATCAGCTGAAGGTAAAGGAATAAGATGTTCCGAAGACCGCATACCGTACATGATATGGCCATTATGAATTTTTAGTAATTCCGTGTGGGCTAATCAATTCAACTTCTGTATTCATGGACTTAATGAATAGAATTTCCATGTGTTCTTGGATAAGTTTTTGGCTGTTTTCATTGATGATATTTTGGTGTTTTCTAAATGTAAAGAGGAGCATGAAAGACATTTAACAGTTATCTTGAAAACTTTCAATGAAAAGAAACTGTATGGAAAATTCATCAAGTGTGAGTTTTGGTTGCAACAAATTTCATACCTTGGTCATATTGTTTCTAAAGATGGGAAAACTGTTGATCCTGCAAAAACAATGGTTGTTGAAGAATGTCCAAGACCCAAAAATGTAAAAGAGATTCGTAGTTTCCTTGGTTTGGTAGGCTATTACCGAAGGTTTGTTAGAATTTTTTCACGGTTATCTAGTACAATGACTAAGATAACTCAGAAGGGTGTTAAGTTTATCTAGACAAAAGAATGTGATGATTGTTTTCAGGAATTGAAAAGAAGATTAGTGAATGATCCAGTTTTGGCACTACCTTCCAGGAATGGTGAGTTTGTTATATACAGTGATGCTTCATTGAATGGACGTGGTTGTGTCCTAATGCAGAATGATCAGGTAATTGCTTATTTTTCACTTCAGTTGAAAACACATGAGGTAAATTACCCTACACATGATTTGGAATTAGCTGTAGTTGTTTTTGCTTTAAAAATTTGGAGGCATCATTTTTATGGAGTAAAGTGGGAAATATATACCGATCACAAATGTTTAAAGTATATATTCACTCAGAAAAAATTGAACATGAGACAAAGGAGATGGCTGGAATTAATAAAGGATTATGATTGTACAATTCATTACCATCCAGGAAAAGCAAATAAAGTGGCTGATAATTTGATCCGAAAAAGTAATGCATCATTAGCAATGTTGTGTTTGGAATGTGATCCTTTGGTTAAGGATTTGGTGAACATTGGAATAGATGTTTTTGGTGCAGGAAGTTCTTCTTTTTTGTTTCAGGTATTAGTGAGATCATCACTATCAGATAGAATCAAGCAAGCACAGAAGCAGGACAGTGAGTTGCAGAAAAAGGTAGAGCTGGTTCAGAAAGGTAAGTTGCCTGAATTCAACATTGATAATGATTGCATTTTGAATTTTGGGAAGAGATTGTGTGTTCCTTGGGATTCACAGTTAAAGAGAGAGTTGTTATGTGAAGCTCATAGTTCTCCGTTTTCAGTTCATCCAGGCAGTACTAATATGTATAGAGATCTTCGGGAGTATTACTGGTGGGATGGAATGAAAAGATATATTGCCGATTTTATTGTCCAGTATTTGACTTGTCAGCAGGTTAAAGCAGAGTGGTAGTTACCAAAAGGGATGCTTCAGCCTTTACTAGTGCCAGAGTGGAAATATGAGAATATATCCATGGACTTTGTTGTGGTATTACTGAATACATCTCGAGGTAATAATTCAATATGGGTTATTGTTGATCTCTTGACTAAATATGCCCATTTCCTTACTATACAAGATACTTTTTATCTAGATCAACTTTTCCATTTGTATATTACAGAGATAGTTAGGTTACATTGAGTTCCCCTCTCCATTGTATCTGATCGTGATCCCAGGTTCACATCTAACTTTTTGAAAGGCCTTCAGAAGTCGTTGGGTACTGAATTAAATTTAAGTACAGCTTTTCATCCTTAATCAGATGGGAAGTCAGAACGAACAATTCAAACTTTGGAGGATATGATACGTTCTTGCTCTATGGAATATCAGGGAGGTTGGGTCCAATATATTTCATTTGTTGAATTTTCATATAATAATAGTTTTCATTCTAGTATACAGATGGAACCATTTCTGGAATTATATGGGAAGCGGTGTCGAACTCCAGCTTTCTGGGATGAAGTGGGTGAAAGGATGTTGATGGGACCAGAATTGGTAGAAGAGATGGCAGAAAAAGTTCAGCTGATTCAAGAGCACATGAGAACAGCTCAGAGTAGGCAAAAGAGTTATGCGGATAACCGGATAAAGGATCTATCTTTCAAGGTAGGTGATCATGTTTTTCTCAAGGTTTCTCCTTGGAAAAGTGTGATGAGATTTGGTAAGAAAGTAAAGATGAGTCAAAGGTTTATTGGACAATATGAAATTCTGGAGAGAGTTGGATCAGTTGCATACTAGGTGGCTTTACCTCCGAGTTTATATTAGGTACACAATGTTTTTCACGTTTCGATGTTGAGAAAGTATATGGCAGATCCATCTCATGTTTTGAGTCCAGAGGTAGTTCAGCTGGAAGAGAACCTATCTTATGAGGAACAACTGGTACAGATTCTTGACCACAGGGAGCAAGTGTTACGGAGTAAGGTGATTAATGGGGTAAAGGTTTTGTGGAATACCACATGATGGAAGAGGCAACATGGGAATCTGAAAATGCAATGAGGGATAAGTACCCCCATTTATTCGATAAGTAAATAAATTGCGGGGACACAATTTTCAAAAGGGGGGAAGGATGTAACATCCCAAGTAAGTAATGAATAATATATATTTTTATCTATGTCTATTAATGAATTATATAGTGTTTTATAGGCTTAAAATGAAAATAAATCCAATCTTAAGCATAGAATACACTAATATTTTTAAAAGATTGTTTTACTGCCTTTTGATGGAAAACCATTTTTAAATCCATATTTTGACAATTTTATGATCTATCTTTGTCAAAATAAACTTATTCTTTATGATTGGGATATCAAAATTTACTTTGTGTGAATTTTTGGTATTTTCAGACAATGTTCATTTTTTAATGAATTGTGAAAAATACTGCATTTTACATCAAAAATGATTTTTAATATAATTTATTTTTATGATTATATTATCTATTGAATTGGTTTTGAAATTAAATTATAATATATTTTTACCATTTAATCCAATGGTGGTCATTGAAATCAATTTCACTTTGAAATTGGACTTAAACTGGTGTCAATCTTTTGATAATTATTATTTCATAAAAACACGCTATTTGTCATGACAGCGGTAATTAATTATTAAATTAATTAATGTGACTTATATGTTTTGTATTTTTTAAAATAGACTTCATTTTTTAATTTTGAATATCAAATATATATTAGGGTGAATTTTTGGTATTTTCTGAAAAACATCAATTTTTGATGAATAGTGAAACCACTAAGTGGTACTTATAAAAACTGATTTTTCATTTAAATGCAATTTTACCACTTCTGTGTTTTAAAATTAAAAAATCAGACATACATGGTTGTAATGAAGAAGTAAAATGTGGTTCAATGAGATTAAAATAATTTTTTGGTGAATAGTAACTCTTAAGTTCTTAATCGCGAAGAAAAGTAATTAGTGTAGTTTATGGTAAAAATAATGCATTAATAAAATGAGATGAGCTTGAAACATGTCCTACCCTCATTGTATGTGTCATGTCCGACCAATAAAATCCAGGGGTCAACTTGGGGACCCTATGGTGCCACTTTGGTTGGGAAATGACATAAATAACTTCTTATGTAATGTAAAAGTAAAAATGACACAAACATGAGATGTTTTACTAAATCAATTTTTACATGTGGTTATAAAGATCAGATATTTTATTATAAATAGTCATTGGAAAGATAAAACGATTTACTACATCATAGTATTTTTTTATAATTTTTAAACATTAAATAAATTAAATTATTTATGATATCATGATGATGTAGTGATGACCTCATTATTTAACGATTTAAATTAAATGGAATGATAATGTAAAATCTAAGACCTACACATGGCCAAAACCTATTGGATGGGTGGATTTAGAACCCCTATCACCTTATCCTAAAAAAAATAAATTTGGGACCTCTTAAATCCGAAAACCATTTTAAAATAAAGTTACTTTTCTTTACCTTCCAAGAGTGCCTCTCCTCTCCTCTTATAAAAGGCCCCCACCTCTACCTCCTTACCCACACTCCCAAAGCCTTTGGCTCGGCCAAACCCTGCTAAATTTATCTCCCCACATCCCTCTAATACTCCTTGACACCTCACTTTGGGAAGAAGTCCTTCCAAGGAATACTTTGAGCTCAAATCCTAGAGAGTTAACCGATTTTAAGTTAATGTCTTCTTTTGAGTCCTTTTGTGTGATTTTTCTTCTCCAACCCCCTAAACACATTTTATTCATTTTTTAGTAACAAATCCAGTATCCTAAATATACTAGGATGTTTTTATAAGATGGAATCGAGCTACACATACACACACCTATATCTAATGGTTAAAGGACATACTGTTTCCGTGGATGGTGAATTTATGCCTCCTGAAACGATGATTGTTCAACATTCTTTCAACACCTTCAAAGGTGGCCATTAAGATGTCACTATATTTTTATATGATATATAATATGTTTATGTTTTCCTTATGCTTCTGTATTTTTCATTTTGGGCATACCTTTATGGTTTCCATTATGGATAATTGCGATATCTTCATTTAAGGAAGTGCCGACTACCGCCCCCTCAATGTGATTTGATTCGTTAAATACCATATGTGGGACGTATAAACGATGGAACTATGATATTATATATGATATTATAATAGAATTATAATATACCTTTATATCATTACGGTTCCATTCTATAAAATATGAAATAGAATTGAAAGTAGCGTTTATGCGTACGTACGACTTACTGTCTCCATGAACGGTGCATTTCATTTCATACCTCTAAATGATTATGTAATATTATTAATGCATATATATACTGGATATATATGATATATAAATAATGATTATAATTCTGGATCTAATGGATACATGAAAAACATTTAATTATAAAGGGTTTATTTTTTACTCAAGTACCAATGATCGTTAAAATGACCGTTATTAACTTAAATAATTACATAGTGTTCATGACATGGAAATAAGTGATATAAAAGGTATAATGAACTTGAAAAGGGTTCTTAGAAAAGTATAAATTAACTAAAGTTTATTAATCAGGAGATTAGAGAATGACTGAGTCAAGTCGGTCCCTAGGTATGGGACTTCGTCTCAATCTCCTTTCATTGAGGAATATTTTTTTTATACACAACCTTCTTTTATATGGTGTATAAAACCCTTTGACTTTTACGTTTATCCAAAAGGAATCTCTTTTTATATGAATCATTTTAGTAAACTACAAAAGGGAATGTTTTTGTCATATGTATACGGTGATAACGACTTCTCCACCGCCGTGACTATTATTTGAGTTTCGACTTCCTCTACAAGCCATACCTTGTTTTTAAATGAAAAATAAATACCATGTTTTACTTATCTTTTATTTTGGTATTTAAAATGGTTTTAATAATATTTTTATATCAATGTGTCGTATTGATATCTTGTGATTGAAACGTGGAAATGTTATGTTTCTTTTATGCATGTTTTATGTGATACGATTATGTTGAGGTTTTTGGGCATTATTATGAAGAAGGGTGGTTCCGTGATAAACTAAGGGCGGGTGAGCCCGATATATCTCTCCAATGCATTGGGTAACGTGAAGGAGTGTAACATTAATGTTTCTCCGAAGAGATTTAGCGAATATACTGTGATGGGTATTCCAAACGTAACCAAGTGGGTTACTCCCTAAGTAAGAATATTATGAATGCCTCAAGTTACCTTTATGTCTTGTGATTTATATGATTTATTCATGATTTGATGAGGTATGTTAAAGTTCTTATGTTCTATGGGTAAATTATGATTTCATTCTTATTTATATATGTACCCATGTTTTCTTTCCATATTTTTATATCCCTTACTGAGCTTTTTATGCTCATCCCATGTTTTTTGAAATGTTTTTCACAGGTTATGGGGAAGGTACATGATATGATGATAGTGTCAAGGAAGTGTCAATAAATAATCCATGTTTTATTTTAAATATGTTTCAATTAATGTGAAGAATAATACTATCTTTATGTAACCACTTTGTTTATATGTGGACTGTAATGCATGTTTTATGTTCTAATTCTCTAAAACTCTAATCCCGAAAATATCCTCAATGTGTAATCTTGTAATAACTCAATATTAAGTAAGGTTTAAGGCTGGGGCCCTATAAAAACGATCCACTATCAATTTCTTGTACCATCCCACACCTAGTACCTACATAAAAATGGTGAAAAAAATAATTTCAAGTTTATCGTTTAGACACCATGTTATTCAAATTTTTCATCAATTTATTATTCTAAATTTCATATTATCGCAATTTTCAAATCAATTTCATGGGTATAGAAAAAAAATTCATGTTCAACAACATACCCATAACAAGATTTCCCATTCATTTCTATAGTGATTAATGTCCCAAAATACTATTTAGTGCCTAGAATTATACATGAAGACTTAACACTCCTTTCATCCGAGGATATGATTTAATTGTTAGAAAATAAAAAAATATATTTAACTCACACAACAAGTGTGTCTACCATGGTGAAATGATATTAAACTATAACAAAGAGCAATAATAAAAGAAATACCACCCTATGTACTTAGTTATTCCCCCATAAACGTGTTTGGATCGCCCATGGATAAGCTCATAACAAATCCATGAATTTTCCTATTCTACTTTCTTCCATTATATAATATTATGAAAAAATAAAAAAAAATTATATTAGATCATTGGCACCACAATGTAACATCCCAAACCTAATTCCACACATTGGATCCTTAAGGAACTAAGTCACCCAACGTTAGTCACACTTCCTCATATGCCAGAGGATGACAACTAGTAGTGAGGTACTGATAAGTCATTCATATAGAGAATATAACCTCTTTGATCATAGTAATAAACCCATGGAAATGAAAAACATAATTGGGGAAATATATATATATCCACAATAAATTAAAATATCTCAAGATAATTAAACCCAACAATTAAATATCAAAATAATATTTAAATCATTACATTAAAATTTATGTTTCATGTTTCTAAAATTCAAACTGAAAATAAAGAAAACGACAATATCCAAGAGGGCTTCAAAAAAACTCTAGATCCTTAATCCATGATCCATCTCCAAATCACCACATAACACAATGTATTTCTCATTAACATGTCTTGTGACAATAAATTACATTCAAGTATCAATCAAGAAGCCCAATGTGTGTTTGAGAATAACTCAGTTGGCAATCAACATTGATGACTGAAACAATTCTAATAAATAAATGTGCATTATATTATTAATATATATATATATATTTTTCACAAGTAAAAAATTTATCACATTATTAAATATTATATATTTGTTCACATAAACCCTAGGGTAATTGAGGACTCCTGATCCTCAATACCTACATCGAACCATAAGAGAATTCATTATATCCTAACAAGATATCACATTTTGATGTCCATGTTGCCATTTTTAATACTTATCTAAATTTCTATGCAATTTATTGCCATTTAATAATGAATATTTGAATGAGCATGTTACCGTTCATAATACCGAAAAATTGCGCAAGTTACTATTTACAATTTATTAATAGATAATTTTACGATCATATTTCCATTCATAATAAGTGCCAAATTTTCAACATTATCATTTTCAATTTAACAATACGTAATAAAAAATATCATAATATTACACATATCACAAAAACCTTTAATATATTTACTAATTAATTATTCACACTAATCTTTTCAATATCTCATAAATAACAATTCATTAATTATCTTAACCAATGACATCAATATCTCATAATTAATGTACCATTAACTATATGAGGCCATATATGATGATATTTAATAATTAATTCATCAATTAATTATCTCAAACCAATTATCTAAAAAAACCATAATTAATCCTCAGATTAATTATCTAAAACACATATCCCAAAATTATATAAGTAATCCTCCAATTAATAATCTATGTTGTATTCCCATATACCACATAATTAATTACCCAATTAACTCCCTAAAATGAAAAACACCTTAATTTGTTTCACAATATCCATGAAACCTCTCTCTAATAGAGACACATGATGATTAAAAAATTTATGCATCATGGGGATATGATATTATTGAAATTAATGATAAATTGAATGAATTTTTTTTATCACATAGTAGGATGAAATTAAGTTAATCAATCTGTAGTATTATTTTTGTATTCATTCTAATGAGATAATTTGGGTAATTCATATTGTGTAAAAGTAATTAAAACATTTTTTGGAATAATATCGAATCATGGGTGGAATATATAATAAATTATATATATTAAATGTAATTTATCATAAACTTATCCTTAAGAAATGATCATAGGGATTATTTTTCATTAAATACAAAATATAGCAACGCATACAGAATAATGGAATATAGTTGATCCCTAAATCATCATTATCCATTGTGGAAAATAAGGTTAAAAAGAATTGTATCATCTAAAAATTAATAAAATATATATGTCTATGTCATTTTTTTCATTAACCATATAATGATGATGTGAAATTTCTTTGTCGATTTTTCTGTTCATAAAAAGAATCATATACATAAATTTGGATATATAAATTAAATGAAAAGTGAAAAATGAAATGTGGTTAGGTTTACTATAATGCATTGGGGATATAATATTTCATACAAAAATATGGGTATTTAATGAGATCATTTTGATTGATGAATTAAATTATATTTATCTATATTTTCATTACCATTAATGCTATAATGAAATTAAAAGATGATAGTTTTTAATTTATAGATAAAATAAATTCATTCAGGTATAACTTTTATAAATTGTCTATTTTATGTTAACTAATTATAGATAATGGTTTGATCACATAGAATAATGTATTATATTGTAAAACTATTATCATACAAGGATATTATGGATTTTTAAATTAGAATTATTTACATCACCCGAAAATATAGAATAACGACCATAATACTATCATTATATTGGGTAATATGAACTCAATATTCTATTTTGGTGAATAACTATTAATGTCTACAACAATTATCTTTCCATTTGTTAATCTCTATATACATACCCTACATAAAACCATTCTTCATAACATGGGGTGTGGAAATATAAAAAACGGTTATCTCTTATTTTAAGTAATGTTAATTAAGGTATATGTTCATATAACATTGGAATATATTTATGATAACATGGTAATAACATTGGAAAACTATACCTTTATATCATAGATCAAAAAAATTGGTCATGGAATAAAGCATGTTAGTTTATATGACATGAATCCTAATATAAGAGAAGTAAAATAATCTAGGAATAATTATAAAGGGAATAAGAATAAAAATTGTAGAATACATATTAAAAAATAAAACTGTCAACATGTAAAAATATGTATTATTTTTATACTTTACTAAAGGTCATGAAATCAGTTCATCATAAAAACATATTCACATGAAACCAAGATTATTCATATCATTATGGAAATGAACAATTTTTGCTAGTATAAAATAGTGAACACACATTAAAGTTAATGAATTAAATTTTTAAAATTTTACCATGTTCACACATAAAATGTTTTACATGTTATCAGGTATATTCATAACATTTTTAACATATAATCGGGTTCATGAAAAAAACTATGAACATTTAAGTAGGTTCACACTTTAATATATGATCATTTAATCAGGGTAACTCATATAATTGAAATCATCTAATTCAATTAACACATAACATATTAATCATGTAATTTGGATCATTATTGAAAATTTTAGACTTTATTTTTCAATATTTACCCAATTCATTGGAGAAATATATATCTCCCACCAATCACATAATGAATATAACACATATGTGTGTGAAAATATCATTATTCATTCATTCAATAAAAACACATGAAATTAGATGTGAATCATAAAAATATTATCCTATTTTATCCTTTCTAAAAGTGGAAGGTATAAAACATATTAATTATAACATTGAAGTGTGACCCTGTAAAATATAACAGTTTTTATACATTGTATTATAATATAGTCGTGGGAAAAATAACACATTTGATAAAGCTTATCATGATGAAATATTCATAGAATGAATAATAATGGTATATATGGTTAAGATACATTGAACATCATATGTTAAATCAAATGGTATAATCTCAAATTTATAAACTCTTTAAATTATTACATGGAACATTTCCCGATGAATGTAACTCTCCATTGATAATTAATTTCTGAAAAAAAAATCATAAAAAATTTTAAAAATAATTTCTTTTAAAAATAATTTTAAATATCAAATGGACTGTTTAAAAAATAATGAAATACTTTTCTAGAGAAATATATCATTTCATATTTCTATTGAAATAAGAATTTAAATTTTTTTTTTTACATAATTAGAAAAAATATATTTTGAAGAGAAAATGTTATGATCCAAATGAACGGGTTTTTATGAAATCATTTACATGAAATAATGATTATGTAAAGAGATGGTAATGAATCAAATCGATGTATTATAATTAACTAATATTAAGATATAAAAATTATTATGTTTCTATATGGATATAGGGAACTATTAAATCATTGGAATCATATTCATAAAAAAAATTTCAAAATAATTTCATTGTAACATGAACCTTTTAACTCTTTGATAACATTGAATAATAAGCCCTATGAATGAATAAAATTAAAGGAAATATAAAATTATCTGAAATGAGTGATATTCATGATATAACATATATAAGGGATAATATATTCAACACAGATAATAATATATGTGTATATTATAAATTTTTCCTAGATAATGATAAACTGAGAAAAAAACACATTATAGATTTGTTATCCGTTGAATTGTAAACCATATGAAAGAGATATATGAAAATATAAATCTAAATAACAATAATTTTAATGATAATAATCAGCTAATTAATTAATGGAATGTACATACACCATATTAATAATATTAATGGTGAATATTTCGTGTGCCTAACAGAAGTAAAAAATATATTCAAAACCCTTAACTTAATTCTTAACATAGGTCAGATACATTAAAAAAATACATTATAATAAATTTATTTCTATTATAGAAATATTATGAAACCTTGCTTATTTATATAATACAATATATTAATTTTTTATTCAATTCAATAACCGATTTATTAGAAATTTTATGTTATTAAAACATTTCATGAAACAATTACTTTTTCATCATTAATGTTATGACATGTTATTCTATAAATGTTACTAATATTGTGGATTCATCACCACAATGATATTATCCATTACATAAACATAACTCAAATTTATTGTATTCATACTGATCGTAATACATAAATATCTGAGATAGAAAATGAAATTCATCATTTATAGAGATATTATACTCTAAATATGCATTGAAATTAATTCTATTTTGATTTCAGATTGAAATAATGAAAGTTAAATTACATTTTATCCTTAGATAATAAATTTTTATTTCATAATTATAAAATAAGGTAATTATATCCATCCATATTATATTTCATATAATGTGTGAACCAATCAAATTTATATGGGGGATGGTAGTCCTCTCTAAAAATGAGCAATATTATCATATTATGAAAAAAATTGAATTTATGATGATATATATGATAGATTTATTAAAAATTATAATAATATCATTAATATCATATATTTATATATATAATCCAACATTATAACCAAAATATACTTGTGTTATTGAAATTTTATTAAAATTATTTCATGAGGCTATAGAACGCTATACACACGAACGTTGATTTGATAACCCATTTAATAGAAGTGTTGTTGTTGTAGTTCAATCAAATAAAATAAAAAAATATGAGTATATCAAAGATATATAGTCTTATATTTCATAATGTTATAATATGAATTGAAGGATGTATACGAGTAAATAAAATAAAAATGCTCATTGTTCAATGTTACCTATTCTATAGGTATTATACTTAGGTATTAAATAATATTTAAAGGTTATTTTTCAACCCAATATATGTATTTTGGGATCTGAAGAGGGATGTTTGAAAATGAATTTGTTAGGTTTTGATCAATTTAATATTCAATCATGGTGTTATTTTTTGAGGTTAGTTTCATGAATTTTATAAGATATGGGGAATGTTATTATTTAAAATAATCCTAATTATTGACTGTTGGGGTAATACACATAACTCATATAACTGAATAATAGATTAATAATTTAGTTTTTAGTTAATGGTTACTAGAAAAATCCTCCAATAAACAATATAAATTCAACTAACTTATTTTTTCCATTCTCATTAGGTTTACTAATGTTTATACTTTTAGTTATTACCATGATAACATGTAAGATTTTATTTAACATGATAATATACAATATGACGGTAAATTTAAAATGATTATTAATAGATAATTTAAAACAAAAAATTCTAAATATTAAAAAATTTTCATTAAATAAAAATAATATATCTTATAAAATTATTTATAACACAAATAGATGCAATGCACAAAACTCTATTTTATCCTTAATTATGGTAATTGATATTTCTTGTTCTAAATAATAATTATGATAAAAAATATTTTGAATGTATTATATTATATAATTTAATTTATTTATAAATATGAAATGAAATATTTCAAATTACATTCAAAGATGCGGAAATAATTTAATAGACATAAATCTCACATGTATATCAAAAAAATTAGTGTTTTAACATGAGAATGATAAAATGTTTACAATGACATTATAGAAAATTTAAATATGAAATTCATTACAATTAAATAAATTGAATAAAGTTTATTTAATTTATTTAATTTAACATTACAAAAAATAAAATTATATTTTAAAATTATCGTAAAATTAAATGAAAACACATTTATCAATTAAAATTTAATATTTTTAAGTATAAATAAAAAGGGTAATTTTATTATAAAAAATAAAAATATTAAGCTTATGATAATTTATATATACTATTTTCAAAATTGAAATTTATTATATCTAATAAAATTTATAAAATAAAAAAAATATTCTATTACAATTCATAAGAGGAAATATATGATATTTTTTTGGGAAACTTGTATTATTGAAATTTATAAAAACCATTATAAAAATCAATTAATTTCACAACAACATGATTTCATTGTATATAACAATTATTCAAAAAATAATAAATTTTATTATTAATATTAATATTAATGTATTTTAAGGGCTATGACATAATGGTCACATTAATAACATATCATGGATTGATTAAAATATAAGGTCTTATGTGAAATTATATAACCTAGTTTTTCATGTCACACATATTAACATGTTAATTTATACAACTAGAAATACATAGTGTTTTATGTAAATAAAAATATAGAATATGATTACTTTTCATTAAAATTTGAATTTCAAAAAATCATTGTCTCATATATTTTTCACCACATAAATTGAATTTGTCCCTTGAAATTCATCACTTTCATTCCAATACATGTTGATAATTATACCACATTACGTATTCAGATTCATATGTAGGTTACTCATGTTGGTGGATTCACCACAAAACAGTTACCTGGTGAGTGGTATTGTATCATAAAATATTCTTCATTCAATCTACAATCCCCAACAGTTGTTTTCTATAAGAAATATATTTCTCTAGTAGAACAATCCATATGTTTAGTACATTTTATATGTCATGTTTTTAATTCCATATGAATAATTCATTGAATACGTCATGAAACTAAGATACATCTAGTGGATGTCCCAAATGATATGTTATTTTCCTTATCATGTCAGTTATTTAAATGTGACAAATATACCTAGGGATTAGATTTCCCATATTTCGTCCATATATAAATTCATAGAATTTCATTCAAATGAAATTCCAAATCATGGTTTCATCGATGATTATCATCATAAAATTCTGATCAACATTTTTATAATACTAAAATGTTTTTGTATGAATTTAATTTTCCAGTCATCTAATCGTCTTTCTCAATTCCCAATATCATTCTTTTTTCAATTTGATTATAATATATTATCATTCTAATATTACATAAATTACTTACTTCCTAGGGATCCACCTGAATTATTTACTGAAATATTTTTTTTTGCAAGGTAGCTGGACTAGAAGAGTGTGTGATCTGAAACCCCATTGCAATCCATTAAAAATATATTATCATATTTCATAAGAATTGAATTATTCTTATTGTTTTAAAAGGAAACATTATATCACCGCCTTACTAAAGACATCACCAAAAAATAAATGTAAATTTTCATCATATTCAGATATAAATGAATGTTTTACTACATGTAATATTACCAAATCCTCAATATATATTAATGAAAGAGGATCTACATATAAAAATTTTCTAATAGAAATTAATTTTAATGACTTCATAGTTTATTATCTACGACCCATAAATATATCTTTTTAAAATAGAAGATAATAATTAAAGGATAAATTCAATTTTAATACTGTGTATATATTTTCTAAAATCATTACACCCTAGAAAATGTTTCATTACATAAAAATTAATGGATTTCATTTACAATAATGTATTTAAAAAATTATTTTGAATATTGATTACATTTTTTCACAGAAAAACTCATAATATGGAAAAAATTATTCTAAAAATATGATAAAAAATAAACACATAAACCCATTATTATATCAATTTCTTTAATGTTAATAATAAATAGACACATGCAATCTTTAAAAATAAAATTCTCCCTTTACTCAAAAAATTACAACTCATATTATACAAAAACATTGTAATAGGATGCAAGGGTTCATCCTTGTACATAAAAAATATCAAATCTCATTCTATTATTCCTAAAACCATGTAGAGGGATAAAATCAAATTAAATTTCACTAAATGTTGACCATCAATATTTTTAATTTGAATATTTATACAAAATAAAACATAAAATTTTCAACTTTGAATGGTAGGACTAGTTTTCCCTAATTATCATAAGTCAATTCAACCATCATGATTTCATAATTTTTAAGAATACCCTTTTTCAGTAGTGGTTATTTATGAATATTTTCCACATCATCCTTTGGATTAGGGAATAGATTATCATAATTCAAAATCCACTTGAACATGAAACTATAATGTTTTGGGTTTTCGTTATATTATTATACCTCTAAATTCATTTCATTGAGTACCCCCATTATAATAATTCTACATTTTTTTCACTATTTTCAATATTCTCACACATAAAAAACATATTTTTCAGTTAATGAATGAATTTATGTTATCCATCACAAAAATTTGGACTGTAAGTGTTTAAAAATATTTCTTCCCTCCATGTAAAATATCAAATTTATTTTCCATGGATCCCAATATTTATATTTTTATCATCCAATAAAGTAGGGTTTACATCCTCCATCACATGTTTTTATGGAAAAATATATGATTTCACAAAATTTTCTTAATACTCATATGGGTTAGAAATTTCATTTATTTATTATTAATTTTCTAATCAAACATTCAACAATAGGATTGGGATTAATGATAATACAGAAATTATACCTCGCTTGAGTTATGAATTTTACTTCTTTGCATCCAACCAATTAATCATCCATATAAATAATCTCTAATAATTACATCTATAATATTTTATGAATAGTATTAGGATATTAATTTATTAAAAATAAAAATTAACACTCACCAAACATCATGGATTAAAATTATTTTTCCTACTTCACATTATTTATTATATTCAACCATCGATCTGGCTCTTCATCGAAATGGTAGACATATAATGTTATATTGTGAATTTTTTGATAAATATTGGATGAAATATATATTTTTAGTGATACTAAACGATCACTAAAATTCTAATAGATTAGAATAATTATTTAAAAAAAGTAAAGTGTTTCCTCATTAAGGACTCAATAGAATTTTTTCCCGTTTTTTCATTTGGATTTTAAGGCATTAGATATTTTATGATTTACACATTGTACACTTTCGAGGGTGGAGATGCTCGGTGGGGGAATATAGAAATCATGGATTGGGAATTTTAAAATGGGATGGAAGAAGTGTATATTTCATGTTCTGTAATGTTACATGTCATAAAAAAATGGTAGCATAAAATGTAGTAAATTAAAAATAGAAAAATAAATAAAATTTATTGGCAAAAAAAGTTTCTTAATAATACAAAACATGAATATTACACGATGTGAAAATTAATTAAGTGTTATGTGATTTCCACTGACGTAATGTATTAGGGGTTTTTAGTTTCTGAATTTATTCATACACTGTGTCTATAGATGATCTTCCTCTTGTTCCAGGTGACACGAAAAAACCCTATGATGTTTTTGGTATTCCATCATCAATGATCATTTCTTGGTGTGTAACCATTAATCCAAAGTGATCATTAATTGAAAAAATTTATATTATACATTTATTCCTTCATTTTAATTAACATTTTAACTCTATTACCATAATTCCATGATTTGGAACATGTCATACATGTTTCTAATGATGTTTTGAAGGTTTTTTATCGGTGCGGTAGTGGTGTTTCATCCACTAGAGGATACAATTATTGTGAAAGAGATGATAAGGATCTATTGTGTTGGTCCATTCTCATTTTAAATAAATCTTCACCCTTTTTTGGTTTGTGATTAATATATTCCTTGTCACAAACTAGACAATTTATCCTGGTATCCTGATAATCGAGCCAGCCCTAACATAGCCCAAAGGCCATTCTCGAACCCCACGAATCGGAGACTAGCACTTGGCATCATACAACATGCAGGTGGGAATGTTTTTTCCACCAAAAAGAGGATCAAATAAAACTAGAAAATATTAATAAAAAAGGAAACTCCACTGGGAGTAATGTACTAGAATACAAAGAGGCATAAAAATCCCAAAGTACTACAACCCATGTTCTAAAAATGGGATAACAACCCCATGGTCCCTAAGGAAACTACTCACCAAGACCATATATCAACCGTTGAATCCACCTCCAAGAGATCCCATCCCTTTTCTCGAACCTGGATGAAAAAAGTCTACAAACACCTGAAGGAATAATTATGGGGTGTTCATAAACTCAATAGGATACCACCAACGATTCTGCAACAGATGCCATATATAGATTATCCAAAGAAAATCTTTCAATTTTCAAATAAACAGTTTTGGAAATTAAAATCATATTGTGAAAAAACATTCTATAAATTTTCAAATGATGGAAATAAATATTTTAAGTACTGATTTTACAAATGATGGAATATTTCTAAAATAATGGATTTTGAAATTTTTTTATATAAAACAGTTTATATAAATTCAGAAGGCATGTAATGTAGTCCAAAGCATTGGAATACATTTATATCTCATATATAAATATACAAGTGAGCAAAATGGTCATATACCAAAAGGTACAATAGTATTAACCTACTATAGGATTCCCCACGCTCTATGTGAACTAAAAAATGTGTGTATACATACATCCCTATGACACTGGACAAAGGAGACTTGTCACCATCCTATCGTGGATATGACCGACAACATGTATGTTTTAGAAAAATGTCATAGCGTAGAGTGAATCAAATTAAATCACAAACTACCTAAGGCTTTCATTCACTCTTACGTGATGAGAGAACTATTTTTTGAATGCATAAAAATAAGACCAATCTCATTCTTCAATTTTAACAGTGCCAATTTCATTCCGTTTAAAACAAACTAGTTTTTATTAAAAAAACATTCCTTTTTCACATCAAAAAACCACTAGGTTTCTATCATATAATTTTAAGCAATTTTCACCAGTTTGAAATCCATTCAAAACCTATTCCATCTATAAACCATTTATTTCCACAATTAAATTCAACCGTTTATTTGAAATAATTTCCATCAAATCCAAAATATTAATTAAATAATATAAATTGGACAGTTTCTATAAACACACCCCATTCCATGGAATTGGGGTTTTCCAAATTTCTATGACAAAACCATTTCAAATATCTTGATTAACTAGAATCGAGTTTCTATCAATTTAATTGAAATAAAATTTTTGAAATAGATTTTAAATCAACTATTTAAATAAATCAAGAAAATACAATGATAATCAATTTAGCATGTGGGGATAGAACCTCATATTTCATAGGTTTTTATGAAAACCACAACAGTCGAATAACGCTCAAGAAAACTGGGTTTCTTCTCCAAGAACCCACCTTAGATCTCTTCTCCTAGCAAGATCGATACCCAATTGCATCATATTTTGCATCCACACACATAGATCTACCCATAATGGTTGTTGATCTATGAAATTGAAAACAAATGAGGAGAAGTAGATCTATGTATATATATGAAACCAATCATGAATGATGAAGAACAATCACATACCTCTAGAATCTGGATTATATTCACAAAGGGAAGCCTTTGGATCCCCTTCGGAATGAAGGGAGAACCCTATCTGACCATAGGAGAATAAAAATCCCAACTTATGACTTCTTTAGAGTTTATAGAAGGAATCTAGAGGCAAAAAAGAGTGAGATGCACTTTTATAGGATCTCATTTAAGAAGCTGCATGGTTTGCCCGCAGGGTTAAAAAACTGTGCACTAACTGTGTGTTAGGCACTACCCCGGCAGATAGTCAATGCATGGATTGGATGCAATGTTTGACAAACTGTGCACCGACCATGTAGAAGCTACTGCCTCTAGGACCAACTACGCATGGTTTGGCCCCACAGTTTAGACAACACGTGCGCAAATCGTGCACAACCCACTATACTTTAGTTTTCCTTAAATGTTCACCCAGACACCCGCAAGTCACAAATCTGAAACAGAGGTACATAGAAACTTGAAAAGTACCTGAAAACATAATGTGATTTTACAACCACCCCACCATAAGATCTTTATGTCCCCAAAAAGCCTATGAAAAAACTCCACGTAAAAAATATGAGGCCACTGATCTCTCATTAGTGCCTCCATTTCCCACGTCTCATGAGAATTAGGACAATGCTACCATAGTACATGAAATAGAGGTATCGTTCTCTAAAAAATGTATGTTGGTCTCAAAATCAATAAACATGGCTCATGATTTAGTCATAGATAAATGTAGACCAATCTCTTGATCACTCCAACTCAATACATGAGATGGATGAGAGTGATAATTTCAATACTGTGATACATGGAACATGTTATGTATCAATGTCAGCTATGGTGGTATAGATATATTGTAAGTGTCATTCCCGACAGGACCAACAATCTCAAAAGGTCCAATAAAATTAAGAGAAATCATCCCTTACATTCTAAGATGTCAACGACCTAATTAGTGTGAAACATTCAATAACACTTGGTCACCAAATGAGAACACTAATGGTCTACTATGGAGATCATCATAATACTTTTACTGACTTTGTCTTGTCAACATTATATGACAAATCAAAGGGATTATAGATGTTGTCTCTTGGACCCAACTTGGACTTACAAAAGAATATTAATCAATATCCGAAGAACATAATGGATATTTACAAGGGCGAGCATAAAATGCCTCAAAAGGATCAATTTTGATCTCAAATTGATAACTGTTGTTATAAGAAAACTCTACTATCCCCAGATGATCAACCCAAACCTCACCAACGTTGAGAACACATGCTCGGAGCATATCCTTAAGGATTTTAATAACTCTATATATCTGGCCATCTGACTATGGATCGTAGGCTGTGATCAAATAGACCGTAGATCTTAGTGCCTCTTGAAGCCCTCTCCAAAAGTGAGATGTAAACCGAGGATCCCTATTAGAGACAATAGCAGACAAGACTCTGTGCAAACGAAAAATTTCTTTCACATAGTTTTGTCCCAACTCCTCAACTTTGGTTGTATCACAAGTAGGTATAAAGTGGGCTGACATGTTCAGCCTGTCAATCACAACCCATATTGCATTATTCTTCCTCAGTGATTGAGGTATCCCAACAATTCCCATAGAGATTTCATGCACGTAGGTACTGGATGAGGTTGAAGAAAACCTGAAGGTTTATAGTTCTCGGCTTTCACCAACTAGCATGTATAATAATGAGATAAATACTCGGCAATGTCTCATCTCATACATGGATACCAGAAATGTCTCCACCTATCATAGAACATCTTCGTGGTTCCTAGGTGCACAACCCATAGTGATTTTTGAAAATCCCCCATCATATACTTCCTTGCCGACAACATCACAACCTAATGGTTTCGATAACACAGAACACCCTCTTTGGAGAATGACCATTGGGTGTTGGTATCATGATGATAAAGAGAGTCCCTAATTCTATGGAATTCATCATCCAGTTGTATTTCCTGAAGATCTATCTCGAGAATAGCTTATGTCAATTGGACACTGGATAAAGAAACTTTATTCCCCTTCCAATGAACTCAAATATGCAACTGAGAAAAAGAGCCATCACACATCACTATTATGAAGATTCTTTCACATAATGTGTTGGACGTTTTCAACTTAACACATCTACAACTGTATTCCCTTTCCTCAGGGTTTAGGCAATGTCAAAGTCGAAAGATTGGAGGTACTCCACACTATGGTATTCACAATGACTAAAATCATTTTCAGAGAATATTTAACTAAAGCTCTTGTGGTCTATGTACACGTTAATCCTTTATCCATAAAGGTATTGTATCCTATACTTAAATGTGTTCATTAAATCTACATGTTCATGGTCAAGGGTAGGATAGTTTTTCTCAAGATGCTTAAGCTGAAGAAATACAAAGGAAAAAACATTATTATCTTACATTATCAAACATCCAAAACCTGAACTCGATGCGTCACAAAGACCATGTAACCTATCCCAGCCTCAAGAAGAGTTAACACTGACACAAATGTCAAAAGGAAATTTATCTCAACAAAAGAACTCCAAAATTTATCATTCCAGGAAAACATCACTCCATTTTGAGTCAGAGCAATCATTGGAAAAGATAACATTGAAAAGTCATTAACAAATTGGAAATAACCACCTACTAAGCCCAAGATTCTCCAAATCTCAAAAACATTTCTTGGGCGTTCCTAATTCATAATAGACATCACCTTCTCAGGATCAAATAATATACCTTTTTTTTACATTTCATGTCCCAAGAATATCACTTCCAAAATCTAGAAATATTTCTTTGAAATCATGGAATTATGTCTGTGATTCCTTAGAAGACTCAGAACTATTCTCAGATGATGCACATTATCATCCTCAGGGTGAAGAGAACCATTATCCTTCAGGGCGAAGAGAACTGGTGCTGCCCAAGGTGACACACTCGGTCATATATAAGCTTTCTCAAGAAGAGAGTCTATATGATACTTTAGTTCCTCTAGTTTTAATAGAGCCATTCGATAATAGGGAATAAAAATCAGTTGAGTACCAGGCATTACATTAATAGAAAAATAAATCTCCCTTACTGGTGCCAAACCGGAGAAGTCAGATGGAAACACAATGGGAAACTCAGCAATAGCTGAATGAAGATCACCACTCATTGAATATCTCTATAGATCAGAAGAGAACACTATTATAACATTCCCTAACTCTGGATAAGAGGGTCCAACTCTACTTGACCATGGGTCCCATTCTCCTTGAAAAATAAGAAGCACACCACTAGGTTTATTAGGGTAGACCCGTCGAAGATAACAATCAATCTAGTATTTATTGGCAATGATCCAATCCATCCCACATATCTCGTCAAAATCATTCATGCCGAGATCCAAAAAAAATACAAGCATGAACAACATCTGATAGAGAGAGGACACAACCAGGAATATGGAGATCATTGTCTCTCATTATACCAAGGTGTATAATAATTTCCATCACACATGATAAAATCTACATAGGAAAATTAATCAGATTAACAATATGGGATGAAATGATTGAGTGAGATAGACAAGTATCAAAAAGAGCCGTCACTAATGATGAAGCTATAGTAATGGTACCTCTCACAGTTGTAGGACCTGTATCAGCTACCTCTGGTGACTCTTCCACTATGTGAAGAAGCTTTGTTCTGAATTCCTGAGGCTGGAACCCTTTTGTAAGTTAAGAATTTGATTTCCCCATAGTTTCTAGAGGTGATGATGATCATGTTCCACTATGTGGAGAAGATAAGTTATTGAAGAATCTCTATATGTTCCCTAAACATCTGTAAGAGCTACAGTTATTTGGTGCATTAGTTCAAACCCTAATATAATGTCCTCGATTTCAACACTGATATCAAGTTAATGAATCCCATCGTGGGGCTACCAGAGGTCTGGAATGACTCTATTGTAGATTAGTACCATTAGAAACATCATGATTAAATTTTCCTTTAAAGGAACCAACACTACCACAAGGAGGAAAATGAACTTCCTTCAACCCCGACTTTCCTGCTATGTCCATCTCAACCATCATCAACCTATCCAGCAAATCAGTATAAGTGGGTAGCCTCAGTAAGAAAACATGAGAAAAAATATCTCAACAATGTCCAAACTCAAATAATATAGCCTTCTTCTTTTCATTATATACAATATCAGGAGAAAACAATACCAACTTAGATAAGTGGTTTTAGTACTCAGTCATAGTTTTGTTGGCCTTTTGAAGCTTGAAAGACTCCACATCCTTGGCCATCACCATTGATTCTGGATAGAAGTTGTTTGTGAAAATAACCCTAAACTCTTTCCACTCTGAACCGTCTTGCTTCCTAGCCATCAACATCATGTCCCACCATCTCCTAATTGGTCCCTCCAGAATGTAGGTGGAACACTTCACCTTGATCACATCAGGTGTCTCTATGAACCAAAACAAACTGTCACGACCCGCCCTCGGGGTCCGTGTCGTGACTACCCCAAGCCCGCCTTCCATAGGCCAGGGGCTGGCGACTAGCACCAAGGCGTAAATCCCGGTAAAAAGGGAAGGCATTGCCTTTGTAAAGTAAACAAACACCACAGAGTAAGCAAGCGGAAAGTAAACACTAAACAAGAACAGAGTACAACTGAAAGTGCGGAAAAGTAAATTGGCCAGTATACAAACCCAAACTGAAAGTAAAGTACAGTTCGAAAGGGAAAACAGCAACTGAAAAAGTAAAAGCCGCTACACCGAGCTGTCCACTGGAAATCCCACCTGAAGGGTGGGTACAGATAGCTCCTCTGCTCCACGGGTCCCGCCCTCCGCTCTGAGCACGTCCCGCCCAGTGGTCCACCTCCGGGTACCGTCCCGCTCTGCAAGCCTCAGCTAAGGTCAACGCTGTCCGTCGTCTGCAACCAACACAACGTAGTGCAGGAAAAGCCCATGCAGGGGTGAGTATAAGCTACTCAGTAGGGACCCCGAGACCCCTGATGGTCTCTCAAAATCCACAATGGATAAACCACGAACAAAGGTACAATCACGAAGTAACAACAAACACTGCTTAGATATATGCCCATACATATACCTAAGTCATCAAATCAAATACGCTCCAACCTCCGAGCCCTAGTACAACTCAGTCCACACAGGAAAGTAAACGTATTCCACACAGGAAAGAAAAACGTAATCCACACAGGATAGCACAATACAATCCACACAGGAAAGCAACAGATTCAGCTCACACAGGAATACTTCATCAAAGGACGATAAAGATGATCTGTGATCCATCTAAGTCGTCGGACCCACGAAGGATCGATAGGTAACTAACCCCCGCAAAGACCCACACAGGATCGGGCCCACACAGGACCTGTAGGCGCTGGTTCACACAGGACCGCTGAGCGCAAGGACCCACACAGGATCAGACCCACACAGGATCGGGCCCACACAGGACCTGTAGCACTGATCCACGTAGGATCGCTGAGTGCTGAAGTCGTCGTCGTCGAATCCACACAGGATCTCTGTACTGTCGTCGTCGCAGTCACAGTAGCAGTAGTAGTAGTCGCAGCCAGCACTAGGGTTCCCGCACACAGCAAGCTCGTTCGGAGGGTCCGCTCCACGAGCCGGGAGGCTGATACATCAACTCTCACAAAGACCAGAGTTGATGTATCCAAAAGTTCCGTATCGTCAACAGGAACTCAACGCAACAGACGGCGCGTCGATCGGACGCCCGGTCTGAGAGTTATTGGCATTTTCGTCCCCGGGGCCCGGTTGGTTTTTAAGGAAAAACCAACCCGACCGTACTCCACCTGCATCCAAACCTCGGGCGGAGTATGCCAAAAGATCCGTCTCACTAAGAGGAACACAACACGGCTGACGGCACGTCAATCGGACGTCCGTAGCTCAAGTTATGAGCGTTTCCGCTCCGAAGGCCCGGTTGGTTTCGTGAACGAACCAACCCGGCCGAACTTAAAGTAATCCGAAACCTTGAGTGCGATATACCGAAACGACCGTCTCGATCCAAGGATCGCGTTTCCATGGACGGTTCGTCGATCGGAGGTCCGTCGCTCAAGTTATGGCCAAAAGACCGAAACTGCTTCGAAACGGGGGGTCCGGGGCGACCCGGCCCGACCCCCCCTGGGTCGGCCCGAACCGGGTCGACCCGAACCGGGTCGACCCAACCCGGGTCTGACCCGGCCCGTCTGGCCGTCCGGCGGTGCGGCGGCGCGGGGGCCGCGGCGCCCTGGTGCTGCACGGTGGCTGCACGCGGGGGGCAAAGCCCCCACTGATTGGAAGGACGGCGCGACTATATGCCGCGCCCCTTTTTGCAAACCCCCCCCCCCACGTTGGGGGCTTGATTGGTAGGAATCAGGGGAGCCGCCTTCCCCCCCTCAAGGAACCTCCCCCCCCCCCCCTTATAAAGAGGGGGGGTTTGTGAGTTGGCCGGGGGATTAATTCCCCCGGTTTAATGCCATCCGGCCGGCCAGCTGGCCGGCCGGTTTTCTCCAACGGGACCGGAAAAATCAGGTCCCCTCTTCGGCTTCCGATGCCGGCGGCCCGGACGCCAGTCTCCTCGATTCGCCGCGGCCCGGAACCGGCCGTAGTATTCATCATCTGGCACGGTGCGACGGCACCGTGCCCCTCCGCCGCACCACGATTTCTTTCAACGCGGCGCGACAGCGTCGCGTTCTTGATGTTTCTTCCATGGGGGTGCGCGCGACGGCGTCGCGTTCTTGATTGGGCGAATCACCGCGTGGTACGACGGCACCACGCCACTTTGATTCATCCACAAATTTAAACACCAAGAACGGAGGAGGGGGTTCGGCCGTGTTCATGCGGTCCGGCACCCCTCACGTTAAAACACAACTTAAAGTATTCAAAAACCACACGATAGACATTCTAGATCCACGATCAAGAATGGAATAATTAATGAATAAAACAACAACCCCTACCTTGGTATAAGGTTCGAAGATTTGTCTACGTTCCGCGGAAGACGACGTCGCGGAGGTCGGGTGTCGCGGTCGTCGTTCGTGAAATCCGTTGACGAAGAGATGCGTCCAATGCGATACGTCGTTGGCGAAACTTCTTATGTCGATGAAGGGAATCCGAGGAGGAAGCGGCGTTCCCTCTCGTTGACACGAAAGACGAAGAATAGCGGAGCGACGTTCTTCGTCGGAACTTGAGCGTTCTTCTCAAGTTGAGCGTTCTTCGTGATCTTCGTCAGAGTTGAAGAAGAAGAAGGAAAAGCTCTCCACCTCTCAAGAAGACAAAACAATTAACCAAAATAAAATAAGACACCATCTTATTTTATTATCACATCAATACACTAGAATTTCAAAAGTTTGAAATTCAAAAGGATTAACTCCAAAATTAAATAACTCATGTCATTTAATGAGGGGTTAGGGGAGTTGGGAGAAGTTGAAAGGTTGGGAGCTTCGTGTGGGCCCCACCACACTTAATCCTCCCAAGGGAGGTTAAGTGGATGTGGGTCCCACTTCCAACCCCCTTTGGTAGGATTTAACAAGTTAAAATAAAATTGTTCTTCACGAATTTTATTTAACTTAAACTAAAAACCCAAAATCTAACTTTCAACCCGCAACAAACGCAACTTCCGAAAAGGTCTCTTTAAGCGAATATCGGCGCTGTGAGTTCATCGGTGCCCTCGGATTTCAATTCTGAGCACCGGATCAAAAGTTAGGAATTCCCGCTCGTTCGTTCACTGAACGTACCCGAGCCAAACTTCGGAAATTAATTTCGGGCACTCCGGGCCTCAGAATCAGGTGCCGTCTGAACCCGCTCTCTTGTAAATTTTAAAGAAAATTAAGAAAAAATTTTCCATGAATTTTACGGGTCTTTACATTACTCCCACCTCAGGGATTTACATCCCCGTAAAGATACATCAAAAACTAGGGAAACAAATGAGGGTACTGAGCACGCATATGAGCCTCCCGCTCCCATGTGCTCTCCTGGAGATTTTCGTGCTGTCATCGGATGCGCACAAGAGGAATCGATCGCCCACGCAGGACCCGCTCCTGTCGATCCTCTATCTCCACCGGGACCTCCGTAAAAGTCACCCCATCGTCAACGTCAAGCTCCCCAGGGTCAATGATGTGTGTCGGGTCGTGCACGTATCTCCTCAGCTGAGACACGTGGAAGACGTCGTGCACCCGGTGCAACTGAGATAGTAGATCCAGGCGATAAGCCACCTCACCAATCCTGCTGAGAATCTGGAAGGGTCCGATGAAGCGCGAAGATAACTTTCCGCCTCGGCCAAATCTCTGAATACCACGTCGAGGTGAGACCCGCAAGAAGACGTGATCGCCATCCTCGAACTCCAGTGGCCTCCGCCTCCTGTCAGCATATGACTTCTGCCGGCTCTTAGCTGTCTTCATCCGCTCCTGGATGACCTGGACCTTCTCTGTCGTGGCCTGGACCATCTCCGGTCCCACCAGTGCTGACTCTCCAGGGTCTGTCCAGCACAAAGGAGATCTACAAGGTCGGCCGTACAACGCCTCGTACGGTGCCATCCCGATAGTGGAGTGGTAGCTGTTGTTGTACACAAACTCCACCAAGGGTAGGTGGTCCTCCCAGCTACGACCAAAGTCGAGGACACATGCGCGGAGCATGTCCTCGAGAGTCTGAATGGTCCTCTCCGTCTGACCATCCGTCTGAGGGTGAAAGGCTATGCTCAGATGTAGCTGCGTCCCGAACGCCTCCTGTAACCCCTTCCAAAGCCGGGAAGTAAAGCGGGCATCTCGATCGGAGACGATCGATGATGGTACGTCATGGAGCCGCACAATCTCCTGAACGTAGAGACGTCCCAAGCTCTCTACTGAGCCCTTCTCTCCGATGGGTAAGAAGTGTGCCGACTTGGTGAGTCGGTCAACAATCACCCAGATGGAGTCGTGACCTCTTGAAGTGCGTGGAAGTCCAGTCACGAAGTCCATAGATATGTCGTCCCACTTCCACTCCGGAACCTCCAAGGGTTGTACCAAGCCCACTGGTACCTGATGCTCAGCCTTCACCTGCTGGTAAGTGAGGCATCGAGAAACGAACTCTGCTACTGCCTTCTTCATGCCCGGCCACCAGTGCTGTCGTCTGAGGTCCTGGTACATCTTCGCCACTCCAGGATGTACCGACAAAGGAGAAGTGTGAAACTCCCTCAGCACTTCCTCTCGCAAAGCGACTGGTACCATGGTACGTCCTCTGAAAAGGATGACGTGCTCTGATCCAAGGTAGAAACCATCAAGTGCCTGTCCCGAGGATATCTGTGCACGCCGTGTCTCACACTCAGCGTCCCCACATTGTGCCTCCCTGACTCGCTGCAGTAGTGGAGGGGTGACTGTGAGAGACTGGAGGAAGGCTGCTCCATCTCTATCCACGAAGGATATCTGCAAAGAGGCTAGCTGCTCCGTCGCCTTCTCAAGTAGCTGAATGCCCGTCCTCCTGCTAAGGGCATCGGCTACTACGTTCCCCTTCCCAGGAGTATAGACTATCTCAAAGTCATAGTCCTGGAGGAACTCGAGCCATCGCCGCTGTCTCAGGTTCATGTCCTTCTGGGAAAAGATATACCTGAGACTCTGATGATCAGAAAAGACTGTAAAGCGCTCGCCCATCAGATAGTGTCGCCATGTCTTCAGAGCGATGACCACTGCTGCTAACTCCAGGTCATGGGTAGCGTAGTTCTGCTCATGCGGCCTCAACTGACGTGATCCATAGGCGATCACTTCCCGCTCCTGCATCAGAACACATCCGAGTCCGGTCCCTGATGCATCACAGTAGACTACGTACCCTACTCCCTCCTCAGGAAACCTCAAGATAGGTGCGCTTGTCAATCTCTGTCTCAGCTCCTAGAAGCTCTGCTGACATCTGTCTGACCACACGAAAGGTTTCCCCTTCTCCGTCAAAGCTGTGAGTGATGCCACAACTCTAGAGAAGTCTGGCACGAATCTCCGATAGTATCCAGCTAGTCCCAAGAAACTCCGAACCTCAGTCATGCTCCTGGGTGGCTCCCATGCTAACACAGCCTCAATCTTCGCGGGATCCACTGCAACTCCCGCCTCAGAGATAACGTGTCCCAAGAAGTGGACCTCACGTATCCAGAACTGGCACTTCGAGATCTTACCATAAAGCTGGTGCTCTCGGAGTGTGTCAAGAACAACTCGCAAGTGATAGGCGTGCTCCTCCTCTGTCGTAGAGTAAATCAGAATGTCGTCGATGAAGACCACGACAAACCGATCGAGGTATGGCTTAAAGATCCTGTTCATGAGAGCCATGAACACTACTGGAGAATTGGTTACACCGAAAGGCATAACCAAGAACTCATAGTGGCTATACCGACATCTGAAGGCCGTCTTCTGCACATCCTCGTCTCTGACTCTGAGCTGATGATAGCCTGACCTGAGGTCTATCTTCGAGAACCACCGTGCTCCCTTGAGCTGATCAAAGAGGTCATCAATCCTCGGTAGCGGATACTTGTTCCTCACTGTCACCTGGTTCAGGCGACGATATTCAACACAAAGATGCACGCTTCCGTCCTCCTTCTTGGCGAGCAATATCGGGGAAGCCCAGGGTGAAACACTGGGTCGGATGAACCCATTGCCCTGCAAGTCCTCCAACTGTACCCGTAGCTCTCGAAGCTCGGCGGGGGCCATCCGATATGCTGGAGTGGATATCGGGGATGTCTCGGGGTACAAGTCAATATAAAAGTCTACCTCTCTGCGATGAGGTAGCCCTGGAACGTCATCGGGAAAAACGTCCGCAAACTGATCCACCACTGCAGGAAAACCAGGACTCCGCATGTCAACTGATCCAAGTATAAGGCTAGCCAACTGATGGGTGATGGGCTGTCCTCTCCTCCGCGGAAGTCCATCCTGTGCTTCTAAGTCTCCCTTCTCACCGGTGAAGGTGAACCTGCTTCCGTCGGTGTGTACACATCGCACCTTGCGCCTAAAACAGTCAATCTGTGCATGGACCGTAGATAGCCAATCCATGCCCAAGATGACGTCGTAAGGCCTCGACGCTGCTACAAGAAGATCCCAGCCGAAGCTCTCGCCTCCTAGAGTAAACTCACACTGCTGGCACTAGTGCGTAATCGTCGAGTCTGCTCCCGTAAGAGTCTCTAGCCATAAGGATCGAGCCAACGGCTCTGTCGGAATCTACGACCTCCGGACAAGGGCAGCGGCTATGAAAGAGTGACTCGCTCATGTGTCTATAAGAACTGCAGCAAGGGTGGAATAGACACAGATAGTACCTCGAATCATCTCGGGTGCGCCGTGGTCGTAGGCCTCTGCTGCCTGGAGTTGTGCCTGTCGCTGCCCGCCAGCTCCCTGTGGTCGGGGTGGACCTCCTGGTGGTGGTGGTGGCAGAGCCTCAAAGCGTCGCCCACCACCGGCTGCTCGTCCAGATCCTCTGCCTCGTCCGCCTCCTCCCTGCGGACCGCCACGGTCGACCCTCTGCCTCTGCCTCGGTGGTCCATCAACTGACTGCTGCTCCTCGGCACGGCGGGTCGGGCAGTCACGAGCCATGTGGCCCTGCCCGCTGCACGAGTAGCACTGTCTGCCTCTCGTAAGACTGGCTCCGCGCTGTGTGCCCCGCACTGCTGAGCTAGTGTCCCGAGGTCGTCTGCCCGAAGGTCTAGTCTGCCTGGACCCCTGAGTCATCCGTCGACTGCCTGCTGCAGATGACTCTGCCACGTGCCGCCCTGCGGTGGGTCTCTGTGCTGGTGTAGACTCAGCAAGGAAGTTCTCGATCAGAAGGGCCCGCTACAGTACTCCTGTCTGAGTCGGTATGCTGAGGGAGATCAGCGATGCCCTGATCTCGTGTCTCAAACCCTGCTCGAAGGTCCGGGCCCGGAAGAATGGGTCTCGTACCATGTCGGTCGAGTAGCGCGAGAGATCGGTAAACCTCGCCGAGTACTATGCGACCGTCATGCTACCCTGCCGCAGCTGAAGAAGCTCCTGGATACGCACCGCACGAAGGGTGGCTGGGACGAACTTCGAGCGGAAGAGGCTCTCAAAGTCCGTCCAAAGTAGGGATGCCTCATCATGCACCTGGAGCATCAAGCTCCACCATCGTCCCGCTGCTGCGTGTAGTAGGCTCGCAGCGAGGGTCACCATGAGGTCTGCTGGTGTCCTCACTAGCCTAAACACTCGAACCACTGGCTCCAGCCAGTCCTCTGCTGCCTAGGGATCCGTCTCCCCGCGAAACCTGGGCGGTCGCCGGCACTGAAACTCATGCAGTGCGCTGAGGCGACGTTCATCATCAGCGGCTGCTGCTGGAAGCATCGGGGGCTCGGCGGGTAAAGCTACCGTCGGTGCCACTGCTGACAAAGGGCCCTGCACCGAGGCCTCGTCGCTCGGTGGGCTGTCGTCACGCTCGACTCTCGGAACGCTAGCTGGCTGCCGTCGTGGGGCCATACTGAAAAGGAAACATGTGCGCCACGGTCAGAACAGTATACCTGGTGAGCTGATATAAGTAGTCACAAAGAAATCTTTGAAACACACACGCAAACAATGTTTTTGCGCATTAAGTCGGAAATCAGAAGTCAGGGTCCTGGTGTACGGATATGTCGGCCGCCGCACCAACACTGGACTCCCGGGACTGATAACCACACTCAATACGCTAAACATTATTGCTTTACATAGAAATGATCAGAGTTCGCGGTAGCACCGAACCCCTATGATACCAATTTGTCACGACCCGCCCTCGGGGTCCGTGCCGTGACTACCCCAAGCCCGCCTTCCATTGACCAGGGGCTGGCGACTAGCACCAAGGCGTAAATCCCGGTAAAAAGGGAAGGCATTGCCTTTGTAAAGTAAACAAACACCACAGAGTAAGCAAGCGGAAAGTAAACACTAAACAAGAACAGAGTACAACTGAAAGTGCGGAAAAGTAAATTGGCCAGTATACAAACCCAAACTGAAAGTAAAGTACAATTCGAAAGGGAAAACAGCAACTGAAAAAGTAAAAGCCGCTACACCGAGCTGTCCACTGGAAATCCCACCTGAAGGGTGGGTACAGATAGCTCCTCTGCTTCACGGGTCCCGCCCTCCGCTCTGAGCACGTCCCGCCCAGTGGTCCACCTCCGGGTACCGTCCCGCTCTGCAAGCCTCAGCTAAGGTCAACGCTGTCCGTCGTCTGCAACCAACACAACGTAGTGCAGGAAAAGCCCGTGCAGGGGTGAGTATAAGCTACTCAGTAGGGACCCCGAGACCCCTGATGGTCTCTCAAAATCCACAATGGATAAACCACGAACAAAGGTACAATCACGAAGTAACAACAAACACTGCTTAGATATATGCCCATACATATACCTAAGTCATCAAATCAAATACGCTCCAACCTCCGAGCCCCAGTACAACTCAGTCCACACAGGAAAGTAAACGTATTCCACACAGGAAAGAAAAACGTAATCCACACAGGATTGCACAATACAATCCACACAGGAAAGCAACAGATTCAGCTCACACAGGAATACTTCATCAAAGGACGACAAAGATGATCTGTGATCCATCTAAGTCGTCGGACCCACGAAGGATCGATAGGTAACTAACCCCCGCAAAGACCCACACAGGATCGGGCCCACACAGGACCTGTAGGCGCTGGTTCACACCGGACCGTTGAGCACAAGGACCCACACAGGATCGGACCCACACAGGATCGGGCCCACACAGGACCTGTAGCACTGATCCACGTAGGATCGCTGAGTGCTGAAGTCGTCGTCATCGAATCCACAGAGGATCTATGTACTGTCGTCGTCGCAGTCACAGTAGCAGTAGTAGCAGTCGCAGCCAGCACTAGGGTTCCCGCATACAGCAAACTCGTTCGGAGGGTCCGCTCCACGAGCCGAGAGGCTGATACATCAACTTTCACAAAGTCCAGAGTTGATGTATCCAAAAGTTCCGTATCGTCAACAAGAACTCAACGCAACAGACGGCGCGTCGATCGGACGCCCGGTCTGAGAGTTATTGGCATTTTCGTCCCCGGGGCCCGGTTGGTTTTTAAGGCAAAACCAACCCAACCGTACTCCACCTGCATCCAAACCTCGGGCGGAGTATGCCAAAAGATCCGTCTCACTAAGAGGAACACAACACGGTGGACGGCACGTCAATCGGACGTCCGTAGCTCATGTTATGAGCGTTTCCGCTCCGAAGGCCCGGTTGGTTTCGTGAACGAACCAACCCGGCCGAACTCAAAGTAATCCGAAACCTTATGTGCGATATACCGAAACGATCGTCACGATCCAAGGATCGTGTTTCCGCTGACGGTTCGTCGATCGGAGGTCCGTGGCTCAAGTTATTGCCAAAAGACCAAAACTGATTCGAAACGGGGGGTGCGGGTCTGGGGCGACCCGGCCCGACCCCCCCGGGGTCGGCCCGAACCGGGTCGACCCGACCCGGGTCCAACCCGGGTCCGACCAGGCCCGGCCGGCCGGCCGGCGGCGCGACGGCGCGGGGGCCGCGGCGGCCTGGCACCGCACGGTGGCTGCACGCGGGGGGCAAAGCCCCCGCTTATTGGATAGACGGCGCGGCTATATGCCGCGCCCCTTTTTGCAAAACCGCCCCCCCCCCCCCCCCCACGTGGGGGGCTTGATTGGTAGGAATCGGGGGAGCCGCCTGCCCCCCCTCAAGGAACCCCCCCCCCCCCCTCATAAAGAGGGGGGTTTTGTGAGTTGTTCGGGGGATTAATTCCCCCGGTTTAATGCCATCCGGCTGGCCAGCTGGCCGACCGGTTTTCTCCAACGGGACCGGAAAAATCCGGTCCCCTCTTCGGATTCCGACGCCGGCGGCCCGGCCGCCGGTCTCCTCGATTCGCCGTGGCCCGGAACCGGCCGCGGTATTCATCATCCGGCACGGTGCGACGACACCGCGCCCCTCCGCCGCACCTCGATTTCTTTCAACGCGGCGCGACGGCGTCGCGTTGTTGATGTTTCTTCCATGGGGGTGCACGCGACGGCGTCACGTTTTTGATTGGGCGAATCACTGCGTGGTGCGATGGCACCACGCCACTTTGATTCATCCACAAATTTAAACACCAAGAACGGAGGAGGGGGTTTGGCCGTGTTCAAGCGGTCCGGCCCCCCTCACGTTAAAACACAACTTAAAGTATTCAAAACCCACATGATAGACATGCTAGATCCACGATCAATAATGGAATAATTAATGAATAAAACAACAACCCCTACCTTGGTATAAGGTTCGAAGATTTGTCTACGTTCCGCGGAAGACGACGTCGCGGAGGTCGGGCGTCGCGGTCGTCGTTCGTCAAATCCGTTGACGAAGAGATGTGTCCGATGCGATACGTCGTTGGCGAAACTTCTTATGTCGACGAAGGGAATCCGAGGAGGAAGCGGCGTTCCCTCTCGTTGAAACGGAAGACGAAGAAGAGCGGAGTGGCGTTCTTCGTCGGAACATGAGCGTTCTTCGTCAAGTTGAGCGTTCTTCGTGATCTTCGTTAGAGTTGAAGAAGAAGAAGGAAAAGCTCTCCACCTCTCAAGAAGACAAAACAATTAACCAAAATAAAATAAGACACCATCTTATTTTATTATCACATCAATACACTAGATTTTCAAAAGTTTGAAATTCAAAAGGATTAACTCCAAAATTAAATAACTCATGTCATTTAATGAGGGGTTAGGGGAGTTGGGAGAAGTTGAAAGGTTGGGAGCTTCGTGTGGGCCCCACCACACTTAATCCTCCCAAGGGAGGTTAAGTGGATGTGGGTCCCACTTCCAACCCCCTTTGGTAGGATTTAACAAGTTAAAATAAAATTGTTCTTCACGAATTTTATTTAACTTAAACTAAAAACCCAAAATCTAACTTTCAACCCGCAACAAACGCAACATCCGAAAAGGTCTCTTTAAGCGAATATCGGTGCTGCGAGTTCATCGGTGCCCTCGGATTTCAATTCTGAGCACCGGATCAAAAGTTAGGAATTCCCGCTCGTTCGTTCACTGAACGTACCCGAGCCAAACTTCGGAAATTAATTCCGGGCACTCCGGGCCTCGGAATCAGGTGCCGTCTGAAACCGCGCTCTTGTAAAATTCTAAAGAAAATTAAGAAAAAATTTCCCTTGAATTTTACGGGTCTTTACACAAACATTCAATATTACTCAACCATTCCTCAACAAGCTGAGGGTCAGTGGTTCCTTTGAAAACCTATGGCTTCTGTTATAAGAACGCTTGAAAACGATTTTAGAGAATATAACAATTAGGATCAATAGATGGAACCTGGATTGGAACTGGAGGTTGTTCATATAATAGAGCTTGGAAAGTGTGAACAATCAACTCATCCAAACTCAGATCTATAATAGGAAGACATTAGATTAACATTAAAATAGATTTACAGGGATAGAAATTCATAATACAGTGGATACAAAGTTTTTGGATTCCACTCTATCCAAATCAAAACAATGAAAATTCTTGAACAAATCCACAAGTCATATTTCCATAACCAACCCTGGTGACTTAAGGAGCATCGTGGTGAGAGATAGTCAGGCCCTCAATCATAACTACGTCCTATGTCCCGACATGAATAAACAAATGCATACTATCATCAATGAAAGACACTTAACCATCCCTTTGATACCATTTTGTCACGATCCAGCCCATGTACCATAGTTAACTGATAACAGATCCACCCTTGACAAAGCCCGAAGGGCATTCCCGATCCCCACGGTTCAATGACTAGAACCTGGAATCTCACAACATGCAAGTGGAAATGATTTTTCCACCAACGAAGCAGAAGAAAAGAAATAAGACAATATTCATAACAAAAAGATACTTGAATCGGAGTAATGTACCAGAATACAAAGAGGCATAAAAATCCAAATGTACAACAACCCAAATACAAAAAATGGGAAAACATCCCCATGTTCCCCAAGGACACAACATAGAAAGTCCAATGATCAAACATTGGATCCACCTCCATGAGATTCCTTCCCTTTTCTCGAACCTGGAAGAAGAAATTCTATATTCACCTGAAGGAAAAAAGTTGTGTGTGAGCCTCAGACTGGTAGGATACCACCAAAGATTCTGTAACTGATGCCAAATATATATAATCCATGAAAATATTTCTTTTTTCAAATTAACATGTTTGGAAATTCAAAACTATATTTAAAAAAACTAGCTATACATTTTTAAATGATGGAAATAAATATTTTATGTAATGATTTTACAAATGATGTAATATTTATAAAACAATGGATTAAGTACAACTTTAACATAAAATAGATTATATATATTCAGAATGAATGTAAATCTGTTCAAAAGCATATGAATTAATTTATATCCCAAATATAAATATACAAGAAAGAAACATGGTCATCTTCCAAAAGGTATGATAGTATTAACCAGTTATATGATTCTTCACTCTCTATGTGAACATTGAAAATTTTTTATACACACGTCCCTATGAAACTGGAATGTGATCTTACATGATGGGTGAAGAATTTTAAGAATGCGTAAAAATATGAACCTTCGCATTATACCTTTCCAAAAGTACCCATTTAATTGCATTTAAAACCAAAATGGTTTTATTCAAAAACATGATATATTACAAGATAAACCCACTGGGTTTTTATTAAATAATTTTAAGCCATTTTTACCAATTTGAAATCCAAAAAAACTAATTCCATGACTACATAATTTATTTCCACAATTAAATTAAAATTTTAATTGAAATAATTTATATCAAATAAAAAATTTAAATTAAACTATTTAAATCGATCAATTTCCCTAAACACAGCCAATTCAATGGAATTGGGGTTTTCCAAATTTCCATGCCAAAAACATTTCAAATATCTCGATTCACTGGAATCATGTTTTTATCAATTTAATTGAAATAAATTTTGAGAAATAGAATTTAAATCAACAATTGATATAAATCTGGAAAATATAATGATAATCAATTTATCAAAATGGGACAGAACCACATACTGCAAAGGTTTTGATGAAAACCACAATGGTCGAAGAACGCTCAAGAAAACAGGGTTGCTTCTTCACGAACCCGCCTTAGAGCTCTTCTCCTAGAAAGATCAGGACAGAATCTCATCATATATGGAATCCACAGACATAGATCTACCCATAATGGGTGTAGATGTATAAAAATGAGAAAAGAGGAGAATTAGATCTAAGTAGATATAAGAAACCTGATGAATATGGATGAAGAATGATCACATACCTTAGGAATATGACTTTAATTCACCAAGAGAAGCCATTGAATCACCTCTAAAATGATGGGAGAACATTCTCTGACCGAAGGAAAAGAAGAATCCCAGGTTATGGCTGCTTAGGAGCTTAAACGAGGCACATAGAGGCCAAAACGAGTGAGATCCACTTTTATAGGATCTCATTTAAGTAGTTGCACATTTTACCTACATAGTTAGACAAAACTACCAATATCCTTGCTTTAGACACATCCTCGGAAGAAACTCCATGCACAGTTTTTTCCACACGATTAGAAAAACCATGCGCCAACCATGCAAATTCTAATACATCTAAGACCAACTACCCACAGATTCACCACACGGCTTAGAAAACCCATGTCCAAACCGTTCACAACACATTGTCCATTAGTTTTCATTAAAAGTTCTCCCAGACACACCCTATGTCACTATTCCAAAAAGAGGGAATTTGAAACATCAAAAGTTCCTGAAAATGTAATGTGATGATACATTCCTTATTTATTTACATAAACCATATATCTATCACGATTTATCCCCTTTGATAGAAATGAAATTAAGAGAATAATTTATTAAACCTGACTAAAGAGATGGTATCAATCACATGGAATTGTTGTACAAAGTACCATGATAAATAGTTATATATTGATTTTCTAGATAGTGTAATATATATTATTTCTTTTTTCCATGGTTTATGATGTGGAATTGGTAACTAAGGTAAATCCACAATTATTTATTAATTAATTGTCAAAAATAATTAAATTTGATTGTTTAGTAAATCCACTTGATATTGTTTTATTTTAATTATAATCATATTTATGATAGTATGCATGTTTGATTTAATTTAATAATGAAAATGGATCACTATTATTCTTGTTAATAATGTAATTAATGGAATTAAAAATTTATTATTTAATTTCATTTTGTTATATAGAGATAGCTTATTTTTTAGGTCACCAATAGTTGGATGTTTCAATTAATGAATTGGTTATTTAAATAAGTAATAATAACTACTTGTATGATAGAAAATAATACCATTGTAGGTTAGGGGGTCTATTATTTCATTAAAATGTTCGTTGTCTTGATATCTAGAAACATGAGAGATTGTTGTTCGTGAAAGACGAACACATTGCTTTTGGTCATAGATTCATGTTTTTATGATCTATTAATACTATTTGTGATATGAAGTGAAGTATTGATGGATGATCTGTGAGGGATGTTTTTCCATGTATAGATTATTTATTATATCAAATAAATGGTGTTTTTTGTTTCCCTATGATTTTTTTTCATTTATGATATCAATAGATGCATATAAATGATAATGACTATATGAGGACTACCTTTTAACTTCATCATGGGAATTATGAGTATGTTATGATAATTTCAGGTGTCCTGAATAATCCAACAATGTTCATGGGGAAAATTAAATTTATGTTTTGTGTGATATTGTGTATGACCGTTGTCGTTTTCATCAAAGAAATCCTTTGGAACACTGGATTTGAAGAGGAAAATGTTGATCACCTGCATGCTGTTTTGGGAGATCTTCATCATGATTTGTGGATTGTGACATTTAAAAGACTATTTTCTGTACTAAAGAAGTAAATTTATTGAAGAATTTTGTATCCCATTAGGGAGTATATGTCTATCTATCAAAGATATAAGTATTTTTTCCCTATAGAATTCCCCAAGATTGTGGAATATGTGGAATGTTTCATAGGTCTTCAAGTGTATTAACGGAGGTTCATAACTAATTTATAATTAGTTATGTACCCATTAACAATATTTAATAGAATGTATCATGAATTTTAATCGACTGATAGGTTTTAATTAACTATTGAGTATCATAATATGATGTTTTTCAGCAATCCATTTCATTTTCTTGTAGTAGATGGTGTTCGGTTTGATTTTTTATATGATACTTCGCATCTGTTGTTTCTATTTATTTTTATGTTGAAAATATCGATCATTCTATATGAGTATTGGAAATTATTCTCTCATTAGTGTAACTAATACAACATGTATTTCTATTTATATGTGGTAGTGTTTTACTATATATTGAGGATAAATTTTAGCATCCAAAATCATTTTATGATCTTAAATGTTCACAGAGTTCAAGATATTGTTTCTCAAAATAATCCACGAACATTTGTTAGCATCAATAGATGGATTTATTATAGGATTAAGTCTTTTATATTTCTTATACACCTATAAACGTGAATGTTGTGGTCACTTCATTGACAAGGTTGTCATGAAGTGATAAATTGCAAGAATCTAGTGATTTCTAGAGGGTAATATAAAAACATTGAATATTTCATCTAGATATATGAGTGTTAATAGGATGAGTTTGTCTATTTTCAAATGATAATGTAGTAATATTTGGTGTGTAAGATATCGAATAAGATAAGATTTGATGCCCAGTAATGAAAAATGATGTAAAAGATGGTTTGATTATGTGTAATGAATCAAGGTTATAAAAATAAATAAAATTAATTGGTGATGAATTTTTTTATCATAATTCCAACCCTGAGTAGTACAATAAATGAATATGAATTACAAGTTGATTTATTACATGTTTTAGTTATATATTAATCATTTTCATATGCCCAATTTTTTAATATCCCTATGGATGAAGTAGAAAACCATCTTTGTCCTATAGATCAAAAAACACCATTTTTAATGTTTTGGGGAATCTTTTTTAAGGAATCAATTCACAGGTTCCCTACTTTAATCCATAGTGATCCTTATTCAATCGTAGTTTTATTCTAACTCCATTCATGTGGTTTATCTTATATTTTCCCCCAAATCCAATTTTTTATGTGATGGAACATTACATACATGTTTTAATGGTGTTTTTGGTTGTTTTTTGTCCTAGTTGTTGTTTTGGAATCCTTGGGTGAATGAATTTCATGCATCAGTAATGATCGAGATCCATTACGATGGACTATTATCATGTGGAAAATATTGAAACACATTTATAGTATTGGATACAATCTATATCTATTTATTTACGTTAAATAACAGATCTTTCATGATTTATCCATCTGGATTATAAGGAAATTTAACTAATCAGTACTTGAATCATATTAATGAATTTCTATTAATAATATGGCGATTTTGTGCTTTATAATGTTATAACTCATTCCCTCTTGATGTTATACAATGTATTATATCTATTTTGTTCTTGTTGTCTTTGTTTTAGCATTTGGAATAAAAAATAAATGTAAATCTATAATTATTTATTAATTAGTTGGATACATGAATTAAAGAGTTTTTTTTAATAAATATCAAGGTTGTCGTTAAAATTTATGATAAAAAATTTAATGCATATATTTATTATAATTAAATTGGTTAATAAATCTGACACATGATTATGATAGACGATAACGTAATTAATGTCATGTTAAATTAATTAATAAAATCATCTATTGAGATATCTTGTTTCATAGAAGTCCCATAGTTTGATATTGTGATTAATGAATCAGTTTTGACATCATGGAATAAAAAATCAATATTATGATAACTTTTATTGCCTTTGTAGGTAATAGGTTCCATGCATGCTTGTAATTTTCATGTTCCATATTCATTTGAGTCGTGAGATAAATTCTTGTGTAATGGAGGAATGCCTTAATTTAGGGCCAAGAGCCAGATTTTTGTGTTTTTTTCTTGATTCAGTTGATGTGATGTATGCCTTTGATACAGGACCATCAATGGATGTTGTGTTATATGTGGATGAGGGGATCTAAAGTTTTGTCACACTAGTAATGATAAAACAATGGGGAAGTCATGGTATGTGGGGCATAAAGGCCTAGTTGTTGTCACAATAGGTTATTCATGGAGTGGCAAGATTCAATAAAATATTCATATTGGTGTCAATGAGGAAAAAAATTATGGACCGAGTTGAATCTGTTCTTACGAATTGAATTGAAAGATGGATCATTGTTTGAATATGTTTTTTGTATGATGAATAGGTTTATTACCTTCTTTCCATTCCCCACTACATGTTGTTGGTGGATTCTCATGATTTTATGCCCTGTTTTTTATCATTGGATGTTTTCCATGAGTACCTAGTGATATGGAAATTAGTAATGTTAATAAATGAATAATTTTTATACCCATGGGGTTGGATATTTTTGTGATGCAATGTTTGGATACTAATTCTAACAATTCATGGATTTGGTCTTTCTTAAGCCAATAAGGCATCGAACTTAGTTATCATTCTAGTATAATTTAATGAGTATGTTTTAATGGTTAATTAAAGGTTTCAGGATTAATTAATGTAAATTGAAACTGATTAAAATAAACATAGTTCTATAGTTTACAACATTAAATAATTGTATGCCGGTAGAATATCTGGACTTTTTAGTGGAAGAATAGAGTTTGAGATTCTTTAGCTATAATTTATTAAAATACAACATTGTTCCTTCAGTTTTGTTTTCAAATATATTATATCATGGACCCTTTGTGCCATTATACTATACTCTCCCCTTTAGGTTAGGGAAACTGAAACCCTATGGATTATGAGCCATGCAGGGTGTTTTCTCCAACATCCTGGTGGGATAATGGATGGATGACTACTCTCTTTGGGCCCACAATCTTCTCCTTATTTTTACATGTACTATTTGGAAGGGTGGTTACATTTTCTGATATTTGTTTGAAGAGGGACGTAATGGCCTGTCGTTATTTAAGAAACCTATATTGTAAATATATTTTCATAAGGAATATTATATTTAACGCATATATTAATTGTTAGGGATTATGGTTTTTACCAGGGGAATGGGATTTGATGGCTTGTGGTATAATACATGATGTCTGACACATGATATATGATTTTTTTTTGTCTCCATGAAACTACCTTTTTTCTTTTGTTTATATGGATGTGGTGTCCAGTTACCTGAGGATCATGTTGTGTTGATTCTCTAAAGAGTTTGTGGGCTAGATTTTTTGGAATGAGATTCTTAGGATTTTTGAAGTTGGATCAAAGCAGAAAACCAATGGATAAGTGGTAGTATGATACCCCTGAAATTCATTTTTTTTTATATTTTATGAGTTACGTGGTGATTGTATCCATAGTGAGGCTAGTACCATAGTATTCCTATTTATTTAACGAGTTAGTTCACTTATTGTTCAAAGTGATTTGTCATGCATTATTTATCTTTTTTTACAAAAATTCTATAGGGATGATCCTAGTGAGTATACTGTTCAACTCACCAAACATATATATATACTATTTTTTCATATTTCTGGATAATATTGGATAATAGTATGGTCACTTCAATCAAGGAATATCACATGAGATGTATGGGATTCATGGTCAATGACTTATTTTCATTTAATTTAGTTTTTGGTGTTTTCCATTAAGCGGTAGTATTTCATCAATGAAATTAGAGTTGTGATATTTTTCATTTCTTATATATTGTATTATGAGAATGAGTAGGTATGTGTCTATCTTATCCCTCTCATATTCATTGGTTCTCATAAAGTGTAATTCCTCCCACCTATGTTTTTATTATACCTACGGTGATTGTCAAAAACCATTGGCCTACTGGAGGAGGGACTAAGGTTACATTATCTCTTTTATCCCATTGTTGTCCCATGATGGGTACAAAATGTGAGGAGGTTGTCATGACATGGATTTTCATGATTGTTCATATGGTGAGAACTTTTTTGAGTGAATATGAATAGTTATTTTCACTACATATCCTAAAAAAATTGATTTATCTTGAGGATATTTATTTTTTTTCTATCACATTCCTCATTAACACCATTCCTTTTTATTATGTACCAATGAAAAACAAAAATAATAATTTGGAAAAAAATAATAATAACAGGGAACCACATAATCATGCGTTATCACAAATATTTTCTCTAAATAATGATATCTTATTTTCAATCTCTGATACCTTTGGCTATGTTTTGGATGTTCATAGTAACCAACTATTTAAATCTTTAATGATATTTTTTTGTAATTATTTAGTTATTGTTTAAATCTTATTTCCTATAATTTTCAAACAAAGTCCATATAAAGGTCCATTTTCAAGGACAATGAGGAAAAAATACCAATCTAAAAGGGCTATTTTTTAAATTTTTACCACTATGTAAATCTCTTGTAGATACACATCCACTTTAAATTTCATGATAAGGATGAAATTTCTGGGAAACCACTAACTCAATAGTTGTAAAAAATTACATTTCATTTTCCTATAAATTAATTTATCCTTAGATATATCCATTAAAAAATCCAAAAAATTATCCTTATAAATATCAATATGTATTTTAATAAAATTTAATATACATGTTTTGAAGGGATAACTAAACTATTACTCTTATACCAACTATAAATATAGAACATAACCTACATGGATACTATATACTATTATATGAATATTAAATATATTAATAACACATTAATGATTTCCATTATAGTTTATCATCATTGGAGTCTATGGAAAAAATTACCTATGTTGGGAATATATCATCAATGTATTCATGAACTAGACCAGGTACCTTGGTAACCAAATATTTAACAGAATATAACATAGACCGATATGGATTAAAAATACCCAATAGCTGGAGATAATAAACTAACATAACACACAAAAATATGGGAATTATTTTTTCACATTGATTAGAGAATCAAGATAAAAAAAATTATTACTATATGATAAAATCCACTTGGAGAAGTGTATGGAATGTAAAATTGGTATAAAAATTAAACATACTATGGAAATTTACTAGAAAAATAGGTAGTTAAAGTGCCTATGTCCCAACCAAGGAAACACTCAAAGTCCACCGATCAACTACTAGAAGCATATACAAGTGGTGCTTCACACCAGATTGAACCTAGAAAGAGAAAAACAATAATCATCATGCATAGCCTTTATAGTATGAGATAAAATCCCCGAAGGGTATCACCAATGATTCCATAATTGATGCCAAACATTAACTGGAAAAATAAAGATAATTATATTATAAATTATTATGTTGTAATGTAAAAATATTATTTAAAACAATACTACATTTACAATTGAAATGATAGAAAATACATTTAAAAAGTTTATTAATTTAAAATTTTATATAAAAAATTTATTTAAATTAACAGGTCATGAAAAAAATTACAAAATTGGCATATATTGATTTCAAATAAATAAAGAGGGAAAATGGTCATTTTCTTAGTGATATTATAGTTATAGGATATGGCACTCCACACACTCAATATGATAAAAAAAATATGTATATACACCTGTTTATATTTTTGGAAAAATTACAATTCATCACCAAACTATAAGGGATGTGATATGGTGAATTAAGGTTTTGGAAGATGGTAAATCATAAATGTCTATTCAAAAAACTCACTAAATAACTAAGTATTTAATGTGGTCTAATAATAAATCAAAAATGATAAATTTACATTAAGACTACTTAAATTCCAATTCATCCCATCATCCACATAAAATTTGTTAATTTTCCATTTAAAATACAAAATTGGTATTTAATAAAAAACTTGTTTTTAAAAAAGAAAACACAATGGTTACTCTCACAAACATATTGATCCATATTAATCAAATAAAACCTTGTAATCATTTTCATATAAAAACTTTTACAATTTCAAATTCAATAATTTTAAATCAATTTTTTTTATCAATCCAATTTCACAATTGAAATTCAACAATTTATATTACACCCATTTCCAACAATTTCACAAACCTCTCTAATATAATAGAATTTAGGGATTTTAATAAATTAATTCCAAATTCAAATTTAAGAATAGGAAAAAACCAATTCAATAGAATTGGGGTTTTAATAAACTAATTTCATTAAATTATATGAAATTAAATTTAAATAAAATAATTGAATTTAAATCTTTAATTTTTATTTTAATAAAACAAGTCAATCAAAACAATTTCACATACCATGATATAAAGGGATTTCAATACCCCAATCACTAATTGGTATTTTAAATTGATGAACAACAAAAAATAACATATATAATAAAACTGATGTTTATGATCCATGTTTTTTTTATTATATCGTCTAACAACATGATGATAAAAAATAATAAAGGATATATAAATATATATATATATATACACACTAAAACAATGTTAGAGAAAGAATGAGAATATGAATTTGACTTGGAGAAGATCAAACATCATTAATATAGATTTAATACTCTTCAAATAGGGATCATATGGATAAAAATACTACTGGGATCTCCAAGAGGAGAATAAGTTTCATATGGGTTGTACAGGTCTGTCGGTGGTCTAAAAATATGTTTTAAATTTTTTTAATATTAATAATCTTATTAATAATACTCATATTAATGGTTATCTAGGTAGTAATGAATGGTTATACCTAACCATGAACCCTAATTGTTCTCCCCTTTTTATAGGTAGAAAAGTTTATCCTAGGTTGTTTCACAGTTTATCACACCATGCACCATCCATGGAAAAACCTCAATGCCTTGGTTTTCATGGGTTTCCTTGAGAGGGCGCATGGATTTGAAAAAATGTGCACCACACATGATCATCCTAAAATATTTAATAATTTTTTAGGATATCACTCTAAACATCCCATAATCACACTCAACCATAACATTGTTAAAATTGGTGTATATTATTAACTAAAAATAATTATATGATGAAACAACCACACAAATTTGGAAAAATTATATTCCCAAAATGAATACATAAAATCCACCATGTAAAAAATATGATGAAACTTCTCCCTCATCGTTACATCTCTCTCCCTTGTCTCGTAATAATCTGAATAATGATTTCAAAGAAGAAGATCCAAAGGTATCTTTATCCAATGATGTTACCTGGATTCAAAATCATATATCAATAATGGTCTTTTAGTCTCATATGAATTATGTATCGATGGAAGTTGTGGTGTATGTTTTAAATGATAATGATCATTTCCTAATTTCTCTAGAACCTCAAAAGGACCCAATAAATGAAGAGTGTGTTTCCCTCTCATCCCATGTAATAAATGAACCAGCACAGGTGAAACAATAAATAACACCTAGAAACAGAATAAAATTTCCAATTGTATATAGTGATGATAAATATAATACTTATAATGTCAGTCATACCTAAAAAAACTATAATGAATCAACTGAACCATTGCATTCATATATTTAACCAATCATATACCATCCATGTAACATTCACTAATATCCATATAACACAATAGATATCTGGAAGTTCGACAATACATGGCCTGAAAAGTAGTGTTACGAATCACATACTATTATTTATTTTCATAGGAAAATTCAACCGTCCCATGATAGTTATACCATGATCCTCTAAAATCTATAACACTAGAACATATCATATTCTCATGAATTCATATAACTCTTTATATTAGGGAATTCGATTGTGGATGGTATTTTTTCTCAAAGGCACTGATATCCAATTTCCTCCTGAAGGACTATTTGAAAATTATAAGGGAACATAAGATCCCCTTTAGATAATTTATAATATGGGACATTGTGAAAACAAGTAATTTATTTACCATAGAGATCAGTCAAATACTCAATGATGGTTTTATCACTAATGGGTGTAATATGAATTGATTATTTTAGTACATTGATCAAAACCCAAAACATATTATTCATTGTATGGGTATGTGGAAACCCATAATGAAAGTAAATATAGATTTCATACCAATTCCATGCAGGGATTATAAATGGTTGAAAAAATACAAAAAAAATTTGGTCTTATCCTTTACTGGTTTGAATATTTAAATGTAAGAGACCAAATATGTAATACACTGTCTCGTTCATAGCCACCATAATCAATATTCCATGTCATATAACATCTTTTTTTTCATGGGTTCACTTCTCACAGGTAATTAGGCCGAACCCCATAATATATTTCATTACTATTAACATTACAATAATGAAAACATTTTTTAATATAATTATCTCATTGGATAATGACCACATGAAAACAAACTCCACACCATTAAGAGAGTCAATAATAACTTCTAACACATCATTAGGTTGTTGATATCATAGAGTAACCTTGAGAAGATCATATTTCTATTAACAATTGGGTAAAAACCTCATCCCCTAATTCCTAGAGTCTCATAAGAAACATTTCATGGTGAGAAATCAAGATCCACAAATCTAATGATTCTTTCACTACATGGCTCGAATGTTCCCTACTCGAGAAATTTAAGATGATGTTCCATTTCCTTAATGTATAGGCACTGTAAAAAATTAATTACTATAGTTATTCAACCAAATTCCTATGGTGGAGATTAAATTCATTTTGAGAAAAGATATAACTCATGGTCTTGTGGTCAAATTATATTGATAAATAATATATTTGAAGGTAATTCACGTAACTTTTATGTAAATAATTCACATATTCATGATCATGGTCATTTAACACCCCAATATTCCTTGGTATGAATCTCTTTGATTAATACAATATCATGTGTTGTACATAGCTCTGAGTTCTAACACACCACAACCAAGCTGTTTAAAAAGTAGTCATTAATAGTAATACCCAATTTTTTTAATTTTATATATTATATTATTAAAAATGGAAATAATTTTTCGATTCTTAATATAAAAATAATCTTGGGTGAATTTTTGGAGTTTTTCAGAAAACATTCAATTTTTGATCAATAGTGAAAAACACTAAATATTGTTTCAAACTAATATTTGTTTAAAATTTTTTTTATATTAAAATTTATTTTAATGTCAAAATATATAAATAATAATTATATTAGTCTAATTTAATTTATTGTATTAATTTTATAATAATATTAGATATGTAAAATTTTGTTGAACTTTTTAACGTCTTTTACCCAACTTCTAATCACATTTGATAATTTTCATTAAAAATATTTTTACCTCATCTATGAAATGAATTTCAAAAATATGATAGAAACATTTTTCATCAATAATAATTACATGTTTCAATAGGATGGAATTTTTTTAATATTAACTTTTGAATTTTATTTACCAGGTTTAAAATTAAATAATGTTGTTAAAGTTACAAGTAATATTGTAATAATATAAATTTACCCCAACACATGTCCAGATTCTTGTGTATAAGAATGTTTACACCCAAAAAAACTTTAGGAAAAAAATAAATCATTTTTGATCAAATTTGGTTAGATTAGTACATTTATTTTATTTTATTTAAAGAAGAGTTAAAAGCGTGAAATACAATTTAAAATAACTATTCCATTATTAACATAGTGGTATATAAAAGATAAATTCGAAAAAATATAAATTTTAATTAAATTTTTTTCCTACGTTATGGTATTTTATGTATAAATCTTACACATTAAATAATTATATTTATTTATGAAGAAATTTGGATGTAGTAATTACCTTATTAAGGAATGATTAAAAATTTGATATTATAAAAATAAAAATAAATGTAAATAAAAAATTTTGATTCCATACACAATTTTTATAAGTCAATATGATATTTTTTGTTGGATTTAATTTTTTTTAAATTTCATCATGTTTTTATTACTTTCCAAAAAATTCTAAATATTGTCAAATTTTACATAAATGAGTTTTCAAAACAAATACTATTTTATTATATGATATATTATTCATAAATTTTTTGTATTCTTCCAAAAAAACATAAATAATGTTAGATATATCATCAATGAACCACTTTAGGTTCTCATGGAATATTATAGTAACTATATTAACGATGTAGTTTAAAAATACATGAAGACTTGGTAAAAGATAAACTATATTACTAAGGGTTATGTCTAAAAGATAACGTTACTATGGTGACCTAAACATTTCTACAACAGATTTAATGAGTGTATTTTGACCCATCACCAACATATCCTCGAAAAAAATCAATTTTTATCTATTAGAAACTGAAAATAATTTTATAATAAATTAATATTTCAAGCATTCTCGTGAAGTTCCTCTCACCTCTCTTATAAAAGGGAACTTCCCCATCTCTTAAATTCACACCTCCAAGGCAATTTGGCTCAACCAAACCCTAATCAAATCTCCTCCCAACTACCCTAAATTCATCCTAGAGTCCTTACATTGATCTCAATTCCATCCGAAACAACCATTTTATTCACAACAAAATGAAACACCCAAATAAGAGGTAATTATTTCATCACCTTTTTTGTTGTTCTTTATTTTCTTCTACATACTCATTCATTGTCATTTCCAAACATAAAAATTAACTCTTGTACCTTATAAAAACTAATATGTTATAAAAAATATGGTACAACCATATTCTTATTATATCCATTCTATGAATGAAAAAAATCACCATATGTTTATACGTACGGATTATCTTCTCTAGGATGCAGTGAGATTATATTCCCCATAATAACCATTCTAGGATAATTTTATTTTCATAATTTCTTTTTTTAATAACATAAAATCATTCTGGAGATGAAAAAAATACATCTTATCCATAATAAACATTAATTTCATAACAAAACATATAATGTAAAACAAATCAGTTAATACTCGAATCAATGATACAACTAAAATATTATTAATAAAAAAATATTAGAGGATTTAATATGATATCATATTTATGTATGTGGTTCTTGAATAATATAATAAAAATTGTTTAACTATTATAGGAGGTTAACATTCAATTGAATAATGAGTAGTACAAGGTATGTTTTAATTCCAAAATCTCATTATTATCATAAATTTTTTGTGTGTAATTATTTATTAGCACATATTTTTCTTCCATGATCATGATTCAAATACTGTTTTCAAAAATAATCTTATAAGGATTTCTGTAAGGGTATCTATTACTAGATCATTATTTTAGATTTTTTAAATAATTTGATTTCAAAATTTATTTAACAATTTTCCATTATTTCAAAAGGATTTTATGAATTTATTTATATCGGCATGATTTTTTTAAAATGTTAATTCCATTAAAAAGTTACATAGTGTTATGGGACACTTCAATTCAAACATATCTTCTAAAATATTCCTTATATATATAATGTAACATTTAAATGATTTCATGGTAATGGATATTTCTCTCAGATACTTTTATTGACCATTTTCAATTAGGTAAAAATCCTTTACTGAATAGTATTCTTGCTTACAGATGATTTATTCCCTATTGTATTGAATGTGTTATGATATGATTTATTATGGATGTAAGATTTTAATACAATTAATGGTTTCTGGTTAAGGTATTTACATTTCTAAAGCTAGTTCAAATTGAATGATTATTAATGTTGCCCCCTTTTCAAATGTGGAATGTATTGGACTTAGTTAGTGATGGGTTGGGCATGCTATAGCCCCTCGATTAATCCAAAGGTATCATGAGACAATCTAGTGTATTGGCACAAGGACTTAACAAAATATTTATTTAGGGTCATGGAATGATGCCTTGACATTATGGTTAAGATGTCTGTCATTATACATTCAATCATTATGGGGCTATCTAATAATCATATATTTGATTATTCGTCTAGTAGTATATAAATTTTAATATGTAAATGAAATATATGATTTATCATTTACATATTATTCAAAATTTAATGATTAAAATTATTTTGTTTTAGTCTTATAATTTTCCATATATATTTACTCTTATTAATGATAGCTTCCTCTATAGTGTTATCCTTACAGAGAATCTGAGCTCAACCCTTTATTATTATTAATTTTATCCCAGGATGTGAAGAGGTTTGTTACTATTGACCTACAGGGTTAGGCTAAGGGATATGCGTGTGTTCAAAGGAGACACAATGGTTTTTTCATTTAATAACATAATGTAAATATTATATATTTATCTAGTACATAAAAGGCTAGTAAACATATCAGTCATTGAGGACTTTAACTATTGTGATCATGAAGATATTATGTAATAATGTGTTGACTCTGGGTAACTGGGGTCAGTGTATTATAGTTGGTATCAATGGATTTTTAGTAAAAACATTGTAAACTATATTTAAAAGTACTATGATTAGATGACATTACCCTATGATATACATTGATGATTATTATAGACGAACATCCAAAAATTTTGGTTATATAAATGATATGTGGGTTTTCCATGAAATAAATCCATGTCTGGATACTACATGTGGACATTGTTCTGGCAAAGATGTACTTAGGAGTGAAAACTCTGACAAGGTGTTTTGGGCTATACTTGGTTTATACTAGTACATGACAAAGGGTAATACTTCGCACTTCATTTGAAACTCTCGAGGATATGCTTAGGATAATTCACATTTTCTATACAAACATGTATTAATGATTTATGAGTAAATACTTCCCTAATGAAATCATTTTAATGATTATGGGTTATATGCAAAAACTATTCAATTTATGTTAATAATTTTTCATGTATGGAATTATTTATTTCGATTCATGAACTAATATAGTGTATGCCATTATTTAGAATTGTCACATAGTGGAAGGAATGATAATAATATCGATGAGTATTTCCATGTAGGTATTTACCTATTATTAATGATAATTAAAGTAAAGATGCTGATGCAACTAGAGCTGAAAAACATATAACCATATTGTGATAACTCACTCAGGTTATGAATAATAACCTTACTAGTATGGAGAACCCTGATCCACAATGTTGATGTTCAATGATAGACCACTTCATGAGGTACCGACCTCCCACATTCAATGGGACAATAAATCCATTTTTAACTGAGGAATGTATAAGATCCACATATACAACTTTTCATGCATCGAGGATTAGCAATTGGGAAAAAGTTGTATTGGTAGATTATCATATCTCAAGATATGCAGATCAATGGTGTTCATTAATTCAAAACACAAAATATGATGAAGAAGTAGCAAATATTGAATGGACGGTATTTAAATAGATTTTCATAGAAAAATATTTTCCTCATGAACATTTAGTATATATGGAAACAAAATTTTTGTGTATGAGGAAAATGTAGTATGATAATATGACAATGTATGGTGATTTCATTACAAGGTTATCATGAAATGCATAAAATTATATATGTATCCCAATAAGTAAAATTAATTGATTCTTTGATGGGTAAAAACCATTTTTCTATTTATCATTAGTTAAAAAATCCTTCTCATCATATGAAGATATAGTCTGAAGTGATTTCAAGTAAAGAAGTGAATTCTCTATGAATTATGAATTTTATGAAAAGAAATCGAAGAATAGTTATTCTATACACTCTAAAAATGAAATAAGTGGGAGAAGGAAAATTTTAATTTCCATCATGCAGAAAATGTGTGAAGAAACAAACAGGTACTTTCCTAATGTTAATGGGAGTCCATTAAAAGAGTAGAAAAAATTGCCACCAATATCATGATTTCAAGGGGAAGAATGAGTCTATAGATTTTTAATGCTACAATTTTAAGGAAATGGGGCATTATTCAAATGAATGTCATGGGTGTCAAGGAAACATACCTCAGAAAAGAACAAGGGAGAAGGGATAAGCTAATACGATGGAAACTGTGGATATTTATGTTCCTAATGACATTGTGGATTGTAAATTAATAGATTCCTTCCAATTACATAATGATTAATTTGATTCTGGATCAACACTTTTTTTTAATAACTTCCAATTTTCCCAAGAAAAATAGATATTTCCAATTTTACTAAAAATGGTGTTGTTATTAAAACTCATAATGGAAGTATTATAGTAACAATGATTTTTCAATAATATTCCTTTATGGAATATAATTGTGTTTTATCTATTGGTTCTTATTTTCATACCCATATTTTAATTTTATACAATACTCAGTATAGATTGGATTTTAGAACAAAATGAAAATTTTATTTTAAGAATAATGAGGTTACAATTTTTGATGATGATAAATAATGCCATATCATTATAGTAGAAGAATCTACATTTGATTCTCATCATGATACAACCATTGTAGCTATACTATAAACTATTATTGTGGAGGAAGGGAGTTAAATAACTATAGGTTAGGAATGAAATTCCCAAATAGAGGATATACATATTGTGTAAGAATATATTTATGTGTTTCTAGTGGATTTACCTGGACATCCTTCTGAACAAGAAATTGAGTTTTCCATTGACTTAATTATTTTTTTCAAGAACCATAACAGAGACCCATTATATAATGGACACTATGTAAATAGTTGAACTAATGAAACAACTAGATCAATTGAGTATTAAAGTATTATTCTCCCTAATGCTTCTATATGTAGATCCCCTGTTCATTTTATTAAGAAGAATGATGGATCTATGGGGTTTTACATTTACTATAGGGAGATAAATTATACAAAAATAAAGAACAAGTTTCCCCACCTTAAATTTATGATTTATGTGTTTAACTTCATGGAGCCCAATATTTTTCAATGATTGCACTTCGATCTGGATATCATCAGTTGTGTGTGAATAAGGAAGACATCCCAATGACACCATTTCAAACCATGTATGGGCATTATGATTTTACAGTAATGCCTTTAGGACTAAAAAATGAACCATAATTTACATGGATCTGATGAATAATGATTTCAAGGAGTGTCTTGATATCATTTTAGAGGTATATATATTTGATATCATAGTATATTCCAAAAGATACATGTTACATGAAAATAACTTGTGCATTATTTTGAAAACCCATAGAATAAATGAATTATGTGGGATGATTAGTATGTGTGACATCTAGATTAAGGATATTTATTTTCATGGACATATTATCTCCAAGGAGGGAATCTCTATTGATCATTCAAAGAATAGGAAAATCCAAGAATGGCCCACACCCATGAGTTTAACATAGGTGCGCAGTTTTATTGGTTTATAATGTTACAATCTGAATTTAATCTATAATTTTTACCTATTGGCTATACCATTCATCAATATCACATGTAATGGTGTTACATTTTTATTGAAAAAACAGGGTGAATAATTTTTTGAAGAATTGAAGAGAAGAACTGTCAATGATCCTATACTAACTCTACCATCGGGTAATGATGAGTTTTTTTTAATTTGATGATTCAAAGAAACGACATGGTTGTTTCCTTATGCATAATAGTAAATTTATTTCATATTCCCCACAGAAGCATACAATTAATACGAAAACAATCATAAAAATGATCTTGAGTTAGAAGTTGTAATATTTTCTCTGAAGTTATGTAGATATAATGACATTAGTGATAAATGTGAGATTTATATTGATCACGATAGTTTGATGCATATTTTCACTCTGAAAAAACACAACATGAGGCAAATGAAAAATCTTGAACTACTAAAGGATTCCAATTGGACAATAAAATACAACACATGGATGGAAAATAAAGTGTCATATGCATTGAGCTGAAAGTATCATGGTGTTCTGAATATTATGAGACTTGAAAGGGATCATATTCTCTTAGATCATTTAATGATGGATATGAGAATAATCTTGGAAGTTTAAAAGTAGATACTTATTCAAATGGATTCCAAACATATTTACTAAAAAGAATAAAAAGTTCTCATACTGGTGATGGGGAGTTTCAAAAGAAAATAAAAGTAATGAATGATGGGAGATTGATTGATGTCGTATATGAAAATTTATTGTTGAAATATGGGATGATTCATTGTGTTCATGTCATGCATGATCTAAAAAGAATTTTTTTGGATGATTCTCATAGCTCCAGTTTCTCTATACAACATGGGTTAAATAAGATGTGTAGTGATTTGAAGGAACATTTTTTGTGGGAGAACATGAAAATGGAGATTGGAGATAATGTTTCATGATGTATCATTTTTAAATAGGTGAAGGATAGAATACATCATCTTAATGGAATCATGAAACCTTTTCCCATTCATAAGTGGAAATGGGATGATATTACTATGGTGTTTTTCATGGGGCTATGAAGGTCTCCAAGAAGGAATGATGTAATATGGTTCATTGTCGATTATTTTACCATGTTTGCATATTTTCATGATATAAGATAAGATTTACAACTTGTACATTTATTAAGAATGTATAATAATTAATTTAAAAGAATTAATTGTGTACCAAAATTGACTGTTTCAAATCACAATTTCGGTTTTACATTAATATTCTTGAAAAGTATTCAAAATGAATTGGATACTGAACTTCGTTTGAGCACTTCCTACCACTGTAAAACTGACAGGAAATTAGAACGAACAATTCAAACTCTATAATACATGTTTATATTTTTCTAAAATGACTTTTATGGTATGTGGGATCATTATTTACCTCTAGTATAATTTTCCTATGATAATAACTTCTGTTAAAGTATTAAAATGGAACCATATAAAGAATTGTATGAAAAGAGAAGACTCACAACAACATGGTGGGATGATGTTGGTCATATAAAACTCATAGGCCCCAAAATTGTAGAGAAAACCATTAAAAGAGTGATTACTTCCCTAACCCACACCAATGTAGATACAAGTAGGAAAACGAGCTATGCTGATAAACGAATGAGGGATTTAAAATTTCAAGTAGGAGATCATGATTTGTTGGAGTTATCTCCATTGAAGTGTGTTATAAAATTCAGTAATTATTGTAAATTTTGGGTCAGATACATGAGACCTTTCAAAATTCTAGAACGAATTGGTGTTGAAGCTTACTATGTGGAAATGTCGCGATGTCTCTCCAAAGTTCATGATGTGTACCACATATCACATTTAGAAATTACATGCATGATCTAACACATGTATTAAACTATGAAGAAATAAAACTGGTATGCGATATGTCTTATGGTGAAGAGATTACCAGTACTCTTAATACCAGAGAACATGTCTAGAGAAACCAAACAACTTGTCTGGTAAAAGATCATTGGAGAAACCATAAAATGGAAGAGGCAACATGGGAACCCAAGGAACATATGATGAAGAGCCACAAAAATAATTATATATGGAAATATAATAAATATTTTAGTGAATAAATTACTTTTAGTATAGAATAATGTAACACCCCAAGCTTCCACATTAATCTTCTTTCCGATTAATACAATATCTTTTGTTGTACACAGTTCTGAGTTCTAGCACACAATGACCTTGCTGTTTAAAACATAATTATGAATAGTAATACCAAAATTTCTAAATTACATATAATTTATTTTTCAAATTAAAATTCATTTTTTGTTTCGAAATATCAAATTTATCTTAGAGTGATTTTTTGGTATTTTTCTGAAAACTTTCAATTGTTGATGAATTGTGAAAAACACTACATTATTATTTAATACTAGTATTTTACTTAAATAATTATTTTTAAATATATATATTTTTATGTCAAAATAGATACATAATACATATATTGGTCCAAATGAAATTCATTGGATTTATTTCATAATAAGAATATATATATATAATTTTTCTGAAATGTTTAGCTTCTTTTACTCACCATCTAGGCACATTTGAAATTTTCCATAATATTTAATTTTACCTCTTCTGTGAAATGAATTTCCAAAATCAGATTTACACTGTTTTCATTAGTAAAAGTGATTAAAATTAATCAATGTAGTTATTGAAAAATTAATCATAAATATGGACTAAACCATAAAATTAAGCACCCAAAGGACATAGAAATGTTTCCAACACACATTGGATATCCATAGTTCGTATTTAATCCATAAAATATTGTGTTTATATTAATTTTTATCATTAATTTATGTAATAACATGTGAAATCTAACTTGTATCTAAAAATTCAAGGTGAGTCAATTTACATCCCTATAAAATGACACCACCACTACCCATTATTCAAACCTCAAAAACTGTTTATTTACTTCCATTTTCATCGCATATATCCTAACAAATCTTCCATCCAACCATGAAGGATCTATTTGGGTAAAAACAATCTCCAAGTAGAATTTTGTCACAAACAAAATAGTGTTGACCAATAATGAGGTAACATATTCTCTCAAGTTCATTTTCATTATTTCCATTCGCATCCCCTCCACAGTCATTATTACATTATTTTTTGAAACCACAATTATCATCCAAATAATAGTATGTTTTTATGAATATGGTAATTCTTACACTCACAGACCCCACAATCTAATAGATTTTGAACATATTGTTTCTATGTATAGTGAACTACTGACATAGAAAAACAATGATTGTTCATTTCTACTTTACCAACAATAATGGAAGACATTACGATAGAAAATATATTTATATATTTATTTTATTATATGTTTTATATATTTTGTAACACCATGAGATTTTATGAGATATATTATTTTTTAAATTTATTTCATATATTCTATTATACGCTACACCAAGATTATCTTGTGATATATGCAACACCGTATAAGTTTGTATTATACGCAACCCTGACTTGGCGTGCAATACACGCAATCACGACCTTCCCCGATAGCGTGTGTTGTACGCAATACCGGGTTTCACTAAACAAAAATATATGTTTATAATATAATTATGAACTAGCCATTATGAAAATTATTAACTACATTCTTAATTTTATAACAATTTTTTTCAACTTAAACATTTTCTAGATCATGGTATGTGAACAAAATAATTTTTTCTTGTAAAATGAGCAATTTTAAAAAAAAGGCAATTTTGCCGCCATTTAATGGAACACCCACATTAAATATTGTTTTTTACATGTTTATAAGTTCAATTTGACAAAATAAAATTCTTCTTTGGAATCAGGATATAAAAATTTACTTTCGATAAATTTTTCATACTATTCTGATAACTATCATATTTTAATGAATAGTAAAAACACGATATATTTTAATTAAAAAAATATTTTTCATCATAATAATTTATATGGTTAAATTATAATATTTAATGATTAAATAGTATAAATAGAATATATTTTTACCATTTAATATAATTTATTTCATTATCATTGATTTTACCATGAATTCTTATGTGAAATCATTTCAATATTTTGCAATGTTTTGACTTTTGAAACTCGTTTTCTTAACAAAGGGATTAATTTTAAATTAATTACAGCAACTTCTGGGTTTTGAATTTTGAAAAATGGATTCAATATTTTAATTCAGTGGGTCCAAATTATGTTAATAGGTTACTTTTATTTCTTTTGATATTATGAATAACAACTACGATAATTTTAATTTACTACAGTTAAAGGTAAATCTTGTAATTAAGGGTAAAAATAATATTATATAATTAACCTAATACTATTCAAAATCCTATTGGATGAATAAAATTATACCCATATCACCTAAGGGATGGAATAGATTCCTTTCATGGACTTTTTACCATGAAATAATACAATTATTATTAAAACCAAAGAAAGTGACAACATGTCACTATCTTAAATCTTATAAGTGTAATAATTTAAATTTCGTGACAAACATCATAAAACGTTGGTTATAAATAGTCCCATGAAATATAATAAAATTATATACATCGTATTAATTTATTTATAATTTTTAGAGATTAAATAATAATCATTAAAAAATGACATGATAGTGATGTTGAAATAATTTTATTGATTGAAATATCAAATAAATGATTTTAAAATTATTAAAATTAATATTATATGAACTATTTAATGTTCTCAAAATATTATATAGATAAATATGACATGTTATTAAATTATTTAATCACTTATTTCGAACATATCTTCTGTACATATTTTATTTAAATTCAAACAAATTAATAGTGTCAAAAATGACACTATTGTAATTTTATAAAAATTACAAATTATAAAATTGATTAAAAATAAAAGAAATATTTAAAAATTATAAATTAAAATTTATTTTGTCAAAAATGTCATTATGTATCCAATTATGGGAAATTAACAACACATAAGTGATTATTTATAACCATTTAAATTTATAATTTTATTACCACAAATAATGTTAAATAGATTAAAGAAAGATAGATAAAAATGATATGGTTTAAAATAATATCAAAACATGTCTAAATTTGACTGGTTGATGATATTACAACCCTATAGAATCTAATATTCTAAGTGATTCATTTTTTGAGGTTTCTATGTGGGGTTTGAATTTATATTAAACTAATATTTTTGAGGATTCCAAAGGTGTCCCTCTCCTCCCTTATAAAAGGGAACCTCCTCCCTCTCATCATTACATAATATAAAGACTTAATACTTGGCCAAAAACTCACCATTTATCTTATCATACTCCATAGAAACATTATAGCAGTTCTGGTCTTTTTCAATGTCCAATTTTAGTGCCCTAAGAGGAGGTTTCAATGAGAGGTGTCGATAAGAGGTAATATCTGTTACCGATTCATTCAAATTTATTTGTTCTTTTACCTCCTTTTATCTAGTTGTTTCATTATATTGTAATAGCATTAGTATCACTAAAATACTTATATGTTATTATAAATATGAAACAACCCCATTTAACCTTTTATCCATTATAAGGAAGACAAAATCACCGCGCATGCGTATATACGGAATATCGTCTCCACGCCGTGGTGTAATCTATTTTTCCACCACCACATTTCATGGATGTGTATAATGGTGTAAAGTATAACTAAATATGATTATTATAAAATCATACTAATTATATGATATTATATAATTCACTCTAACTCCATTCAATAAATATGGGAACGATATCATCGCTCATGCGTACGTACGGATTATCGTCTACACGACGCTATGAGATTCATTTTCTATGTTAACAATTCATGAATGATTATAATGTATATATAATAAGTAATCCTGAAATATATGACATAATAATTCTACTGGATTTAGGTATATATATATATATTTATTTCATCTACTTAATTCCATTCAATTCAATAAGGAAATGAAAACAGCGTTCATACGTACGTACGAACTACCGTCTCCATGAATGGTGTACTTCGTTCCATTTATCGATCTATTATATATATGTATATACTGAATATATATATATATATATCATGTTTTATATTATTTAATTAAGTAATAATGATCTAATTAATCATATTAATAACTACAAGTCAAAACACGACTGACAAATGAGACGATTCTACCAAAAACACTTTTTAACCTGGAATTTACAGAAGAACAGGTAATATAAAGTCATAAGATAAACATATATGATATAACAACAATGAATAAGATTATTTAATAATTCAATTAAATTATTTAAATCATTATAATGGAGGTTAGGATACGTATGAAGCATATCAAACCTAAGGTAAGGGATAATGTTGCAATCTCAATTGTTTCTATCCGAGATTTCTTATACATATTTATTTACTTGTGTTATATTTATCATCCATGTCCAAGATTTATAAAAATAATTCATGTATATTTAAAATAAGTTTTACCCATTTTTGACTTTTACTACATATTATATATGGAATATTTTTTCTGTTTAAAATACGAGGTACTTTTTGACTTTTCCGGGAAAAGTACGTGAAGAATGTTTTTTTAACAAATACAGCATGAACAGATTTTTACTATTTCATAACACCAAATTTTCATGATGATTAATCTACAGGATTTCATGAATATTTTCATCAAAATAAATTTCTTTTAAAATTGAATGGAATTTTGTGAAAATAAAATGATTTTCAAGAAGAAATTATATTTTCCTCAAGAATTCATTTCAAGTACTTTATCAAAACCATTTTCTATATAAGATGACATTATTTGATATGTGTATGTTTCAAGTATAATGTCTCTATGATTTACATGATTTCACTTCTCATATGATGAAATGATTTTGATTTGTTTTAAATGGATTATGTTATGATAGAACGATGTTTATGAAACCCATTTTATTCGTTGGGTTATTATGAATGATGTATGTTAATTTTGTGGCACACGAAAGAATGATTTCATTATGAGATGGGTGGTACCTATATCTCGCTCCAATTTGTTGGGTAATGAATTATATATCATGAGATAGACATGGATGAAATGGCAAGTAAATCTGGTTCAGTAATACAGGGCTGGAACGGCAAGTAAACCTAGTTTAGTAAGGGACTTTGTCCACTAAGATAGACTTGGAAGCAATGCCTGGGCTACTATTAAAATCATATCATGTGATTAATGTTATTCCACAATTAAAAGTTTTATTTCCATGCTAATTTATTATGATTGATATTCCATTACGATCTGTGACTTACATAATGCCATGTTTAATGTCACTAATCAAGATTTCGATGTTTAAACATTATGTTCATGTTTTTATGTTCAAATGTATATAGTTTGTTTTATTTTCACCATGATAACCCTTACTGAACATTTGGTCTTACCATTTATATGTTTTATTTTCCCAAGGATATAATTAATTGTTTTAGGTAAGGAAACAAAAGTGGAAGATATTTATTGGAGATATTGAATATCTTTCACTATGATTAGAAGATTATATTCTGAGTGTCCAAAGACACTAAACTATTACGGTCGTTTGGTTTTTTTATGTATTAAGTATTCCAGAAAAGTAATGTAATGTCCATGTACGTCAAGCTATGGGCCTCTACAGTTGGTATCAGTAGAAAGGTTTAGTTATCCATTGGAAACTATGATACGAAAACATTAGTGAAATCCCTATAGAATTTCTAAGGTATGTATAGTAATATCCCTAAGGATAAGTATACATATAGGATATAGTCCTATAATTACAGAAACGATGTTAGAATTTAACCTAAGATGTTAGATATTCTAGGTACTCCCCATTTATTATGTTATTTTCCCTAACAATATTTTTTCCTCTCACACTATTCTTTTTGAGTTTATATAAAGGATGGAAACAAGAAGATTCTAGATAATGGAGGATATAATGGACGATGAAATGATATTCTTCATGAGCAACCAAATGAAATGGTATTTTGAAGTCCAAAAATCGTTATTATGCATAATCAGCAATCTCATAATATGATCAACAATCACAACTTTCATAAGTTTTCTGACTCATCTGATAAGAGAATGATGGAGATTCATGATAATAATAGAGGACATAATGTTCAACTTCTCTCATTTAAATCATGTGTAAAGATACATCAAGGAGAATGGTTCAAAAGAACTGGAAGATGCTTTGTGTGCAGAAATGAAGGACACAAATCTAGTAAGTGCAAAAGAAAAGGTTCAGTTAACATAATGGAGAAGGATAATGGTATTGTTACGACATCAAAAATGATTAGTTTCTTTAAATGTGGAATGCCTAGGCATTATGAAAACCAATTCCCTAAGGGAAAATCTCAGTAAGAGAACCAGAATGGTCATATATGTAATATTTATGTTGATGATGATAAGGAAACTACAAATGATATATGAGATGAAATAAATGTTGAAGCTTGGTCAATGGTTTAAGAAGGGATTGTAATGATTTTATGTTTATCAAGGGTTATGTTGTATAGGTAATTTAATTGTACTATGGAATAAAGAAACATCTATGGATTGTTACACTACTATTTTTTCTAAAGTATTTGAATGTATATGTTGAATGGTACTGGTAACCATGAATGTTTATTCAGATATTTTTGGAAAGATGATGATATGCGCATAATGAAGGGATAAAGAGAAACTGATGTTTTGATAGTATTCATGAGATCATGATTCATATAAGTACAATGTTATATTATGGTTTCATTATACAGAAATTTTGGGATATAGGTATGTGGAATGAGTTAACTTTTGATAGAATTCATGTTTTCACTAGGGTTATATGGTAATTCATGTTTCAAAAGAATACATGATTAAGGTATTAACATGTTTGAAATGTGACCAAACAGATATATCTTATAATATACAGGGGATAAATGATGGTATTCACATGCTCGGTAGATGACATATCTAGTAATCATTTTATTCAAACTATGAGATTGGACATATGTATAAACCTATAGATTGGAATGGATTATGTTGGACATAAGATATTATTATTTAAGGATAGAAATTTTTTCAATATTATTTCATGAATGTTAAAATAGTATAGTTTTATAAAATGGACAACCTGTAGGATGGGCGACAACCCGTCATGTCGGATATGGTTGCGAGAATCAAACCCACAACCGAAGTGTGATGAGCCTTTATTTCCTACCACTATCTTACAAGAAGTCCCTAGTTAGTAGAAACAATTTTTATTTTATTAAGAGGTATGATAGATGATGTATAAGTACAATTTTGGAATGATATACGATAGATGGACTTATGTCTATAACTATTGAAAACCGTTTGTTTGAGACAGATGGAATGACCCATAATTCTATCACATGATCTTCTAACACATCACGAATGAAAAATTCAACTTCATTTCTTTAAGAGATGAAGGGAAAATTGTTCATGGAACGAACAACGTAGAGATTATATCGAAATATAGTAAGTATTTCTTCTAATTCAAATTCTTCCGCATTAGGGAAATGATCTTGAAAAAAAAAATGTTTTCCTAGTGCCCTTATATCTGATGAATCATATGATACCTCAGATCATAACAAATTTAAGGCTTTGTGATTGTTTTCTTTTTCATATCCATGTTCACTACCACTCTCCATCATAACTTTATGGTTAGATTTCACTTCTATATACATATTTTCACCTATGTTCTCCTACGTGGAAACCTAGTGATGAGTTAATTTGGGTAACCATTATGTTTCATACATCACTTTTTTTAAAAAAAAATTAGTATCCCATTTACGATGTGGGTTTTTACGAATGAAACATTGAAGTGGTAAACAATTTATAACCCCGACAAATTTCAAGGGGGAAATTCATTTTAATGGGGGTAGAATGTAACACCCAGAGATTTTATGAGATATATTCTATCTTAAATTTCGTTCATATCTTCTGTTGTACGCTACAATAAGATTATCTTCCTCTATACGCATCACCGTAATTACTTTCAGTATACACAACCCTGACATGGATTGCATTACACGCAATCGCGACCTTCCTTGATAACGCGTGTTGTACCCAATACCAGGTATCACTAAAAACGATATGTGGTAATTATATTATTATGAACTAGCCGTTATGAATAGTATTACATAAATTTTATAGGTTATAACATTATTATTTCATCTTACACATTTTCTAGAACATGGTATGTGAACTAAATAAATTTTTCGGGTAAAATGTGTATTTTTTAATAAAAAAGCAGTTTTGCCGCCTTTTGATGGAGAACCCACATTAAATATAGTTTTTGACATGTTTAAAAGATCAATATGACAAAATAAATTTTTTATTTGGAATCATGATATAAAAATTTACTTTGGATAAATTTTTCATATTATTCTGATAAATTTCATATTTAAATGAATAGTTAAAACACGCTACATTTAAATTAAAAACAACTTTTTTCATCGTAATGATTTATATGGTTAAATTATAATATTCAATGATTATAAAGTATAAATATAATTTATTTTTACCATTTAATATAATTTATGTCATTATAATTGATTTTACATTTAATTCATAAGTGAAATCATTTCAATCATTTGCAATGATTTAACTTTTAAAAATAGTTTTGATAAAAACAGGATTAATTTTAAATTAATTATTGTGATTTCTGTGTTTTGAATTTTGAAAAAAGGATTCCATATTTGAATTCAGTGGGTCCAAATTATGATAATATATTACTTTTATTTTTTTGATATTATGAATAATAACTACGATATTTTTTATTTACTACAGTTAAAGGTAAATCTTGTAATTAAGGGTAAAAATAATATTATAAAATTACCCTAACACTTTCCAAAATCTTAATGGATGAATAAAAGTATACCCATATATCCTAAGGGTCTGAATATATTCATTTCATGGACTTTTTACAATGAAATAATATAATTATTATTAAAACCAATGAAAGTGACAACATGTCACTCTCTTAAATTTTATAAGTGAAATAATTTTAATTTAGTGATAAACATCATAATACTTCAGATATAAATATTCCCTAGGAATATAATTAAATTATTTACATCATATAAATTTATTTTTAATTTTTAAAAATTAAATAATTGTCATTAATTATGACACAATAGTGATGTTGAAATTGTTTTATTGATTGAAATATCAAATATATAATTTTAAATGTATTAAAATAAAAATTATATGAACTATATAATGTTCTACACTAATTTTATAGATAAATATGACATTTTATTAATATATTAAATCTTTTAGTTGTAACATATCTTCTTTACATATTTTATTTAAATTCAAACAAATTAATAGTGTCAAAATGGACACTATTGTGATTTTTTAAAAATTACATATTATACAATTATTTACAAATAAATGAAATATTTAAAAATTATAAATTAAAGTTGATATAGTATAAAATATCATAATGTATCCAATTATGGATAATTAATAAATCATAAGTGATTATTTATAACCATTTAAAATTTAGAATTTTATTACAACAAATAAAATTAAATAGATTAAATAATTATAAATCAAAATGATATAGTTTAAAATAAGATTAAAACATTAATAAATTTGATTGGTTGATGAGATTACAACCCTATATCATATAATCTTCGAAATGATTCATTTTTGGAGGTTCTTATGTGGGCATTGAATTTGTATTAAACTTATATTTTTAGGATTCCAAATGTGCACCTCTCCTCCCTTATAAAAGGGCTCCTCATCCCTCTCCTCTTTACACAATTTAGAGCCTTCATGATCTTCAAAAAACTGATCATTTCTATTATAAACCTCTTTATAAGGATTTTAGAAGTACTGGTCTTATTCAAAGACCAATTTTATTGCCTTAAGAGGAGGTTTCAATGATACGTGTCGAAGAAGAGGTAATATATGTTACCGATTCTTTCAAATTTATTTCTACTTCTACCTCCTCTTCATTAGTTGTTTCATTAAATTTTAATATCATAAGTATCACTAATATACTGATATGTTATTATAAATTTTAAAAAATCCCATTTCACCTTCTATCCATGCTAAGTAAAATGAAATCACCGTGCTTCTGTACGTACGGAATACCGTCTCCACACCGTGGTGTAATCTGCTTCCCACCACCAGCTTACTTGGATGGGTATAATGGTGTAAATAATAACTAAATATAATTATTATAACATAATAGTGATTCTAAGATATTATATCTTTCTCTCTAATTCCGTTAGATAAATATGGGAATGATATCATCGCTCGTGCGTATGTATGGATTCTCGTCTCCACGACGCGATGAGATTTATTTTCCATGTTAACAATTCACGAATGATTATAAAGTATATATAATAAGTAATAATGAAATATGTGACATAATAATTCTACTTGATATATGTATATATATATGTATGTCATCTACTTAATTCCATTCAATTCAATAAGGAAACAAAAACAGTGTTCATGCGTATGCACGACCTACCGTCTCCAAGAACGGTGTATATATTTCCATTTATCGATCTATTATATATATGTCTATTCTGAAAATATATAACTCATATTTTTTATTATTTAATTAATTAATCATGATCTATGTAATCATATGAATAATTACAAGTCAAAACACAAAAAACAAATGAAACGATTTTACCCCAAGCGCTCTTCAAACTGGAATTTACAAAAGAACGGGTTATATAAAGTCATAACTGAACCATATATGATATAATAACAATAAATATGACTGTGTAATAAGTCAATGACATTATTTAAATCATTATACAGGAGGTCCAAATACGTATGAATCAATTTGGACCTAAGGTAAGGGATAATGTTGCAATATCTATTGTTTTCTATCCGAGATTACTTATACATAAGTATTTATTGGGGTTATATTGATCATCAATGTCAAAGTTTTGTAAAAATGGGTTCATGTATGTTTAAAGTAATTTTTACCCATTTTTTACTTTTACTACATAGAATTTAAGGAATCTTTTTTTGTTTACCATAATAGGTACTTTTTTACATATCCATCAAAAGTACAGGAAGAATGTTTTTTAACATATCCGACATGAATGAATTTTTATAGTTTCATAACGCCTTATTTTCAAGAATCTTACTCTAAAATATTTCAGGATTATTTTTATCAAAATACATTTCTTTTAAAATTGAATGTCATTTTTTGAAAAAAAAAATTCATTTTGAAGAAGAAAGGAATTTTTCCTCAAGAATTCATTTCAAGTGCATTATTAAAACCATTTCCATCTAAGATGACATTATTTCATATGTGTATGTTTCAAGTATAATGTCTCTATGATTTACATGATTTCACTTCTCTTATGATGAAATGATATCCATTTTTTTATGGATTATGTTATGATTGGATTATGTTTATGAAACCCATTTTATTCATTGGATAATTAAGAATGATGTATGTTTATTTTGTGGCACACGAAATAATGATTTTATTATGAGATGAGTGGGACCTATATATCAATCTAATGCATTGGGTAAATATTTATATCTCATGAGATGTATATGGCTGAAACGGAATGTATATCTGGTTCAGTAATATAGAGCTGGAACGACAAGTATACATGGTTCAGTAAGGGACTTTGTCCACTAAGATGGTCTTGGCAGTAATGTCTTGGATACTATAGAAATCATATCATGTGTTAATGTTTTTCCAAAATTAAAAGTTTAACTTCCATGCTATTTAATCATGATTGATGTTCCATTATTATCTATAACATACTTACTTCCATGTGTTATGTCTATGTTCAAGATTTCGATGTTTAAAAATTATGTTCATGTTTTTATGATCAAATTTATATGGTTTGTTTTACTTTCTCCATGCTTACCCTTACTGAGCATTTGAGCTCACCCTTTATATTTTTTCATTTCCCCATGATATAAAGAATTATTTTAGGTAAGGAAACAAAAGGGGAATATAATTATGGGAGATATTGAAGATCTTTCACCACAATTACAAGATTATATTCCGAGTTTCCAAAAACACTACACTATTACGGTCCTTTGGGGGATTTTTTTGGTATGTATTATGTATTCCGCAAAAGTAATGTAATGACCATGTATGGAAAGCATTGGGTATCTACTTATTATATCCTATTTATTACCTTTACAAAAAACAAATATTTAGCATCCATTTGTTGTTCATACGATAATCTTATTTCAGAATGAGTAGATTACCACCCCCTCAATGCAATTTGGTTCCTTGACACACCACATGGATTTTATTAATGATGGTTTTAGTGGTATTATATGATATATAACATATATTATTCATAATTTACTAAATATATATAATAATATACATTTATTTATATGCCATTTTTGTTATTTCTTTCAATACGTCAATAAAGACGAGAACATCGTTCATGTTTACATACATCTTACTTCATATATGAAAAGTGTATTCCATTTTATAATCCAATATTCCATATATTATTATAATAAAAATTTATACGATATAAATTATTTTTATATCATAATTTAAATTATTGAATCAGGATATCATTATAAGGACCAGTGAAATAACAAATTCAGACACATGTGATGAAAAAAGTGAATATTACCCAAATTGAAACCATATCATAGGATCATTAAAAAAGGATAATACAATGTAATAATAAAATAAAATATTTTACCATATATAATATCTACAATATATAAAATTTGTATCAAAATATTATATTTATTATATAGGAATCTTGTACAAGTATGAATATCGTCAAGACACAAGGTAAGGGGATTTTATCTCACTTTCAATTTCTCTAAGATACAAGTTATGTTCTACACACATTCCTTTTGTGTGGTGTATTTACATTAAAAGTTTGTATTATATGTATCATGTAATTAAATTAATTTTTATTAATATACCTATTCTATAATCCTTTTTCAAGGGTTTAAACATACTAATGTTACTAAATAAGTAAACTTGTTTTTTCCCAATTTTCATTATTTGAGACTCATATTTTATAATGAACCTAATTATTGGATGTGTATATACATCCATTTATAATTTTATATATAAAATATCAGTTATTAAATTATATATTAATCTTCATGTAATTTCATATTCTTACATGGAGTGTATGATCCCAAGTCAACATGTTAGAAGAGTTTATTGAGACAATATCCTTTTTTTATATAGTTTATGATTAAGGATAATTTGATGAAATATTATGATCATTCATTCATTATTATTCATGAGTTTACTCATACTGGTTGTTAAAATATCATTATTCATTGTAACATTTTTTAATATTTATTACTTATGATAATTTTTTCTTATTATGTTCTAAATAATTAATTATGAACTATGAGACATAGTTTTAATATAATATAACTTATAATTATAATCATTGACATTGAAGTATATTTGGTTTCAAAAAACCCAAGAAAAATAATATTTCCATCAGAATAAAGACTTTGGAAATAACATGTAAGCAAAGAATATAAAATTTACATTTCATGTATTGAACAAATTTAAAATCCATTAAATAATACAACATAGTAGCCTTTATATGGATAAGTATGAAATAAATAATTTGAAAATATTTATGGATCAAAAATCATGAAATATAACTTAATTCAATAGAAACCCATTCTTTAATCACAAATGAAATAAGTCACAACACATCATTTTGAATGAGGAAATTGAATCCATGTATTAATAAATACATGATGCCCATTATAAATCAAATCCAATATTAATAATATATTAAATAACACTAAAATAAACCCACTAGAAAATAAATATTTTTATGATAATGTAATAATCATGTGAATTGATATGTGATGGACATGAAAATAATATATATATATATATATATATATATTAAAATTTAAATATTCATTAATCTCATTTTAAATTACAAGGAAAAAGTTTTTTGTATGGTGGAGGGGTGTATCTTGATGGTTTTACCCGTATCAAAATATTGTAGTGATAGGGTGAGTGGTATGGGTGAAATCCCAAAAGTAATTAAATATACACAAATTAAAACAAATATATAAAAAATTATTCAACATTATTGGGAACCATTTAATGAACTAAGATATATAGGATATCATTATGGTCCTCCAAGAAGTACTATTAGACCCATTACCTGGATGACCACTGTAGATATAACAAATAGATATTAATTTTTATAATTTACAAAATATGGCCATCCACTGAATTATATGGGAGGAAATTCAGGAATTTTTAATCCAAACATTTCACCCCTACACAGTCAATATAATAAGACCAAATTACTTCTAATGATTACAGTAAAAAGTTCATTATATAATTTTTAATAAAGTAGTTATCATAATCATAGTATAATTAAATCTAGAATAATAATATTTTTAATCCATTATGGTTTATAACAATTATTTGTAAATGTAACAACAGATTTGATCCATGATATTAGGCCTTTATATTATAGATTTAAAGGAAATTATTTACAAAAAAATAAAGGTGGATGATATCATGCATGAAATAATGTTGAAGATTTAATGATTATTTATAAAATATTATATGGAATACTAAATGTTGGAAATAATATAAAGAGAAATATGAATTTTTTTGGAGGAGAAACACCTCATAATGAGACAACAGACCACATAACATTCTTTATAGATCATGAAGAAAACAAAGATTTTTATAATATGGTTCTGTTATAAATATGAATAATAAATGAACCACACAACGAAGGAATATCAATCACTATAAAATTATAGGTAACATTAAGAAATGTTGACATTTAAATTATATGAAAGTCATAGGAAAAAGTGTAACACAATAATGGTTCTCTGATAATAGTATGAAATAGTCCCATTGATATAATTTTCAACAATATAATCTTGTGATCCAGGACACATCCATTAAATCATTATATTTCTAGTGTACATCTATGATATGAATAATGTATGATGTTATGAAATCTAATTGAATTATTTATAGAGAATAGTTGGCTATCACGAGTGAGAAACTATGTCCTTTTCATGGCTAAATATGAAAATTTTCCAAAATCAAAATTTATACAAAACATGGTTAATATATAAAAAAATAATTATTTCACTTATAATATTATAGTTATAAAATTGGGGAAAATGTGGAAATAATTCCTAGAATACTGAATATAAAAATCCCCAAGGAACACAAAGAATGAAGAGGATAATAATTCATATAATTATCAATTAACTATGATGTAGTGAAATATATCCTGTAATAATTGTCCAAAATATGGATTTTTTTTGTCATTTAGTATGCACAAGATAATGATATTTAAATAGTATATCTACAACTATTCATATAAAGTTATTTCAATATCGAATAATAGATCTCTCCATATATTAAGGGGGTATGCTATAAAATTTTCGGTATAGAAGTGAAATTATTAAAAGTGGATTAAGTCATTTATATAAATATTATAGTAATGATAATAATAGTATTAAATGAAATGGGAAATAGTTCTTTTAATCATATAGTAAATTTATACTAATATTCTATTATGAATATTTTTTTTGGGTAACTAGGAAATAAGAAATATAATTTTTAATCAATCTAGTCTCATGAACAAGTATAATTTCCATACAATAATATAGAAAAGATCCATCTATAATATGAGTACTTAAGTTTTAGAATGAAGAGTTTGAATGTAATGAATTTACCACACCGAGTAAATAACCTTTGATTTACTCTATATTTTTTTCCAAGAAGTCGTATGTTTCTTTGAATTTATATAATGATAATAAATATAATCTCATTTTGTCAACATTATTATTCATTTGAAATATTTGTTATTTCAATGATATATATTGTGATTTGTTTGTTTAAATACATATAATTTTTCTCATTTAGTGAACTCATGTTTTAGCATATGCTTCAAAGAAACTATGACAAAACGAGAACTACCCCTTACATGATAAGGAATATTTTTCTGTAGTCTATTATTTTAGAATAGGGATACATTATCACATTGGATAAAAAGATATAATTTTTGTTGAAAAAATTATTCCAAAATAAATATTTTCTCAATAATACAGTATCATGATTAAAATAATATGCATGGATTACCTCGAATTTGTTAATCTGAACATGTTAATACAGAATGTGTAATGGGAATTCATGGAAAATGAATTGTGTTTGGAATTAGATAGAAATTTGCTATGAATTACTTTTCTCCAGTGAATTTTGATGAGATTTATATATTAAATTCATTATGTTTTCACTATATGTGATGGGAATTGAATTTTCATTATAGTTAATATTTTTTCCATCCTAATGGATTTTTTAATGTCCCCCAATCTAACACTCTTAAATGAGGCCAAAAATGGTTTTCATTAGAAATCATATGTGCTCCCTCATATACAAAATGAAACCAAATAGAAATAGTGGTGTGATATGTATAATAAGGAGACTATACCCCATATTATGATGTTTTATATATGTGTTAACAATGCAACTAAAAAAATTATATTTGTATACATAGAAAAAAGTTTGAGAAAATAACTGAGAAACCTATATAACAATTTGGAGATGTCGAGTAATGATATTATAATATGCATATAAATGTAAAACCAAAAATTTTAAAAATTAATTAGTCATATAAGAAAAGATAAATCCCAATGTATATGGTCTTGAACACCGTTTCATTCCCATCTCTAACTCTTGCCCATAAATTAATAAAAGCATTAGCGACGTGATCTATTTCAATTGTCTTGACATGCATCCCTAAAATCTGATGGGTTTCCAAATTTCATCCAAATTAAGATGCATGTATAACTATATGTCAATTTCACTATGTTTAATAAAATGACATCTATATGATGTTCATGAATAAATGGATCAAATATTTGTATTAATTAATTCTATAACTAATACATATATCATCATCCTGCATTATAACCAATAAAAAAATATCTCTATGCAACATTGAAAACTAATCCAGCCATAAAAATATAACTATGGTAAAATGAAACATTTATTGGAACCATAACATATTGTTATTAAGCATGTCACACAACCATAACAACCACAAACATATAAATTCAATGGAAAAACCACACTACATTAGAATCATAACCTATATCAAATTTGAGCGTGATATATAAGAATCACACCCCATATTAAGGAATTTAGCAATATATAAACATATCTTCATGTGTTGGTGGTTAAATGGGTATATTAGAAACTCATCCTATGTTGGTTCATAACCCAGTATATATTCATCTAATCATGTATCACGAAATAACCCAATATATACGAAAAAATTTATATTTTGGTGAATAACAAAATATATAATAATATCAAAATACGTAACAAGATCATATCATAACATAATTCATATCAAAATATGACCACATAATGCCAAATAGATAATTGATTTAGTTACCCTTTTTCTATCAATTTACCAAACAATTCTATTATTCAATTAATTTATTTTACATGTTTTATATACATTAAAAATCACATAAATAACCTATAATTGAAAAATAATATATAATCCATTTAAAATTATATATTTTCAATGGTTCACTCACCCAACAGGTAGCCATATGCTATATAACACCATCAATTAAATAGAATATATCCAATAAAGAATACAACATACTAGTATCATCACTATATTATATTAATTAATTATTATACACATGAATTTTAATAATCACAATTTTTAATATAATTTTTAGTTATATATATGTATATGGTGTTATTATTTCCATCCTCGACATTTAAATATAGAAAAATTTAATTTATATAATGGGAGGCTTTAACAAAGATGAAGGTGTTGAATGTCACAAGTAGGATCATGGATCGATTTCACTATTGGGACACACGAGACCATAGAGGTTCTCCAAAAAACTATTGTAATCATCACTATGATTGATATGAGAAAGATGAACATGATATTAATTATAATAAGCTCTATGGTAAACATTAATACTTTTTCTGAACAAATAAAAAATTGTTTAATTCATTTAATTTTTTTAGAAGGATACAATTAAAAACCAGTCACCCCAGGTGAATATAATATTTACAAAACATTACATATCAGGATATTGGTTTAAAATTTGTAACCACTTTATGTCAAGAATCAGTTAATAACATGAGTTTTGTGCCATTATATATCTTGTAAACCATTTTAACAACATCTAAATATCATGGTAATATTTATTATCCATTTTTCCTTATAAAATAATTAACCCACATTATTTCCACTCATTATAACATGAATCATTGGTAATATTGATAAATTTATTCCTATACTACATTAATTCAAAGAGAATATCCAAAAAAAACTCCATATTTTTATCACCTCTAGTTTTATCATGTTTCCTCACAACACATGTATTTGTTAATTTAAAAAAATCAACAGACATAATGAATCAAGAACTCTATGGTTTAAAGGGGAGGAAAATCACAAACAAAGATAATTTTAATGAAAACTCATAGGGAGGTGTACCTAGAAAAAGATATTATCTAACAACGTCTCTAACATATAATAGCTCAACCATGAGCTAATCTGAGTATCATTCTGATTTCTCAATAATCACATTTGGCCACAGTTCTCACATATCAAACTCTATATCCTAGGTATCTTCCATAAATCAATCAATCTTTTAGTTCACTAAATATAATGACATTGTCCTATCAGATATATATCAATCAATATGATCCACTATATATGTTGGATGATCCTCAAAGGATGAATAAATATAATTTTATACGTCTAATACATATATTACATGTGATGGGTCTAGGTGATATATCTAATTATACAACATGTCAAACACATCGTTTGTTGAACAATTTTTAATTAGATGGGATAAAGTGTATTCCAATGGAAAAAGGCATCCCAATTTATGAAATGGGAAAAAAACCAATCAATATCGTTCCTTGATTTATGATTTTGTGTCTCTACTATATATGACACACTATAATGAAAAATTGATGACCAAACATGAACTATAGTGGTGAACTCTGATGGTCAGCATGGGCATTCTACATTTACTAAGAAATAAACAAACTCCTATAGATCAACTGAACCTACATAGATTTCTCATGCACAAGATTAAGTCAAACAGACACAATCTCACTATCCTCTAACCAACATAGATGAAAATGAAATGAAATTAAATATTAATCCTCAATTGGTTCCATATAGAGTTAATCATGGTAGAGGTTATTATATGTAAATTATATGGTGTCACAATATTTCTCCAATATTCAATTTAAATCCAAAACACAATCTTATGACATATCCTCCATAACAGTAACATTATCCTAATTTTTTTATCCATATATGGTAGATATGTTATTATTAAAATGAACTAAAATACCAAAATATTATGTATACCCTACAATAACCATGATGTTAAACTCGGATCTCATAAAAAAGGTACTCCTCATAGCTCTGTGAACATAAACTACATAGCATATGTAATGACTACCCAAATCACCAACTGTGAAGGTTTCTTGATTGGAAAAACTATAATAAATTAATTACATAATCTACAATCACCATAATTAAAAACTATTATGGGTTTTGTTGAGAAATAATTTCATAGACTCCTTAGTAACACAATCACATCGCATCTTAGGTATGAGAAAAAATATGTAAAATCATTTTTGGCCAATGATGATTTGATTTCACCTATAGATGAATAAATAATATCACCACAAATAATAATTTCTCCATATCAATTATTTACCACAATTTTTTTCTATATATGGAATTATAAATAATTTTTATATTTGTATATACCACCCATCCCAAAGCATGAAACTCCCTCAATGTCTCCTCATGTAAGATCGTAGGAACTCATATAAGGCCATGTAAAAAATACAATTTCTAACAGAAAGAGTCCATTTTCATCATATCTCCCATACCATAAAATATTTATATCCAAACTATTCCATGAATATCATATAATTACATTTTATTTATATTTTAAAAAATCACAATTATAACACATGTTGATGTAAAAGATAATCATCCCTAAAACTACAAATCGTCGTGATTCATGTCTACAGAGAGCTCCATGACCTCCACACATTGAAGGAATACCTCATAGAAAATTTATATGTAATTTTACTAAATTTATCAAGAAAAGAATTCCCCTTTCCCATTTAAATTCCAATCGATGATGAAAGACTATATATTCACGACCCACGTGCTCTGTCAATGATATTAGTCCCACTGAAAATATATGTTCTTGATACTCTTGTGGTCCCCATATACCATAAATCATTGAAAATGTAGATTATTACTCAATAATCTAATCGAATGTACCATCACATATATCTTTATATCCTTACTATGTGAATTACTCTAATTTGGTCTTAACTTCTTAGTTTCATACGCAACCACTATATCCACATATATAAAAAAAATATCTGATTAAAACATTGAATGCATCACAATACATGGTTTATGAATTGCCTCAATGTTTTAATTTTCGGATAGGTTATGAGGTCATACACCATGAATATATTAGAAATATATCTCACATGAATCTGACTAAACAAAATTCAATTCATTTATATTCATTCCTAACATCAATTCTTCCAAATAAGATAAATAACGGACGAAGACCAAAATATAACCTACCAAAATAAAAGATATAATAATACTAAAAAAATTATTCCACTGATAACATGTTTCCATGGTTGAATCATTATCTATTTATAGAGATACACATTCGATTAAAATAGGTTCACTTTGTCAATATATATAATTTACTTGGTTATCATGGTATTATGTTGATTCACAATCAATATAATAAGATAATGTCAGGATATTGATAATGATCATCATCTAACAGGGAGTGCACTAAGATACCACAAAAACTCACTATAAAATGGTCTTTACATGGAAGAAATAATCTATTCCAAAAGTTCCATGTATACCTCTGGTGCATGAGTGATCAAAAAGGACATCACTAAAAAATTTGATGATAACATGATATTATAACACCTCTCTTATGATTGATGATATCATTAATGGGTGGATGGGTACCCGAGTTATTGAACAACATTGGGTTCATTATTTGATAATTAAAACACAAGTTCAATGTTCAATCATCCTTTTTGGTTAATAAAAAAATTGATATGCATGGTTATGTACATGGGTATATGAAACCATTAGATTTTATATAATCTAATGTAATATGAACTCTTGATGTTATGCTAGTTTTATTCTACAAGTAGAATTAAAAATGTCTCTTATGCTAGCACCAAAGCAAATGTTAATGTTGTATCTCATTAAGGATGTAAGATATTGAACTCTATAAAAAATATGTCTTTGAAACAATATACCACTGGGGGAAAAAACCTAATTAATTCCACCATAATCTATAGAAGGATCATATAATATATCCATCAGAAAACCCAATCTACACAGAATTGGTCATGCATAACCTACTTGAATATTCAACCCATCATATTGAGAATAAATTATAACTTCAAGATATATAAAGGTGAATTTTATGAAATCATAATCAATTTAAACATTATATAGAAATAATAATTCTATAAATGAATCAAATTGAATCCTATCATTTCTTGGAAAAATTATTCTAAAATGGAATAGTAAATAACAATCTCCTTGGAACACATATTCCAAAATTTTCTATTCTCTATCCATATTCCCAAATATAATTATTGATTTTTGAAGAATCATGCAAGAAATCATCAATAAATCAAAAAATATTTTAAAAAAATGTATTTAAAAAGTAATGATATGATCCTATATCAATCAAAATTAAAGATAAAATAGACGATACAAGAATAAAAGCACTAATAGTAGAAGACCCCTCATGAAAACAAGTTATGACGTATGGTAAAACAAATCACTACATTGAAACAATACCCTATGCTTTAGTATAAAACTTCTATTATATCCCATTTGAGTGGTATTATTGATCTTGTATTGTTTACCATGTCTCCTACCTTGGCCTGAATAACATGTAAAACACCATCTACCTACCTACCATGGGATGGTTGAGCCCCTTTTCTAGTCATGTGGCTATCTATACCCCACACTACTATTTTGTAATGGCATGTTTACTAATTTTTTTTAATATTTCCTAGTCATCCACATACATGACACACTAATGCATCTAATGGACACTCTGAGAACATGTCACGAAACACTCCACACTAGTAGCACTACAATGGGCCATGGTACAAATATTGATATCAAATACTAGAGTTTATATGCACACTTCTACATTAGAGAGAACATAATAGAGTATATTATTAATAACCTATGAATATTTCCCAGTTACCCCTATTAGAATAACCAGGGTGATGCACAGGGATACTAACATATCGTTCTCTATGATTATTTTTCGATTCAGCACGTCAAAACTAATCAAATGAAAAAGATTTTCCTTTAGCATGATGTCATATGAAATGCCATATTGAAAATTTCTCAACCAATAGATATCAACAACTACCAATGTTGGTGAAAATCACAAATGGTCGGTGAAACATCTAGTATATCCCAACACTAACATACCCCCTGATGTCATATGCATGATCTCATGATCCTTCTAATCCCTAAAAATCATTGGATAGATGTTTATTAAGAACTTTATATTGAATAACATTCATGAAAACATATCTTCATTATTTTCTTAAAACAAAACATCACAACATATATTTTCTAGTACGTGATGAATATTCATCCAAAGCTTCACCCCCATCTTCTTATGTCCCAATGTGCAGGAATATTTTCTGGACTGACATGATCTAGATCTCGGTTGCATGGGGGTCCCTCCCCAGTTAACATAATCAGATTATATAGCTATAATAATAACTTAAACCCATAAATTTATGATCTAATGATAATAGTCTCCCTCTCCATGGATTGCATAACCGTTAGAAAATTTTTAGGAAGATATAAATACATTTAATCCTTAACAGGTTAAGGAAGATCCTTCGCTACTGTGTTATGAGAATGCATATTTACACTCTCATGATGTCTTATTATATGATTATGAAGATATATTTTATCTAATAAAAAATTCACACCTTAGAGAATTGGGTTTCAATAAGGTCAACATCCACATGTGTCTAGAATAGAGAAAAACTGACTTATGTTCTCTCTAAAAATGGAACAACATGTTACCTTTCATGTAAGAATAGTTATTCTATTTAATTTATAAGGTAAAATGATATTTCAAACCACATACTACACAACCAATAAGTCACATAAAAATAAGTTTTTCATTATCCTAAATGATTCATGTTATTATACATCCTCAAGTGAATATCATGATACATACAAAATCATCTCGCTCCATACTGGTTTATAAAGATATATATCAATAAATAATTACATTATAGAATTTTTGAATCACCATATGTGAAATAACATCATTATATAACATCTTATCATCCTAAAAAATAATCAATCAATTTGACCAAGTATTTCCCTCTTACATGGGATAGTTTATTCCATTAACATTATCATTAATAAGTCTCAAGAAATATTAGTCTCCTTTATTTCTTTTTCAAAATGTAGTCAATTAAATAAAATGATTATCAATTTATACCACTTTGTAATTTTCCCTGATCAAACACTCTATCATGTGTCCAAAATTTTTAGTAATAAGTCCTCAATCACCCCTCCCTATACACCAGTGGTTGTATACTAATAGTAGATGTGTGATATGTATAGTGGGGAGAAAATACCCCCTGATATGTAGCATCATAACAATGGAAAAGACCCATATTAAAATTATAAAAATTTATCAAGCATAGTTGAAACCCAAAAATTAACATGTATAATATAATGGAAAACAATATATAAACCTAAGTTATCGTGTAATGATAGGATGATATGTATCAAAATGTAGAACGTAAATCATTAAAAATAAAATATTCAACTAACACATGATAAACTCAAAAAATATGGTCATAAACCCCATGATGGAACCATATCATTACTCCAACACTTACATTAAGAAACAAGTCATCAAAATGTTCTCATTATATTTTCCAAACATGAACCAACAAAATCTACTCAGTTACCAAATAGTGGCTGAAATAGTGTGTTTTTAAAAATCATATCATTGAAAACAACATGTCTCAGAAGATATGATTTATAAGAATTTCATGAAGGAATGTGATATATTTGTATACTAATTAATTAAACAATTTAAAAAATATTTCAACAACCTTATTCAACACCATGTATGAATATTTATAATAATGTATCATAGTTAGTACAACTACAAATCAATAATGATGATAAAAAATAACATTCTATTCCTGTATTCCATAATATCATTTATCAAGTCTCACAACAATGCCAAAAAAATTATTCCCATGATAAAACAAATCATTTGGCCAATCCTGGTATATATGTATCGTAGCAAGTTTCATGGAATGACCTGTTATATTATTATCTCATCATGTATCAGGTCATAGACTAGTATATATGAATACTAATACGTGTTAGGTTATAAAATGATATATAAGAATCTCAGAAACTATTTTTGAAAAGATCGATTTGTAAGAATATCAACATGTGACATGGAATAACCTAGTATAAAATAATATCATTGTGTGTAAGGTATCTTCATAGAAAATAAGAACTGAAACATGAGTCGTAAGTGAATATCACAATAACATTTATTTCAAATAAAGACCACATAAAACCAAAAGGTTAATTTTTATAATTATAAATTTCTATCAATTTTCCAATTTATTCAATTAATAAATTAAATATTTTTCCATAGTGATCAAATTTGGAAAAATCAAATTAATTACATGTCATTCTAAAATAAACGATTGTCTATATCCAATTCAATATTTTTAAATGATCAGTCACCCAATGGGTATCCATTTAATATGTCACATCCTTAAATGAATAAAAATTGATCTAACGAAGAATCCAATATAGGATTAGCATTAATTTATTTAATTAAATAATTATTCCACAAATTTATTTAACAATCAAAATATTTCATTTATTTTTCAATTAAAAATTAGACAATTGGGTTATGAATTATTTAACTAACCTTTGACCAACGAAGAATGATATGATTACAATTAAAATCACCAAAAAAGGTGAATTTTTTGAAGGATATAATGAGGAATGTTGATCGATTTCACTTAAATTTATCCAAAATAGTGAGAGGTTCTCCAAAAATTGATTGAAATAATCACAAGGGATGAGTGATTAATTTTGAATATTAGATAAATGAAAAATCAACTACCTAAAATTTAATAAAACAAATTCACTGGGAATTACACAGAGTGTAATTCATTAATTTTGGTGGTCTACCAACGGTTATTGATCATTCTGGTATATGTTGTGAATTTCTGTGTCGAATGATACACCAAAAAACCTTTATCCTCATATACATATTAAATACACTAAAACATTACAATATGTGATTAGTTTATGGCATGAGACTACTTTATGTCAGGAAAGAGTTGACAACAATAATCTGGTGCCTTCAACACATCATGTAACCCATTTACACAACATGTAAATTTTATGTATATAGTTTTTCTCCCAATATCCCTAAAAAATAGAATCCCTATTTTATTGTTATCAATGTGGAAAAATCCTTGTTAATATTTGACCCATTTTCACTATATCTCTACTTATTAAAATGGAATCTTTTAACCTTTAACTGCATTGATCATCTCATGTTTTAGAATGTTTCTTAATAACCTAAGAATTCAATTATTAATCAAAAGTAGTCATCCACCAAGAATAAATAATTCAAAAATATATAGATGGTGAAAAATTAAATCAAAATATAATTAATGAAAAAACCATATAATGATTTATAAATGAAAAAATTCAAGATCATATAGATTTAGTATGTTATATAGAGTCATCAGATTCTGAATAAACATAATTATCCTAAACTAAATCATTAAAGAGAAATGTAAATGTGAGAAGGATGAAAATATATCCTTATTATATTAATAAAATTCTGATTAATTTTCTGTTTTAGATCATCCTCATTAAAAATATCACTATTCAAAATGGATAATTCATCATAGTATTATAAAAAATGGTAGTGAGAAAACATTTATTTTTTCAAGGAATGGAATGATTGATTATATATTATGAGACATAATAATAAAAAATCAATATATAAAATAGGATCTTTAATGAATAGATGATATGATAAAATATAATCCCATGCCTATAGGGATGTGGGAAAAGATTTTAATATAATTGTCATTGTTGTAGAAAAAAATATTGACATAAATATGATATTTGTGTGATAGTGATTTGAATAACCACAATGGAATTATTTATACTTATTAGACAGTCTAACACGATCTATTATTTATAAATGATAAATAACTAATTAATGATCATGTTTCATGGGGTATTAATTTCAAATTAATCTAACATATATCTTATTTATACTTTGTGATTTTTTTGATCATTATGTATTTTTATTTGTTCTAAAAAAATATTAATATTTACATATATTCCACACAATGATTTTGACTATGAACACACAATTCATACATTTAATGATTATATAGTAGCTTATTTCATGCAATTTTGTAGTTTTTGGGAATACCACATGACATTGGTAGCTAAATCCTATAATAAAAAACATTAATAGGCAAAAAATATGGCCCCATTTGAGGTATTTACAGGTCCACTATTCCATTTTGCATTATGTTTTATGGAATCATGACATGAATTATAGATTGGGTAATGTCCTTTCCTTTTGATTGAGGAGAAGATCTAGATGATTTTTGGAATAAAATGGATATAGCTCAAGGTAAAATTAAATTGTATGTAAACCATTTTTTATCACATGAAATCTAATGTGAGGGACCATGAATTTTAATAATTTTCACCCACACTAGGTTATCAATTCATGGGAAATGTAAAATGATATCAGCATAATATATATGACAGTTCAAGACTGGTTAATTTATTAACACAATGGATTATGAGACAACATTACTGGTGAGATTTGGGTTTTCCATGATGTCTTTTATGATTATCAATTGAACAATATTATCTTAGATAAATATATAGTATTTTTAATCAAGTATGTATTGATAAATATTCGACATTTATCATTGAATAGGGTTTACTTACGGATAGATATGAAAAATTCCCAATGATGGAGAAATATTTCTGTGATGTAATTTTTATTGGACCATTATCAAGTTGAAGAAGAAACAACAAAATAGAAAATGTTTTCAATGGATAAATTTCATGACCTTTTCTTGATAAACATAAATAAACTATATTCAAATGATGGAATGCATAATTGTTGGAGAATACAACACCATCTATTTTCCCGAAACATAATTTTATGTTTTTTATTTATGAATATTATTTTTTAGATAATTTACTAATGGATTTTTTTTATAGATATGGATTTATGATATCTATATGTAGTTATTATTTATGCCATAATTTGAATTCATGACGTGAATAATGATTTCTAGATTCCTTGAATCCCTTCAATTTTATGGACTAGTTTCAATAGGTTCGAGTATTAAATAATTTATAATATCAATCTCATTCATAACCTCAATGTTTATAAAAAAGCTATACTAGGGAGTTATATAATGTGATGAATGTGACTTATTGATGATTTAAAAAATTAAATTTCCAATTCACATCATAATTTGTTTTATCCCTATAATATTTCTAATCAAATAATGGATTTTTATTACATATTCATTTCTCTTCACCTCCACCATTATTTCATGTGATTCAATATATTATTTTTTGAAATAACACTCATTTAAAAATTGATTCTAATTATTCATTGGGAGATTAATTGCAAATGAGAATGGTTATGATTTCATTCGACCATTATGAATGTGTATCATCATGTTATCATTACTGTTAAAATGTATTGGAGACATATCAAAATAGTTTTAATTTTTTAAATAATAATATACATTATAGATTATTTTCATATTCATTGTAATAGTGTAATTGGAAGAATAAAAAATATGTAATAGTAACCATTCTAAAATTTAATTGATGGATAATATTCTGAAAACATTAAAAATAAGAATATGGTTTTTAAATCATGAAATGGTCATGCCAGTTGTCTGGATTTTATTTAACGAATGAATTTCATCACACGAAATATTCATATTGTTAAATATTTTTCATGTTTTGAAATAGTTTTATATTTTAAGACATCCAAAGGATAAATTTATTCCAATATAAGTTTCATAGACATGAATTTAATAAGAAAATTCCTAATTTAATTTTTTAATATTCATGGATGAAAAATATTTGATGCATCCAACACTTTTTTTATCAAATGTTATTCTACTCATTCATATAAACTTATATGGATTTTTTTTTGTTGATTTAATATGATCTCCAACATCCTGAATCACTAATAAAAGAATGATTAAGTAGTTGTGACATAAAATTTTATTATTCCATTCATGTTTCTCATTTTTGATTCTCATTAAGATGTTTTGATTAGATCCACAATTCATATGGACATACTAATATCAATGTATTTTGATTGTAGTGATGATATGTTCTTGGGTATTTATATAGGAACAACTGTATTCGGATTTTACATATAATCATATAGACGACCATTTGAGAATGAAATTAATGTAGTTAAACTCTCAGTAACTCAACAATTCATAATTTTTTTGTATTTAATTATGATATTTTTTTCTTATTCCTTCATAGGAAATATAGTGATTGAATTAGGTGGAAACCCCTCGTTTTGATGTAATTTACAATGTTTTGTTTTGAATTATTCAAATGATTTGTTTTAATTAAATCATACAAATTATTTCAATTTACAATGCAATAATATCCAATTTCAAAAAATATATATATGGATAATAGTATTGGAATACATGACATTATTTTGTAATATTAAATCAAATGTGGTAATGATGAAATAATAATGTTGAATTGTTATTAATAGAAATCCAATAGGTAATTTCACCTTTTGATGAATATTTGAGTGATTAATTTCCCATTGAATGTGTTTGTATTATCATTTAGTGTACATGTTTGTGTGGAAATAAACTATAGATGGGGTTATTCATTATGTAATATAATAGGAAAATTAATGTATTTATTTTTTCAAATCATACCTTAACTATTTCTTTTGGATAATTTTTTTATATTATGAAACACTATTTTATATAAAATATTGTTACAACTTCTTTCCTTAATGGATTTTTTTGGTCATTTTTTTGTAAATCATACTGTGTTTTAAACTCATCTCTTTCCTGGGAATAAATTTTCACATGAAGATATTGTTTTAATTAATATTGGGAAGGATGTTGCATTCTTATATTAAGGGGATCTTTATTGTCATGGTATTATTGATGAAGATGATTCTTAAGGTTGTTATCATCTTTCCATAGGATGGTTCTGCATTGGATTAAATGTATTACATTTTAGTTCCATGTGATTAAATAATTATTTGTTTTCTCACATATTGTTTTATATTTTAATTATTGGTATGAAATTGAGTACTGTGTTTTTTATTCAGGCATAATATATTTGGGTTTTATTTTAGTATTTCAATTACAATATACATGTGTTCTTTAGGGAAAGGTTTCCTATAATGTTTTACTAACACATTTTCATTTATTTACATCCATCAGTTTCATGGGGAAATCACCTAAGGATTGTATAATATCATCTTCATCCCAAGATAGATGTTGTGGGGTAGTATGTAAAAATTTTTATCTGATTTATTCATATCATGATCTGGGTTTTTTAAATTATATGTTAATATAAAAAAGGAATTCTATATAAGAAAAACGATTTAGTTAATTTTTTATGATTAACACCATGTTACTAATGTGTCTCTATAAAAAAGTGTTCCCTGAAACATGTAAAGGTTGATTTCTTTCATCGATGTGGTTTTTTTCATTGTGTGGTTCATACATGCATGAGTACATAAAATTCCTATTTGTAATTGATTTTGTATTTACTATTTCATTGTTTTTGTTAAAAAAATAAAGCTATTACAATTTTAATTTTTGAATTGATGGTTTAATTGCATTTTTCTATTGGTACAGATAATTTTTTATATTTTTTATGATATTATTATATAATTTTGTTCATATAGAGGAAAAGTCTAAATAATTTAATTTTTTCTCTATAGAAAATGGAATAATAAAGAAATCATTGAAACTAACAAGAAAAATCAGCAAAAAATGTAGTTGTTCCAAAGACATTGCTGAAACAACTACATGTATATATAATTGACTATGATTTACATGTTATTAGAACAATGTGATATGGATATTTATAGGAACACATATGTTATTATGTTAATACCTCATCAATTTACCAAGAGGTATCCAATGACCAGTATGTGATAATTACATAGATATGATTTGGATATAGTACATGAGAAACTCATTCCCTATTTGGTTGGATGTACTATTATTATATACCCTAATATCACGATTTTATTTTTTTATACTATTGTTTAGGATAATTTCATTTCATATTATATTCTTTTAAAATTGGATTTTTATATGTAAATTGTACCTCGTATCATGATAATCATGATGTATCTTATATATAGTAAGAATGTGGAGGATTTAAATTCTAATCATGTTAGTTAAAAATTGATGTATTGTTGTTTCTATAAGATTTAATGATAATGGAGAAGGTTTTTTATGTATTCATATGTATATACTGTATGGGGGGGGGTGTTGAAATCCCATATCTAGGGTTACACAAAATTAGTAATGTTTACATCCCTTGATGAAGTCCATCAACTTATTATGGTGGACTAAGATATAGATGCATGAATATCATGGCATTTAGTGACCCAATATTTAACTATCTATACTTAGATACCATCATTGAACATGAAAATATAGATGAAATAGTGAATGTGAGTTTTTATAAAATATATGATCGATACAGAAATGCATCTTAAATAAAATAATTCAGTTATAAAAAATGTGATTTCAAAAAAATATCACCTATATGAAACTAGCCCTATTGAACTTCCATCGCACTGAAGAGATACAAATTGGTTAAATGAATTAACGGTTCACCTAAATGATTTAAAAAATAATAATTCATCATACCATGTATGTCAGCGTGGTCTACACCAGTTGGATCTATATATAAGAAATATTGTAATCTCAATTATTTTATTTATTATAATATATTGACTCAATAAGGGATTAAAAATTATTATCCACTACATTGAAATCATGTATTGTGCTAAAAGAATTAGATAGTGATGTGTTTCTTTTTAATTTTACTATTCTCATACTATAATCATATTGGATTCTGAAGAGGGGATTTCATGAAAAAATTATTTCATAGACTATAAATCAAATATGAATATGGAATCATTCATTTTGGTATAATGATTTAATTTTACGATATCATGGATTTAATGAATAATATTTTCAACACTTAACTCCTTGCTATAGATTCTTTTCATTGATTATATTTTTTCTAATATAGAAAATATAATGACATCAAATAAAACATTAAAATTATAAAGAGTACATTATTGGAACATTAATTTTATACACTTTTTTATTGGGGAATTGTAGATAAAATAAATATGATTCATTGAGTAAATAATTTTATAAGGGGTAATATTAGTTTACTGAGAAATAAAATAATATGTATTATTTAAGAATAAAGAATGGAATGTTAATCGGGTATGCATGTTTTGGGGAATAATAGGATATTATCTTCTCCATGATCGTTTTTTAACATGCCTTGAATCCCAACTCACAACAAATAAATGGTAATTTGTTCCATTAAACTATCACTATAGTACCAAAAATGGTTATATTTTTTCTTGTTATTGAAAAAAATAAAATTAATTCATTAATATATGTGTTGAATAATAAATTTTGCAATGAATTACTTTTTAAATCTCATATCCAATTTAATATGATGAGTAGAATTACTGATATGAATTTTCAGTATGTTTCAAAGTGTGATCATAAAATTTTATATACATTGGTCATTATTTAAGATGTAATGTATATAAAAAATAATAGCCATCAAATATTCATTTTATCATTGTTGAAACAAATAAAAATGTTAAATAATATTATATCAACTAGACAGATGTATGGAATATAATTTATTGAATTTATAAATAAATAATAGTTATTAAATGTTGTTAGTAATTACTCATTTTGTTATACCACAATTAAAAATTTTATATTCATCAAGGTGTTCAAAAAATGTACAATGTGATGAAATATAAATAAAATTTGGATTCTATTAAATGAAATATTATTGGTTATTTGATGAAATGTATGACATATTGTCATTTAAATGCTGTATAATTAAGGAAATTATAGAATATATTAGTCTATTTTTATATATATATATATATATGGGATAAAAATGTGATGATTATTTCATTATCAAACCAATAATGTTACAAAAACATGATTCAATATGTGTACTAGTATATTGATAAAAAATTTAGAAAATATTATCCATATTAGAGAATCTGACTTGGTAGAGGACATGGGTAGTATTTATATCTGAGAATTGGTCATGATAACTATAGTTATAGCTTCCATTATATCCGATAGATACCGCCTCTAACATCTCAATTATGGAAATTGTTACAATATGTTTTTGGAAGTCAATTCACTATGAGATCAATATATCATCTATAGTTACATTAAAAATTACAATTAACAATTAAAACATTGTAAGATGATCTTAGAGTGTGTGTTAGGGATTATAGAGGATTATATTCCTTCGTTTTTATTTTCTTATAATAATTAATATCTAGTTACAATATAGATGGAACTATTGGATTTTTTTTCATTTCTAGTCACCATTATAATTTTTTGAAAATGGGGTGAATTATTAGATTTGTTATTTTATTTTATAGGATAAAATGTTGAATTTTTAAAAGAAGTAAATGAAAATTATAATTCCACAATAATTATAGAATTCATATTAAAATATTAACCAATTATTATTATCTTATGATGTTAGTGAACATTTATTGTTGAATTTGTCTTTGAAACATGGTCATTTACACTTGCTTGTCCAACATATGTTAAAATCATCATATTTGAGATTGTTTAATTCTTTAGAACATATTGTTACTATTTAATACTAGTGATTTTTACAAATAAGATTCAATTATGTTCATAAGATCATCCATGAATCTTAAACTAGAAAAATATCATCATAATCCAACGAAATTGATGAGTAAAGGTCAACTTACTATTGATAAATAGAAGAAAAACTAATGAATAACTATTATGGGATACATATTAATAGATAAATAACAATAAAGGGTGATAAATTTGAATTGTGAGACAACTATTTTAGCATTAATCTTTTATATGGAATCATTAAAATGGAAGAATTATATCCCTAAAAAATGGTGTTAGTTCTTAAAAGTATACATTGATAACCCCCATCCAAAACATTAAAATTCAAATGTTGGTGATAATGTATGACCTTCGATTTTAGGAACACCATATTTTCCATAGTTTATAAGATTTCAATGAGTTATTGGAAATGAATTACATGATTTATTTGAATTAATAAAATGAAGTTAAAATGAAATATTAATGAATGATATTTTAAAGGGAAAATGGAAAATATAAATTTTCGTTTCACATTGTTATCTATTTAGTGATAGTGTTGTGAGATTTTTATATATTGTGGATGGTCTAATTGGGATTATTGATATTTAAAATATATTAACATCTTGAAATGTGTATTTCATGAAAAAACTAGTTGTGATTTGAATATTTCCATATTTATATTACTACTGAATTTATAATGGGAATTAATAATTCACATCAGGAATATCCTAGGTACAACCAGTTTCAATTTAGCATACACTAGTTTTTTTCATTCAAGTTTATTCTTATCTATCACATTTTCTAGGATTACCCAAGAAAATTTCTATTTATTACCAATATCTTGATTAATTTGTAAATAAATAATATATTTCATTTTTTAAATCAAATTTTATGTATTGAATCATCTTTAATATTTTTTCTCTTATGAATTAGTACAAAAAAATCATAAATCCATATGATAAATCTATATCTATTGGTTTTTAATTTTAGTGAGGATTATTTTTCAGGTTATGTTATATTAACCAACAAAAGCGGTTGATCCACTGAATCATTTCTGATCCCTTTTGGAAATGAATTTTAGTTATTAGTATTATTGTAGAAATTAATATTCTCTATCATTTTATCAGTAGAAATAATAAATTTTACCTTTTAATTTATTATAAATATATTATGTAGTTTATAAGGAATCCCTTTCATTGTAATAGTGTCATGTGTGGGTTGTTGTTGGGATATCATACATATTTTTTAACTCAACCCCTTAGTTGTAACCCCACATTGTTTGGAGATCTTGACTAGAGAGATACAAGGAAGGGTTATTAAATTTTATTTTTTAAAGGTGACCCTTGATGTTAGGGTTTTTATTGAACTAGGATCTATGAGTTTTTACATCTTGGTCTTTGATGGATACAAATTGTTTATAATATATTAATATTTTAATACATATAATTGCAAATTATCTTCCTTATCCTATTTTAATATGCTAATATTTTTTCACTGTGTTATTTTAATTTTCATTCATTTTCCATGTTTTTTCCTTTTTTATGATTTATTAGGTTTTTTATGTCACAATGTATTGGTTTTAATTTATCCCCCAATATTAAACTACTCCATTGTAATGTATTTCTACACATTGGTGTTCTGGAGAAAACATCCAATGGTAGTTTCACCTCTAACACATCCCTTAATAAAAAGTGAGGGGACGTCAATTATATGTGTGAAAAAACAAAATTTATGTGTTTTAAATTGACTTGATGATATATTCTTACGTATTAATATTGTTTGTAATATAATATTTCTAATCTATCGAGTCATCTATGATCATTCGTTCCAAATTTTTTTGATGCAAGTAGCTTCAGACTCACACTACAATTCAAGATAATTACAGAATGTTTTTTCAATATTATTATTGAAATTTTTTATTGATATATTCTCTGGTTTACATGGGAAAACAATATTTTTTTTGATTTCAATTTTGAATATTTCTAAAAATATAATTTATATATTAATATATATTTTTGTTTTATTCAATTAATGTCATGCTATGTGTTTTTCTATACATGGGACAAAATACTGTTGGGAAAGTATCTCTATATAAATTTGAATGTAATGATTGTAGAAAAGTACCCATATTTAAAAAAATAACCATGTGATGGATTTTTGGTTGGATGTCTCACCACTCATGAGTATTTGGTGATCCATGTTTGCATACATTTTTTTTTATGAATGTCAGGAATTATAGTGAGAATGTTAAATTAATTATTAATCACCGTAACCAAGTAACTCATATTGTACTCATTTTTTATAGATTAATGAATATATAATATGATTCATGAATTTAAAAATTTATTTTATTGATTCACCACTAGTAAAATTACCCACAAGTTCGGAAATTTTCAATTTTAATATAATTTTTTCAATGTTGGGATTGGTTTATATACTAGTGAAAATCAAAAATGAGATACACAATCTCAAAAGGATATTGAATTAACATGGTATGCACATATTCTTTCATTATATGGGTTTTTATGGAGTGATATATCAATTTAAGATGTTTTGTAATTATCCTTATGAGTGTATGTGTGTGATATATAGATAAAAAATATCATTAATGGTATTTCAATATATAAGGATATTAATCTGATCAATTATAGAATGATAGAGATGACTGATGTTCATGACATATCAATCAACTAAAATAAAATAAATTGTAATAATATTGTTTATTTAATATGTAAAATTTAACCTTCAACATTATAGATGATTATAATTGGGATCTGTCGTATTAAATGAGATAATAAAAGGATGATTACAGAATTGATAATTGAAGTAACAATAATATTCCATCTCTATTTGATTTCAAAAAAAATTATCATATAGAATATAAAGGATTCATAATGAGATAATGTTGACATATTTAATAAATTTGATTCTATTATAATATTTAAATCCACATAGATCAATATTGATATAGAATATGTTTCATGATTTATTTATGAAAACATGAAATAAAGGATCCTAAAATAGTGAATTTGTTGAAGGAATCAGATAATCATTACTTTTAAATCCATATTGTGAGATTAAATAAGTATCCAGATCATTAATATCTATACTGATATGACAATTTCAAGATGTATATAAAAAAAGATACATCAATTATCATTATATTTTTTCTAGTTATTGTTGAATGGAAAATATAGAAGTGGATGTCAAAACCATTACCCATAACATCATTGAAATCGAAATGAATCACTAAGTAAATATTATATTGAATTCAAATGACATAGAGAGGATATAATTCCATATGGGTTGTGGTACATCATCTTATATGATAATAAAAAATTATTTATATTATATGGTACTTATCTCTTGATCACCATGTAATGATACAAATTAATGAAGTGGTTATATTCCACATAAAACCACTAGAAATTACATTTTATACATAATAGATATTTACAACTATCTTCAATGTGAATATATAACAAGATCTAAATAGTGATTTCATATTAATTATGTATTATTACCTAGAAACTGATGGGTATTCATTTTATACTATGAATACACTTATAGAATTTGTATGATAATTCATAATTGTACTTAAAATGTTCTAGGCGTCATCATAATCTTATTTCATGTACTCAAACCATAATAAATTTATCCTAATCATCAAAAGGGATTAATAAAAATATATTTATCATATTATTTGAATAGAACTTTAGTTTTTTCAAAAAGTTATTTAATATAGGATTTCAGGTACATAAATAGATGTGGAAATTGTACAATGTTTCATGATCATTAGTTTCACATCCAAGAAGATGAGAGACAATGTAAAATATACACATATCAACATTATAGGGACCTAGAGTTTTTCATTTGATTTAATGTTTTTCTCCAAAAATAAATATTGAATTGAGTCAATATACTGGGGATGAATATAATTATATGTCACATGATAATAAAAAATAGTGAAATTATTTATCAATTAATAGTTTTTCACTAATTACTATAATAACCACAAATCAATTCTCATCAATTTCATATCATTCATCTGTATATATTTACTATTAAATACCCAAATCACCACATGTAATGAATTCATTTGTGTTCAAATATGAAAATGATATCTCATTTTTTATGAAATCAGTGAAGATTTTATACCCTAAATATAATGACAGAAAAATAATCAATAGTCACCATGTTTGTGTTCTATAGTGGATTTATAACATTTATGGGTGGTAATGGGAATCATAATTGGGAATGTAAAATATGAACCCACATATGTATATATCATATTTGGATAAAAGAAATTTCATCAATGAAATTACATAAATGCGATGTAATTTAATGACCATGATTTCCTTCAATAGAATTTCTCTTCTCTTATAATTTCATGATATGAATAATGTTCTATTTTAATGATAACATCAAAAATATATTAAAATAAATATTTTTAAAATATTAACATGAAAATTAAATTTATAGAATAAATTTGTTCATAATAATTCTTAATATTACAATGTGATAAAAATTTATTAATAACATATAATAAAATGAATATTTTTAGATTATTAATCGATGAGAATTACAATACTCACAAATAAAACTATAGAAAAAAAATATTATTATAAAATATTATTTAAAATAATTGAATTATACATATCATCAATAGTCAATATAAGTGCACGAAAAAGGAATGAAATATTATTTATTTATAGAATTGATGAATCCTACATGAAAATTACAGATCTGACTATTGCAAAGGTTATATGAACATTGATATAATAATATGATGGTTAATAATAGTAAAAATTTAATTAAAATACTATAAAAATATATGTGAATTTAAAATAATAATTTTTTAACATTAGAAAATCATTATATAAATTATTTATATAATGATATATGTAAATAAATTAATATTACAAAATAATTCAATGTGTTTTAGTAAAACAATAATTGTTTATTTATCAATTTAATTGTGAAAATATTGATTTGGAGGAATTTTAATATTTATATAATCTTGTTGTATATTTATATTATTTATTATAAATATAATAAGATAATTTTAAGTAAGATAAAGTAATTTTTCAAAGAATCATTATATTTTTCATATTTTTAAAATTAGAAATTTAAAAACAAATATCGATTTTAATTAAAAAATTCAGTTATATAGTGAATTAATATCATAATATTTATTTTCATTTTGTAATATAACCATAAAAAAATTTAGGGTATATATTTTTTATTTTTTAAAATTTGTTTTTTTCTAAGTCATTATATAAGAAAAGGTATGATATTTAATATTATATGATATATAACGTAATTTATGAGTCTTGTATTATGTTAAAATTCATCACATTGAACTGAATTAAACAAAATACTTTATATGTTCATTTAATTTATCACTATTAATAGGTTTTAGATTATAAAATATAAGCAATTTAATATAATATAAAAAAATTGCTAATCACTAATTAGAAATATAACACATGAACACTTTTTTTCCTCATACCATTTCAGCTTTGGAGAATACCCAAACTCTCTAATACTCATTCTCCATTTCTCTACCCCAATCCCAATAATCCATAGTCTCTACAAATAAAATTCAGTGTATCATTATGTTGTAACCTAATTATTGAAAATAATATATGGATATAAATTTCAAACTGAATGATGTATATTAATATTATTGTTCTACCATCCGGATATATTTTTGATCTATCTTGAGACAGGGACATAAATACCAAATTTATTTTGATATGTTATTATACTGTTGTAATATCTGTATACATCCATCAATTAATTTCATTGCCAAATGAAATAGTTCTTCATAATTTTTATGGTTGTCGATTAAAATAAAAAATGTATGTTATTTATCTCCACCACTTTTACAGTTTTTCATAGAAATGTTACGCATTTTAAATATTAAAAAATATATTTATTTAATAACTAATTTAATTAATCAAGAATATATTAATAACCATTGAATTATTCAAATAAAATATATTATTTTATGTCCTGTAAAATAACTATAATTGAAAAAATGTATACTATTTTAAATTTTTACTAAATAGAATATCAATCTTTGGAACAATTTATTTATCTCCACTATAACATTGGAAATAAATATTTTATCAATTTTAATGTGTTCTAAATGGACTGAATAATGTTATTTTAAATTAGTTATAAAATGAAACTGATTTTAGTAAATTATATAATGAATTTAGTTTGATTATTCCATATTTTATGGGAATGTAAAAATCAAATCTGCAGCATAACGTAGGGGATATCTCTAAACTACCGTAATTCCATTAGGTTTTCAGCTTCCCCTCACTAAATAACATTCTATATATGATTGAATTGATGTATCTTTTCAAATTTTTTATATATTTCAATTTTATATATTTAGGGATTATTTTCCAATCCATTAATAGGGTTACACATTTCTAATAATCATTTATCAAATTATTTTTTTAAAACAAAACCCATTTATGTTGGTCATTTCTATACCTTAATTGTGTGTTATAATATACATTTAAATTCACTAATACTAAAAATGATTTCATTTAATTGGGTAATATTTTATCGATTGACTTTACAGTATACCTTTTGTTTCCACTAAAAAATCCATATTTAATATTTATTAATATTTCTTCAATTTAAGCATTAAAATTGTTTGTAACGATTATTTTTATTAAAAAAGTGAATTCCCCTTCAAAAGAATTATATTCTAAAAATATCATTATATATATAGACCTATAACGTCAAATACCCATATCTCCAAATGTATCCTTCCAGGGATGGTCCTGAAGAATTGGTTGGAATGACCCTCGGGTGAGGCCTTCTAATTTTCCCCAGGTTGGAAACTTGAAAATAGGGTATAAAAATTGCAAGTATAAGAGTAATTACACATGTAATAATTATTGGATCAGAGATAAATGACTCATCTAGAATTATATCAAATAAATAATTTAAAATAAATCATAACCATCCCACAATTCATGTACAATTCAAATGTGATGAAAATTAAAGTCTCCAAATGGAATGTAAAATGACTAATTTCTATGGTATAGACACAAAATCAACTCCAAAGATCCCAACTTAGGATGTTAGACAATGTCGACAATTTCCACCTCAAATCACGAAAAAAAAAATTTATATACATATGGTGATAAAACATGTATACTCATTAAGAAAAACCAAAATATCACAGGTCTGTGTGAAAAGAGGATACTAATGATATTTTGAGATAAAAAACTGAACTAAACATCTCATAGAATCATAATAACAAAAAACCAAACATCATCAAGGCTTCATTACCAAATATCTCAACCAATAATAAATATATAATATGAATCTCATAATTGATATGTTGAACTATAACAATTTCTGAATAATTTTACACTCTCACACTCTAACGTCGTAAATACTGGCACACTCACAAATTCAAAATTACTTCACATCACTTCATATCATGCCCATAAACAACTGTGAAATCAAAAAAAATCTGGCCTATACACACTTATGAAATTACATCACATTATATTTTACAACCAGTAGAGTAGTGTATCTTGAGAGTTATGTAAATCAACTCTATATCATCATAGAACTATATATGACCCCCAATGTAATACATCTTTCCAAATATCACATGAACACACATAGAACATCACATCCCATAATATCAAAACATAAAAGCAAAACTTTTGAATAATTTGCATCACATCCAATGAATTTACGTATAATCTTCTATAATAGGGATTTGGGATGTGTTAATATCCATATGTTCATCCTACTACAATGAATTTGGAGAAAATAACCCCTCATAACTATATGGGTGTCAGTACATAGATCTCGAAGTTGGTACGATGTGTATGTAAATCATAGGAAGGTATAATTAACATACTTATACATCTACCTAACATCATATCTTCTATTATGTTTACAATAATAAATTACCATATCACTAAATCAACATAATCACTTCCACCACTAAATTTATGAAATCAAAAAACAAAACAAACCCCCCATTATTCAACATTACATGTTTTTTAGTTTCATTTAAAAATATACATTGTTAGATATTTCCATCTCATTTTGTTTTATATAATGAATATGTATATAATCCACTCATCCCATCATCAATTCAATCATTGAAAATTAATATTTAAAATTAATTGCATTTATTTAATTTTATTAATAATATAGAAAAAATAGAACAAAACAAACAACATTGAAATCGAACCAAACCACATCACAACTACCAAAACTATATCATTTTATAGCCACTTTCACTTCTATTTCCATACTACAAAACCACTCTACAAACATTGTAGAATCCCCTATACTCCACTACATTATAGAAAACATTGCATCCCTTCTTCGCAACCATATCACATCCACTTCCTCCAAACACATCAAAACCTAGACACTATACATAACATCAGTTCAATGTACAAAAAAAACAAAAATTACACAAATCACATTACATACCAAAATGAAACACATTATCATTTTTAAAAAATGGGTATATTATTAAATTTCACATATTTAGTTGAGTTGATTATCAAGGAATCCAATTAAATAAAATAATGTATGTGTTTAACCATATGTTTATGGTGCCGTTAAAAAATCACTCAAATTATGGGATAATAGTATATAAAAATTAAAAAATAGGGGATACTACTAATCTATAACATTAATCAATACAACAATAAATGATATCCTCAAAGTCACAATATATAATAAAATTATAAACTAACATGTGAATAATTCTACATCCACGTACTATTTGGATTAAATGGTAAATGACTATAGGTATGTATGGATAAAACATATACCTAAGATATAAAAATAATTATAATATCTCACTTGATTAACATAAATATAAAAAAAATCATACCTGGATAAGTATATAATTTCATTGACTCAATGAATAAAAACCAAGGGTATTGATATAAGGGGGAACTTGTTATATGGAAAATGATACCAAATACATCAATAAAGACATGTTACTATCATGAAAGAAATAATTGAATGATTGTGTATTTGAAAGAAGAATATGGAATGAACTATGAAAAGACATTGTGGTTTGGAAATGATATCCAAAACTGTAGGGATATGAAATGCCAATAATATTCCATTAAAGGATGATATTATTAAATCACTCATGTTTAAATATTTTAATGGTATCCACATATTTAAATTAATAATGTTATGATTCATACCCATCAAAATGGATTTAAAACTATCTAATTAATAATTTAAATCTATTTTCAATCCTAAAATGGATCAAAAAGGATAATTTGGAAATTATTTGGAAATGAAAACCTTCACAATTGACTTACTATTGGAATTAACCCACCATTGATAATTTTCTAGAAAATAAAAAACTCTAGAATATCCTACAATTATAAATGAAACAACATTGTAATTTTTTTAAAAAATTTTAAAACATCATGAATGAAATACTATTAGAAATGACCCACCAATGGAAATTTTTTGGAAGAATGGAGAACATCATGAATGAACTACTATTGGAAATTACCTAATAATTGAAATTTTTTAGAAATATGGAAGAATTTTAAAAAATAATTTTCATTTGAAATGAACCACTGATGAATGTTTACTCAGAAAATAAGAAAAAACATATATTAAACTACTATTAGAAGGGCCTTAGAGATGAAAATTATCAACAAAAAAAAGGAAAAATGCTATAATGACCAATTATTTGAAATGATGCACTATTGAAATTTTTATAAAATTATGAAAACTGTCAAAATGAATTACAATTTGAAATGAAACACCACGACAAACACTATAAAGAAATGAAAAACAACCTGAATAACGTAATGTTATAAATAAAAAAACCATTTGAATTTTTATTATAATTTTTAAAAACATCCATAATGATCTACAGTTTGAAATGACACCTTTTAAAGGTTTCAACAAATATTATTAAACACCAAGTATGACCAATAATTGGAAATTAATGACATATCTCAAAACACCCCATACAAACCGCATACACCTCAATTGTATTTTTTTAAATTAAGGTTCTATACAATTTAGGTCTATATATCTGATACATCTTAAACTATTATTCCAACCATGAATTAAAAAATAACCAAAATGGATGGAGACAAAGGTTTAGAATGACCATCCTGTCAGATACCCATCAAAGATCTCATTAAACCTGAAATTCTACTGGAAACCAAAAAAGTTTCCCCATATTACACCTAAAACTAAAAAAATTACTTTCGTATTCACGAGATTAATGGTATTTCTTCCTCAATATGATGATATTATACACTATGGTCTTCACTCAATCTCCTGTATGGGACTAAATTCATCCTATTAAAATAATTCTTTATTTGGAAGATGTTCAGTCCATATTATTATATAGAAACTATATCAAACATTACACTTCAAAAATCACATTATGTGAAAAAATAATATATCTCGTACAACAACAATGTTATAACAACATATCACAAATGAAATAATAAAGGATAATTAAAAACAACTACAAGTACTTAGCATACATCTATATAAAACACTCCAAATTACTCTCCTCGGAGACACCATTCATACATAACAACCTATCCAAGGGAATGTTTCGTCGTCAGTAATTAAAAAAATGTGAATAAAATATAATGGTGTTTTAAATAATCAACTCATCGAATTCCTCTCAAGATTTTTGCATAAATTTACACAATTAAAACCACTATAAAAAAGTGTAAATCTACAGATTATTTTTAAAAAATATATATAGTAAGAGATATCTATAAAACATAGAAATTCCACCTCAATAATGGTAAATAATATTAATCAAAAGATATTTTACAATTTTCAGAAAAGAATTATTTTCACAACAACATTTCAGTCGTAATTTTTTTTGCAAGTGCATGACTTTCAAAATAGCATTCAATTTAATTACTTATTTTGAATATACAAAAAATCATTATTTAGTGACATTTAGTTTTATGTAAATATATATTCATTCCCTAATTTTTAAAATAACAATAATTTTTATAAAACCCTTTATTTTTATTTCAAGTCATTTTTTCAATATTAATTTTTTTCAATTCACATGTCTTTTAATAAAAAATTAATTTTGGAAAAAACTATTTTTTCATGTTTTGAAATTAATATTGTTTTTTAATGAAACATTATTCACTAGTAGGATATTAATGAAATAATAATTCATAAAGTATGTGTTCCAATATAAGAACTCATAATAATATTTTTAGTGATACAATATACATAAAAATCTTATGATACCATAAATCACTCCACGATATATTCTTATGTTAGATAAATTAACTCACAAAAATTATTTTAGAATATTTTTTATATAACATGCTTGATCTATGAAATACATCCACTCTCTTTAAATTATTTAGTTTATAACCCGTTTCATCAAAATAATATCTATCAAGAAAAATACCACCAACCATATAGTGTTCAAACATTTCTTTTTCATCATACATTATATTTGGTCTCGAAGGAAACAAAATTTATATTAATTTCATGATTTTATAAACAAACCCTTTTTATTTTAGTGTGTACTTTAATTTATATATTTTTTTGGAGGTCAATGATTCCATTAACATAATCATATCACTGTAAAATACAGGCCACAATACCATAACAATCACAAATCTCATTCACTGAACTTCCCCACCACTACATAAAACAACCACGGACTAAACATTCCACCAAACAAAAAAGTTCCCCAATAATTTAACACAATAAAATCACCTCTCAACCATACAATCAACACAAAATAAAACTATTTAAATAACCATTGGATTCATATTATCCACCACACATACCCAACCAAAAATTACAATGATCATCACACATAAAATTCCCATGGACACAAATCATGGAATTACCTTTCCCATGTCAACATATTATCTTCTATGGGAATCACTAATGTAACCATATATTTTTAATCATGTTAAAATATAACAAATCATTATTAGAGATAACATATCATCTTGCCTATATGATTTATGTTTTATATTATTCATAACACAAGGAATCAAAACATGAAAATTCATGTATAATAGCCACAAAAAACATCGCCTATAATTATTCATGATTTTTATGTTACTTCATACAATTATTTAGCATGATTATTCTCAAAAAATTCATAAAAAATTTATATTAAAATAAAAATTAACAATATATAATTGATTATTCATTGGATACGTGGTTATCTTATTTATGAATTTCAATAAGGTGTCTCATAATACATTATAATCATAATGAAAACAATGTCTCCAAAAACCATTATTTTATGAATTGAATATAAAAAATTAATTGTAATTAGAATAATCCATCCATTAAATACAATCCAAATTTCCTGGTAATTTATTAAATATTAATCTACATGTCAGTTTTCCACACAGAATTTTTCATATGATTATGCATGACTCTCTTGGATTTTTCTCATTACCAAGGAAATAAAATTACATCTTAATTTGAAACATTGTATATGCTAGTTTATACTGTTAAATTAGAATACCACATTACATACTCAACAACATTTATGGATCATTAAAATAATTCATGCCTTATATCCATAAAATTAATTCTTTGTATTTTGTATTACTATATTGTATTTTTTATAATTTTGGTAAAAATCACTCTACAATAATTTCAATGCCCTGGATAACATTATTATATAGTTTACTATGTATAACATGTTCATACATACATTTTTAAATAGAAAATAATAGTCAGAAAACATTCTACTTTTCACATTATTTAATTTCTCAATTTACCACTAATTTTTTTCACACATAGACCAAATTAACATAATAATCTAGTATAACTTATCATGAAAGGTAAGGTAATTTTAGTAAATTAAATGTATTATCTATCATAAATCTATATATTATATAATTTAATCTTTTTTAAAAATCAATAACATACCAAAAAGTATTATTACCATTTTAAAACATTTAGAAAAAAATTTCATTAGAATTTCTACCCTGAGACAATATTCGAAAAAAAATGTTTCATCATTATTTTAGAATAGATATAATGACCAAATAAAGATACAGTCAATCTTTTCATGGCCCTATAAATTAAAAATTTTATATTAAATGATTTATATATATTATTTTAGGAAATATCAATATTTAAGCGTCAATAACCATGTTATACCACATTTTTAGAATACATATTTGAATTATTTCAAAATAATTCATCTCATCATGCTCGTATGAAATAATGTAAATGGTAACATGCCCTGTAAGGGTTGTCAATGTTTAAATATTGATCAAACAAATATAAAAAACCATGCTTCTAAAAAAATATTATATTAGGGAAACTAGATAGTGTTTTATATGATTTATAATTGGAAAATAAATTAAATTCACTATGAATAATGTTATAAAAGGAATGAAAGAACCAAATTAATGCTTAAAAATGTTTTAAAAAACAAGCTAGAGAATCATAGTTTTACTATTTATTTTTTGTTATATATTACATTCAGAAAACTATAAAACAAATATTAACAATAAAAAATGTAAAAGTTTGTATTAATGAACATAAAATATCAAGATTTATTTAACTCATTATAACCTCTTAAGGTCACCCAATATAAATATTAACACAATTTGAGATGATGAATTAAAAATTACTAGGTATCTACCCATTAAGCAATGCATCCTTATATGGTAATTCGATAGGCTCATATTCCTTACATCATATCATTGGGTTGGGGGTAAAAACATGTTTTTAGGCTGGTCTTCCTTTCATATGTCAAGAATGAATAAAAATGTAATTTTTTCTATACACACACTTGCAATCCTCATGGATTATAAATATGGTATACATTATATATATCAATATATCATATATACCATTCAGTCATGACCCCCTCCTTGTTGTTTTATGAAGAAAGGTAGAGAATGAACCTCAAGTCCCAATAGTAGTATGCTTTAGGTTGTCAATTAGTACATAGGGTATAAATATATAACTTATTAGAGAATTACTCAATATAATAAATGAATTATTCGTATATAATATGAATCATCAACAATAATATACCTCAAAAAATCCAATGCATATGAAAATTAATGTATAAATGAAATATAAAATAGATAAAATTTACTATGTGTAATCATAAAAGAATAAAATCACATGTAGTGAGATATGACTAAATCCAAACGTATGAAAAAAATAATTACAATGTGGTAAAAAAAATTCATTGTAGAATCCCAAAAACAGTTTAAATATATCTAGGATTAGAATATAGGTATTCTAAATTTAAAAAAACCTATCACGAACATTTGAAAATAGAATACCAATATCCCATTAGAGAATAAAAAAAACAAGAAAACACTTATTCAAGCCTACTGACCAATATCCCAACCACAATAAGTCTCCCTCACAAAATAATTCACCCAACAATAATAACAGGCTATGAAAATCATCGATGATAGGGTACACCTAACCACTTTCCCATATACTTTGAAATCTATCACACCAATATGGAACATCATTAATTTCCTATATCTTCTGAATAACATAAAATTGAATTACAACCCAACCAAAAATACTAGGGACATCACAACACATCACATATTCCCTTCACACACATAGTACATCACATCACATCACATGTCATAGAAAGGGATATAATTCATGATGAATGTGAAGGAAATCAACCGCATTCCCATCTACTATGAAAAACCCCCTACGTATTCCATCTCACCACATATCATCTGAATAAGACTAGGCCAACGCATATCATTACATCACAACTTCATAGTGTACTTTTTGAAATCTATCAATCACAGCCCATGAATTTCATTATTAACTAATATAAGATGGGGGATAGAAGGGAGTTTTTCTATCAATTAAACCTCCCAGTAGGATAATGGAAAAAACAACTGCAAAGTGACTTTGTGTATGTCATCATATTCTAAACGAGGATGGAAGGTGCATATAGAAATAACAGTATTATTAAATATATAAGTATATATATTTACGACACAAAAGATCACCCTATGGGTTAATAAAAATATCAAACCATCTAATAGAAACCACACAATCTCTGCCACCTAAAAATGTATGAAATCACAAAACAAATAGAATCCAAAATTCATATTATTCTATTTATTAATTTTTTTGTATTCAATATTTTTTAGTAAATTGCACATAAAAGGTATATTTAATTCATGTATTCAAAATTCATTATAAAAAAATTAATTTATGAATATACCTTATTTGATATTTCCACCCCATTATGTTTTTAAAAAAATTAACAATTTGAGCCACCATGACCATAAAAAATTAACTACCTAAACATTTTCATTTGAAATTATTACATTTCATTAAATTCCATTAAATCAAAAGGAAAAAAATAGATCAGAACCAACGACCCCAAAAATGAACAGCAACAAAACCCAAATACTATATCCATATCATTTTATAGTGAAATTAAATTCCATATACCCGCTGAAAAACACATCACAACCATTATCGTAGCCCCACATCACCAATGTAGTATAACAACCATCATAGCTACACTAAAATGCTACATAACATCAACTACCCCACACGCATCACTAAATAGACACTTTAAATTAAATTATTCCTTCATAAAAAATAATAACCATTCCATACATCAATTCACATTCTACAACATGAATAGTTATTAGAAATTACCATAGCGGGATCTTATTCAGTGTCACATATATTTATTACAATGTTATCAAAATTTCTATAAGATCTTATTGAATCTAATTATATGATGAACACAAATATTTATCCATTTTTTAATTGTTGTAATATAATGTCCACTTAAGAAGGGGAGTCAAAATATATATTAAACCCACATACAAGGGATACCAATAATTGATAATTTTCATCAATACAACAATCATCGAGATGCTCAATATGATAATATCAAATATAATGATATAAATACATCTAAATATTTTACATTCCACTTTAATTATTTTTTTTAAAAAATTAGGTATCATTATTAGGTCAGATGAAACTATATTCTTAAGAATAAAAATAATAACAATATCTTTCATTATAAAAATAAAGGTTAATTAATGAATATATTCCAGGAAGATAGAATAATTCCCAAAACTCAAACAACCAAAACATGGGGCACCCCTACAAGAACGAAATACAATGTGGTATCTTGAACCAAAAATATAGAACAGTTACTATGACATCAAGGGGAGAATTATATAAAATTGAAATTCTCAAAATAAAGAACAATTATTTCCACACATAATGTTTCATATGATTATGCATGACTCTCTTGGATTTATCTCATTACTAAGGAAATAAAATTATATCTTAATTTGAAACATTGTATATGCTAGTTTATACTGTTAAATTAGAATACCACATTACATACTCAACAACATTTATGGATCGTTAAAATAATTAATGCCTTATATCCATAAAATTAATTCTTTGTATTTTGTATTACTATATTTTATTTTTTATAATTTCGGAAAAAATCCCTCTACAATAAGTTCAATGCTCTGGATAACATTATTATATAGTTTACTATGTATAACATGTTCATACATACATTTTTAAATAGAAAATATTAGTCAGAAAACATTCTACTTTCTCACATTATTTAATTTCTCTATTTACCACTAAATTTTTTTCACACATTGACCAAATTAACATAATAATCTAGTATAACTTATCATGAAAGGTAAGGTAATTTTAGTAAATTAAATGTATTATCTACCATAAATGCATATAATAAATAATTTAATCCTTTTTAAAAATCAATAACATACCAAAAAGTATGATTACCATTTTAAAAAATTTAGAAATAAATTTCCTTAGAATTTCTACCCTAAGACAATATTCCAAAAAAATGTTTCATCATTATTTTAGAATAGATATAATGACCAAATAAAGATACCATCATTCTTTTCATGTTCCTATAAATTAAAATTTTTATATTAAATGATTTATATATATTATTTTAGGAAATATCAATATTTAAGCATCAATAACCATGTTATACCATATTTTTAGAATACATATTTGAATTATTTCAAAATAATTCATCTCATCATGCTCGTATGAAATAATGTAAATGGAAACATGTCCTTTAAGGGTTGTAAATGTTTAACTATTGATCAAAGAAATATAAAAAACCATGATTCTAAAAAAATATTATATTAGGGAAACTAGATAGTGTGTTCTATGATTTATAATTGGAAAATAAATTAAATTCACTATGAATAATGATATAAAATTAATGGAAGAACCAAATTAAATCTTAAAAATGTTTTAAAAAACAATCTAGAGAATCATAGTTTTACTATTTATTTTTTGTTATATATGACATTCAGAAAACTATAAAACAAATATTAACAATAAAAAAATGTAAAACTTTGTATTAATGAACATAAAATATCATGATTTATTTAATTCATTATAACCTCTTAAGGTCACCCAATATAAATATTAACCCAATTTTAGATGATGAATTAAAAATTACTAGGTATCTACCCTATAAGCGATGCTTCCTTACAGGGTAATTCGATAGGCTAAGATTCCTTACATCATATCATTGGGTTGGGGGTAAAAACATGTTTTTAGGCTGGTCTTCCTTTCCTATGTCAAGAACGATTAAAAATGTAATTTTTTCTATACACACACTTGCAATCCTCATGGATTATAAATATGGTATACATCATATATATCAAAATTACATATAAACCATTCGGTCAGGACCCCCTCCTTGTTGTTCTATGAAGATAGGTAGAGAATGAACCTCAAGTCCCAATAGTAGTATGCTTTAGGTTGTCAATTAGTACATAGGGTATAAATATATAACTTATTAGAGAATTACTCAATATAATAAATGAATTATTTGTATATAATATGAATCATCAACAATAATATACCTCAAAAAAAATCCAATGCATATGAAAATTAATGTATAAATGAAATATAAAATAGATAAAATTTACAATGTGTAATCATAAAAGAATAAAATCACATGTAGTGATATATGGCAAAATCCAAACGTATGAAAAAAACAATTACAACATGGTAAAAAAATTCATTGAAGAATCCCAAAAACAGTTTAAATATATATAGGATTAGAATATAGGTATTCTAAATTTAAAAAAACCTATCATGAACATTTGAAAATAGAATACTAATATCCCATTAGAGAATCAAAAAAACAAGAAAACACTTATACAAGCCTACTGACCAATATCCCAACCACACTAAGTCTCCCTCACAAAATAATTCACCCAACAATAATAATAGGCTATGAAAATCATCGATGATAGGGTACACCTAACCAATTTCCCATATATTTTGAAATCTATCACACCAATATTGAACATCATTCATTTCCTATATCTTCTGAATAACATAAAATTGAATTACAACCCAACCAAAAATACTAGGGACATCACAACACATCACATATTCCCTTCACACACATAGTACATCACATCACATCACATGTCATAGTAAGGGATATAATTCATGATGAATGTGAAGGAAATCAACCTCATTCCCATCTACTATGAACAACCCCCTACGTATTCCATCTCACCACATATCATCTGAATAAGACTAGGCCAACACATATCATTACATCACAACTTCATTGTGTAATTTTTGAAATCTATCTATCACAGCCCATGAATTTAATTATTAACTAATATAAGAGGGGGGATAGAAGGGAGATTTTCTATCAATTAAACCTCCTAGTAGGATAATGGAAAAAACAACTGCCAAGTGACTATGTGTGTGTCAACATATTCTAAACGAGGATGGTAGGTGCATATAGAAATAACAGCATTATTAAATATATAAGTATATATATTTACGACACAAAAGATCACCCTATGGGTTAATAAAAATATCTAACCATCTAATAGAAACCACACAATCTCTGCCACCTAAAAACAAATGATATCACAAAACAAATAGAATCCAAAATTCATATTATTATATTTATTAAATTTTTTTTATTCAATATTTTTTAGTAAATTGCACATAAAAGGTATAATTAATTCATGTATTCACAAGTCATTATAAAAAAATAATAATTTATGAATATACCATCTTTGATATTTCCATCCCATTATGTTTTTAAAAAAATTAACAATTTGAGCCACCATGACCATAAAAAATTAACTACCTTAACATTTTCATTTGAAATTATTAAAAATCATTAAATTCCATTAAATCAAAAGGAAAAAAATAGATCAAAACCAACGACCCCAAAAATGAACAGCACCAAAACCCAAATACTCTATCCATATCATTTTATAGTGGAATTCAATTCCACATACCCACTGAGAAAACACATCACAACCAGTATCGTAGCCCCACATCACCAATGTAGTATAACAGCCATCATAGCTACACTAAAATGCTACATTACATCCACTACCCCACACACATCACTAAATAGACACTTTAAATTAAATTATTCCTTCATAAAAAAGAATAACCATTCCATACATCAATTAACATACTACAACATGAATAGTTATTAGAAATTACCATAGCGGGATCTTATTCAGTGTCACATATATTTATAACAATGTTATCAAAATTTCTCTAAGATCTTATTGAATCTATTTATATGATGAACACAAATATTTATCCATTTTTTAAAGGTTGTAATATAATGTCCACATAAGAAGGGGGTCAAAATATATAATAAACCCACATACATGGGATACCAATAATTGATAATTTTCATCAATACAACAATCATCGAGATGCTCAATATCATAATATCAAATATAAAGATATAAATACATCAAAATATTTTACATTCCACTTTAAATTTTTTAAAAAAAATTTATGTATCATTATTAGGTCAGATGAAACTATATTCCTAAGAATAAAAATAATAACAATATCATTCATTATAAAAATAAAGGTTAATTAATGAATATATTCCTAGAAGATAGAATAATTCCCAAAACTCAAACAACCAAAACAAGGGTCACCCCTACAAGAACGAACTACAATGTGGTATCTTGAACCAAAAATATAGAACAATTACTATGACATCAAGGGGAGAATTATATAAAATTGAAATTCTCAAATACAGATTAATTAATGAACAAATGAATGACCTTCACATTGGAATGGTTGGTTCAGAAACTAATGTGGTTTTAATCATTTTATATTTGATATTAAAGGAACATAATAACATATCCACATGGTTTAAACATTTATATATTCAGAATAAATTTTATAAATTCAATATATGAATCATCACCATTGAAATAGAATTAAAAACCCATATTAAATACATTGAACACATTTTTAAATAGAAATGATTTCAAAATAGAAAACATATAAATTTAATGAAAAATAAATTCAACTAGAATGTTTTACCATTGGTATTGAAACATCATTGGAAATTTTATTGAATAGTTGAAAATATCTAGAATTATCTACCATTGGAAATGACCCACCACTGTGAATATTATAAAATAATGGAAAACTACTAAAATGAACTACTGTTGGAAATGGAAAACATGTCTGAAAAACAACCCATTCTTCCACGAGACACATTAAATATGAATTTTTTTACAATTTAATGGTCTAGATGTTTCGATCCATTACATATACAAATAAAAATTTCAAAATTATTTTATTCGTATTCTCTTTAAAATCAATAAGAAATTCTAATTGATTGGGAAATTATAAAAAAGTATCGAAAACTATTATTTTCATTGGTACATAATTTTTTATTAAACAGGATTTGATTCCCTCTTTAAAACAATTATATATTATATAATTATGATCAATAATCCTATATAGTATTCTAATGCATTTGTTTATGGTTATGTTATTTGAAATGATATATATGGGATTACAAGGTCATCCTAATCCATGATAGAACACATTAAATCATGTTATATTTTCTTAGTAGTCTGACTTAACATATGACCATATCCTCATTTTTTGGGTTTCCATAATATAATGATTCCATATTGCGTTTGATTTACCAAAATATGATTAATATAGATCCTTTAATTATTTTAAAAAATGATATTCCATTTACTCATATGTTATTATTAATTATCATGTTTATTTCTTTAATATGGTCTCTAGAACACCACATTTAATTTTTTATTCACTATGTAGTCCTAGATGATTTTAGGTGATAAAAGAATTTTATGATCACAATTTTTGGTTTAAAATAATTTCATTTTATGTAATATTAACTTTGATATGTTTTTAAACTATTCTTCCATGCACGCTCATCCATTCGATTATTAGAATGTACCTATTGCATATTTACATTAGTAGTCATTTAATAATATTTTTAAATTTCGTTGGTCTACATAATTTTGTTTTATTATGTTTCATACATGAACCATTAGTGATATATTATGCATATAATTAGAAATACATGTATTATTTTTCAAAATGGTATAATTATTCAATTTTAGTAATAATATGAATGTTATAAAAGATTATACATTTTATATCAAACCTATATAATTATTATGGGTAATAAAATTGGAAAATTTTCATTTTAGGGTGAGAGGTATAATTATGAATTCAAAAGTATAAATATTTTTCAAGTGGGATGTCTATTTTCCTGAAATTCAATGACAATGTAACAAACTGAAACATTTGAATATATTTTAGGATAATTAAATACTTTTTTTAATAGTATTTTAATACATGGAACATATAATGAAAATTAGAATTGAATATTAAAAATACCTCATCAATAATAATAGTAGTATATAAAAATATAAATTAATTAAATATCTTATATTTAAGTGATAAATAATTCTATTTATTTACTATGAAAAAATATTACGTTCATAGAACAATTTTCTATGTGTCATATATTTTATTCAAATAATGTTATTATATAACATTTCAATAGTGATTATAAAAATATATTTTATATTAATTTTAGAAACACACCTGATTTAATTAAATAATAATAGAAGTAAGACATTGAATAAAAATTATTTAATTTATTATTTCATTAAAATAGTTTTTAAATAATTTATTAATAATTAAAAGAATAATTTTGTAATTTTATTATTTTTTTTTGATTATATTGAAAATAATATACAATTCAACTATAAAAAATTTTAATATGGTGAATATTTCATATTTTCATAAAATGGTGGATTTTTAGGTAAATTATAAAAAATGGTGCTTTTATAAATCACATAACATTAAAATATAATTATGATAAAATCCTGACATGAATGATTATTGAACATTATTCAAGTAATCTTTTTTCAAAGAAGTGATATAAATTAGTTTTTTAATATTATTAATTATTTAAAAATCAATGTTTAACTATTTAAATTTTTTTTTATTTTAATCAAATAAAAGGAATATTTTTTTTCATAAAATATTTTTAGGAATTTTGAATGTGACATAAAATATGGAATATTATTATAATATATAATAAATAATATTAAATTATTAATTATAAAATAATTATCAAGTATACTCAATAATATCGAATAATTTCTATAATAGAATTTTAATACTTAGAAAAGGATATTAAAAGATTATATGACTTCCATACATATATTAAATTAAATTTTCAGAACATATATATAAATAGCCACATATAATGAATTATATATTATTATAATGATAATAAATATTATGTAATAACTATAGAATATATGTTGGTCATAAATGTATGTTAAAAATAAAATTATTTGCTTCCTTTATAATTTATAAAAGGTCTAGAGGGGTGATTAACTGAAGATCTAAAGATTCAATTATCACTATAAAAAAACAAAAATTATTTTATTTTTTAAATATTAAAAATAAACTAAACTATATTTTATATTATAAAAATTAGATCCACTATTCTAAAGAAATACATTTATTATATTTAATAGTTATTTTTTAGATACATGCCACTCCAATAACATATAAAAGGACCCGCATACCACAACATCAATGACACACTTAAAATTACAATTATCCCCTCAAAAAATCATATCATACATCAAAGTCACACAAATACCACATTAATGAGTTTCAGGTCTTTAAAAATTTAAAAAATTCCCTATAAATATAGAAGGTTACCAAAAGAATGCTAAACAACTCAATATTAATATTTTCTACTATAATATTATTCGACCAATTATTTTTCATTTGAATCATATTTAATATTATTATTTTATATTATCATGATTAGGAATTTATTATAATATTGTAATGTAATATAACAGATATTAAGCAAATTGATCTTATTCATTAATAATTATTACACACTTTCATTGGAAAAATGTTTACGACCAATGTGAACCGTGTTATAATTAATATATCATGAAGGTTTATGAGGTATTCAATTTTATTACATTAAAAATATAGTGAATAATATTTATATTATAATATTTTTAGTAAATACTATTTTATAATAAAATAATACATTTATCATACTTATCAAATTAATTCATGTTATTTTTTGGCTTATTAAACCACCTCTATAAATTATTATATGAATTTATATCATAGTAGGAAATTATAATAATATATATTTGGCTATAAAAAATAAATATTTATATTTTTATTTTTCAATAATAACAATTTAATTTTCCAAACTCACCATTATTAACAAAACATTTGGTATAATAAAGGCTAATAAAGAAATCCCATTTTTTATTCCATCTATACGAATCATTAACAATTGATTAATATGATGGTTATGTATTATAATAAATGCTTATTTTCATTAGATCATCCTCATAATGGGTACCCCTCTTTGATAACATATGTGAGAAGAGATATAGACAAACCCGGGTCATGCCTCCAATAGGGACCGAGATAGTGACTAGCACCAAGGGTTTAAATATACATCATTGAGAGGAATTACCCATTATGGGAACACATGCGAAATATAAATATAAGATATAAACCAACCAAACCCTACTCAAAATTGAATATAATATAAAATACAAAGCTCACATTTTTAATTTTATGTAATAATAATTACAACTGAAAGGAAAAATTCAGGTACCATAAGAATTGTAAAGATTGTAGTGACCAAAATGCACAAAACTCTCTGGCTAAACATTATTTTATTATTGACAATAATTTCTAAAACATAATCGATTTTACATGAACAATTGTTTATATATATGTCGGGTATGTTAAATTATATACTTAATAGGATCATCCACATATCCTGTCATGAATAAATAACGATAACATTTTAATGTAACGTGAAAAACAAATGAAACTAAAATTACACATAAAAATAACTATTTTCACATCATCGCCATGGATACTCTCACTATGTTTCACATACAAGAGTACATAATATAAAAATAATAATAATAATTGTACCCTACTTCTGCACCAACATTGGTTTTCCACTATACCCCCATCATCGCTTGACCTGGGCATCTCACTCAAAAAATTTTGTCTCACAAAAAAATATCTGGAGCCCTATAATAATCAAATTGTCCAACAAAACACCACATCCATAAATCCAAATGCGACCAAGTAGTATTGGGGAGACAAAAATCACATATAATATGTATCATACATCGGGTATTAATTTTCAAGCTACAACAACCCATGAAATGAGTAAGGATCCACATTCCATCACAACATATACATGATATGCATATAATAGTCCTTGAGAAACAATAAATAGAATAAGTGTGTTTAAATAATTATAACACATTATATCCCTCTGGGAACATATATGTTTATAACAAACCATCATGTGTTTTAATTCAAGTAACAACAATGAGAAGAGAGTGTTTCAAATGAGGGTAGTCATCCATCAATCTATCAACTAGAATTTTGGTGAAAACACCCCCATGGATTATAATCCCATAGGTGTATACTAATTCATGTCAATAATTCATGCGACAACTACTGCCACAATTATCGAGCCTCCCTGCCCCACATACCACATCATCCCTTCAGGATCATCCATCCGAGCATCTCAATATATCTGAGCCTCTTCTCTAAACATACGAAAACATGAGTTTGGGATTATCCATCTCATTCTCACGTCACATATGAAATATCATAAAAACATATAAATTGGGATATTATTCCTAAAATGATTCATATTACATTCACAGACAATCATCCATGATGACTCCAAAGCACATTGAAATTTTTATTTTAATGAAACCATAAAACTATGGCCCCACAATGATTTATATATTATCACTACATCAGTTCTTATTCTATATTGACATAAAAAATTAATTATTAATAGGATTAAACTAAAGGAAACATATAAAATAATCTATCACAAGATATAAACAATTAATAAAAAATCAATTTATCATTCCTTTATTTATTTTATAAAAACCTATCAACATGCGTCAAATTCCTTAACCAACTTTTAAAAACATTAATACTTGCATTAATTTTATAAGCATAAAATTACAATAATAATTATATTCATTATCCAAGCCCCTTTAATATTTTATAAAATTAATTATTAATAAATTATTTATTTATTTTATTTAAATATATAAAAATATAGTACAAAAAAAGAATCACATCGTATATATCTAACTATCTAAATATTAAGATGAAAATTGTTATCATTGTAAAAAAAACCTCATCGTTGTGAAAACGATACATGTTGTTAATATAGTTCATGTAATTAATTTTCTTATTTTCTTATAATCAACGGGGATAAATCATGTTATCTCTATTATTTCATGTAATTAGATATATACGAAAATAATATCCTAATTAAAAATTTTGTCAATGTTTTTAGCATGAGAATAGACCAACAATGAAATTCATGATCACCTCTCCAATAATAACATCATCCATTAATGGAAAATGCACCACAACTATTCTAAAAAACATTCAACATATATCCATTAGATACAAGTATATAAAACTCTATCAAATGGTATAATGTAATGTGATGAAAAATATCATATAATCAAAAATAATGGAGGTATAACATACCTTTGATCAAAAAAGGATTAGAGGATGGAATCTAGGGTTCAATCATTATTGAAGGAATACCCAATATTTCGAATACATGGTTGTCAGGTCACCAGGAATGAGAGAGAGCAGTTAGGAAGTAATTAGTTTTGAAATACTTATGGGATTGAAACATTCAACATATACATCCTCAAAGATTTAAACATCATGTTTTTAAATTCTACGTCATTTCATACTTAGGGTTCATTTTTTCTAAAAAATATGTCGCATTTTTTTACCCCAACAAATTTAACCTCATGAAACCTACGTTCATGTCATTTAATGTTATTACAGAACATGAAATATCTATGCATTTATATTTTAGCTCTTGAACACCTCTACAATTTTTTGGAGCCTCCTCTGAACACCACAATCTTAAAAAATATTTAAAGTGTCAATCCATGCATATTCATGCACATAAATTTATGTAATATTAAATTCATAAAGGATTAAACTATTTTTGATGGATAACATATAAAATTCCATATAAAATACTAAATGTTAGACCAAAACATACATCGAGTTACTGTACCAACTAATTATATAAAGTGATATTTTTCTAATAAATTATCGTAAATAAATAACAAATAATCCAATAAATATAACATACATTATGAAATATATGAATATTTTATTATAATATAAGTTATAATGAATCCAACAAATAATGATTCCAATGTAATTTCTTATTTTTCATCAATTATCCGTTAATAAATTTTTGATATTCAAAACTATATTTGTCTTCAATAGTATATATAAATTATTAGGGATAATATTATCAAAAAAATAATTAAAATAGGTATATTAAAATATCAATATCATGTTATATATTTCATATTATTATGATTCTATGTATATAAATGTTTTTATAGTTATCTTATAAAATTATTCTTTCATTGTGCAAAAAATATTTTATATGAATAAGTTCATTATTGTTACATATATGGTTTAATTTCACAATTATATTAATTTTTTCTCATTATTATGATAAATAAAATATTTCTTAACATTATATTCATCAATGGTTAAATTACAAATTTCATATTATACTACATTGTTAATAATAATTAATATTCATTGGAATGGAATAATTTATTAAATTACCAAATTTTAATCCACCTATTATGCATATTTTAATATAATGTTCAATTATTTATTTTACTATCCATAATCAAAATTAAACTATCTGTATAGAAAATGAAATCTTTTTTGATCTTTTGATTTTTTTTTTATTCATTAATGTTATTATAAAAAAAATAAAAAATCATTTTCCTGATTAATCATTTGTCATCAGAAAATGAATTTATTTAATAAATCCTTTATATTTAGTTTTTGTATTTTTTATGGATATATATAATTAAAAAATTTATTATAAAATTATTCATGAAAAAACCATAAAACCATACTTTGAAATTAGTACACATAAATTATTATGTTGATAAATGTTATGATACTTTTTTATGTCTATTTCATGCTATGTTAAATTTTTTATCTTTAAATAAATGGATCAATTTGTGACACATTTCTGTTTTTTTAATATCATAGTGAATTAATATATTAAATAATCCATTTAACTAAATTAATTTATTATTTAATAATTTTAATTTATATTAAAAATTATATGTTACCAGTAAAAAACTATATGAATCCCATTTTATTTCGATGAATTTTTCTGGTATTATGTTTTAATGATATTTTATAGAACACATATTTTTGGATTATCATGATGATACCACATATATCTCTTGAATCTATATGGTTTTTATGTCCATTAAATATTCTAGTGAATTGGTATGGTTTTATAACTCTTGATGTAATGATATTGAGAATAAAACTTATGTGACTTACGATGTCTACAAGATTAAGAGGGAAAAAAAGAAGTAAATTTTGTTCATAATATTTATAGTTCATATTATGTAGTAAACTATCTAAAAAGTTACTCTAGTTGTTATGTGGTTAGTTATGTTCATATGATTGACAATCAACACAACAATTATATTTATACTAACATTGATATTATTTCACCTTATTAATTTTATTTATCATTTCTCTATTTTATTAGTATATTTTTATTCTTGGTACTTGAATATTTTCCCATATTGAATCACTTTTATTATATGGTATCCTTTTGATAATTTTGATGACATTTCACTCTTTATATGAATAAAACTTCATTAATACTGTTCATTTCATCAGATATTAACCCAAATATCATGTTTTTTAACCATAATATCTAAAGTATGAATAAATGTTATTATTTTTTCCCTTATTATGATTATTATATCACCACATTATTTATCCCATTACCCTTGTTATAGATATGAGTTGTAACTCTTTATGTTTTTAAAGGTGATCAGGAGTTGTGATATTTTAGAGAAATTTTCACAAATATGGGAAATTATATTTATTTTAGGTAATATCCAAAACCCTAATCCGTTATGGTTCAGAGATTTTTTTGGTATCATGAGGTGAAATTTTAAGTTTAAATAAATATATATATATATAACCATGTTTTCTTATTTATTCATCTCATATCTTATCGAAAATAATGTAATGAATGTGGTTTTAGCATCATTCCTAATAATTAATGTCATGGAAATATCAATATTTATCATAGAAGGTTATATTGAATTATTTTTATTTGGATGAGATAAAATTTATAAAAATACATAGGATATGTCTATGTATATATATATATATTATCATAATGTATTTGTAATGGTTAGATTAGCTAGTTTCATAGTAATTGAATCATGATCATTATAAGATGAATTTGATGTTGGAATATAGATTATTTTCTCTTGTGACAATAAATCTAAAAAAATTTATCAGGAATAATATTTTTATCCAACTACTATATGTAAAATATTCTAATTTCATATAATATATTAAAATAATGGGGAATATTATACTATACTTATAATAAATGTCAAACGCCATTATAATTTTTTTCATATTGATATTTTATCATAATACAAGGTAATATGAAATATAAAATGGAAGTCATCAATTGAATGATTGAATTTTAACATTTTTTATACATGTTAAATATGAGTTATTTAATCTATGTATAATGATTATAATTTATTATTATCCTCAATATTAACATTAAATTATTTTTAGTTAATATATTGATCTAGGTGGAATAGTGTTAACAAGGGTTATGATGGACAATGTAATGATCTTACAAAGGAGATACAAAATAGAATATGAGATTGTGTGTATAAACTAATACAAATGATCACAAAAAAACATTAAATATTATAATAAAAATTTGAAACATGACAATTTTCTTAATTCACCTTCTATGAATAATACAAAATTGTGTAATTTATGAGCAATCGTACACCCTCCATTTTCCATTCATCCACCAAATTAATTAAAGATAAATGGATTAAGGTAATATAAAAAATATTTTATTTTCACTAATTTTATCATCATGATGTTTGTTGGCTATCTATCACATCATAAGGGAGAAATACTAGTTGTGTCACCATTATATGAATACAAATTAAATGATAAAGTCTTGATATATTTAATGAGGGATGTTTATGGAAATATATATCACCAAATATTTTTCCTATTCTGTATAAATTAAAATGGAATGATAATTCATATAGGTAAATTCAATATAACATTAATATATATATATATATACATATATATATATATATATTGATTGGGATAACATCATGAGGATTTCAAGGTGTTCCCTGTGATTTATTATTCATCATAATAGTAACATTGAATAATTCATAACATGCATAAAACAGTCTATTTTGTTCAAATTATATAAAACTTAATCATTTGATAAGTATCTCATAGCATTGAATAATCCTTCCCTACATTTAATTTTACATCTTTATTAGGAATATAATTATAAATAAACTGATTGTTTAGAATGTATTATTTATCATATATAGTTTGACTTTATTACAGTAAAGAGAATCAATTTTTTGTTTTCTAAAGTGATAATACATTCACTCTAGGGGTATTTTGTTTCTATTATTGGAGTTTATTGAGTTCATAGAAATTTTGAATAATATTTTATGGGGTTTGGATATGAAATTATTCTATTAACGGTGTTTTAAATCATTAATATATATTCAATATTTGAATAGTAGTTCACTACACGGATGAAGTTGAATTAAATCATGATTTTATGAAATTTCATTATGTGTTTATGAAATAGATGCATGATTTTGGTGAGGCTCCCTAAAGATATTTATATTTTATTTCTTTTTATTTATTAAATTCATGTAAATCAAGACTTTATTTCATTTCCTTGAATGGTTAGTATTGTGAATTTTCATAACCTGAAGACATGTTTTACACTAAGTATAAGTCATGTTATAGACAATTTATAAGTATTATAAACACTATAATCTATCTAATTCCTCGTTATTTTATTTATAGGATTGAGATATTTAATTGATCATATTACCTCCTTTTTCAATTATTGATCATTGTATCCAGAATATTGATCTTTCACCCTTAAATCACAAAACTTGCACTATCAAGTATCATCCTAAAATTATTAAAATTATATTTGCAACATTTATAAAGTTGGATGTCACATAATATAAATTATCCAAAACATAATAAATCATAATGAATTAAATTATCTCTTATTAATCAAATATGTATTTTCAGGTTTTACATTTTGATAATTATTCAAAAAATACATAATGATATAATTGTCATTAAAATTTATTTTATCTTACATGACATATACTTTCTTTTATCATATTTTTTCAACATCATAATCTATGTTAATTACAATAAGAATTAATTCTTTCAATATTTTTTTGGATTATTTATGGTAAATTTATCATAATCATGGTGAGGTAAAATTGTCATTAGTGGGTAAACATAACTACTAAGAATTTTGTATAATTAGTTTTAATAAGAGTATAATAATGATATAGTGACATATGTATTGTTCATGAGAATAAAATTATTGAATTAATTCACATATAATAAGGAATATTAATTATGTTTAATGGTATAAATGTTTATAAAATGAAGGATTCCTGAAAATCATTAACTATTTTACCATGTTATGTCACTGATGATTAGATGAAATGTTTAAAACCCACTAAATATAAAAATAAATTTTATCATATATTAGAATACTATCATGATAACCGCTAATAAACATGTTTCACAAATAAACAGTGCCTAGTTAAATATGTATGAAAAATAATATGGTAAGTCTATATTTCATTTCACGAAAGGAAATTATAATTAAACATTTAATTAGATCATATCGTGGAACAAACATTATAAATTCTATGTTAGGATCAATCAGTACTATTTTTGTGAATCAATCATATAATAATATCCAAAACCATATCTAGTGAACAAAGTTCTTCAATTTCATCATAACACTATAAAATTAAATCATTTTCCTTACATATTATTATTAAGTTCCCAAGGAAAAGAAACGTGTTATGTGATAATCACATTAATGATGATCAATATGTGGAATAGATATGGGTTTCATAAAAACATTTTTAAATATAATTAACATGTAGAAATTTAATGTGTTCCAAAAATACATCAAAACATGATTACCCTAATCAAAAGAATCGACATCCACTAAAATACCATTCATTAAATCATAATATTACTAGATAGTAATTAGGTTTGTATTATTATATCATATACCCCAGGTATAATATTTATCATCTTGGTTTTTTTATTTTGCTAAATAAGAATGCTAATAAAGTATCAATTAAATGATTCATGATAAAAACACCATTTTCAAATAAAAAACCACATTTAAAATCTAAACAATCACAAAATACAATGAAAATACATTTATTTTCTATTATCCTTTTATCAATACAATTTATTATTCATAAAAACATACAGGTATTCTTGTTAGAAATTCAATTCATTATTTAAATGTTAAAAATTAACAATATATTCAAAACTCTTTGTTAAATATAGTCAAAACTAACCCATTTGGAAAAAATATTGAAATTTACTTTTTAAAAAATTAAAATTATTGAAATTATCATGTCATATAGATTAAACTAATCAATTTTTATAATAAAATACAAATTTTTCATAAATTTTAAAAAACAAGGTTATAGAATATAATTATCCTTGATCTAGGAGATGATAAAATATTTTCAAAATAAAAAAAAGATATTTATTGGTATTCCATCAATAAATAATGGGAAGAAGTAATTAATCATGGTAAACACTTACATATAAATTTTATATAATGACATGTTGTATAAAAAAATATTGTCATTTAATTCATTATTAATTAAAAATAATTATAAACAATCCTATGAAAAACATATTATAACATAAATAATATTTCACTTTTTTATCATTTTAATCTTATGACTTGTGGAAAAGTAATATTAAATTATAATTAACATATCTCGAAAATAAATATTTTCATTATATTACACATTAAATAGGCAGTATATACACCTCATCATGTAAGATTGGTCTATAACATCAATATATGTCCCAAAGAAGTATAATTTGATAAAAATAACCCATATTAATATTATATCATTTAATTGGGAGTTTTAAATTTTATTAATTATTTTAAATAAATTTAAACCGAAACAAAAAAAATTATATAAATAAAGTATTAATTTAAATATTAATTAACATATAATTATAGAAAAATAATTTCAATGAAACTGTTTTTTAACCAAATGAAATGAAATTAGATTATCAAAACCTTTACAACTATGTAATATTTAAATAAAATCACTTTTGGTGAAATAATTAATTATAAATGACTAATACTATTAATTTTTAATTATTAATGATATAACATTAAAATTAGGTAGTATATATATAATTTTAAAGGAAAAAAGTCCATATAAAATTTTTATACATCGAAGGATAATTGGTATAATTTAAATAAAATCATTTGAAATATTTGGATCAAAACATAATTAAATACAACATAATAAGGATTCGTAATGGAAAAAAAACATAAAAACAAAAATAATAAAATAATAATATATGATGTCTCTTCGTCAAAAACAATGAACTTGAGCGGGTGTATTACATTTTTTAATTTAAAAAATATACAATGAGTCATATTTATATGTACTTGATGGTTTATCTTTTTTGGTAAACAAGATATATTCATGATTCCAAAATTTCATTTGAAAATAAATATTACATCATATGTTTTCCTAATGATATCAATATTGCCTCTATAATATCCTTGAAGAACAATACTAGTACACTTCAGGGAATCTGGGGGAAGTAAAAAATTAATGTATATCACAAATTGTTATAATGGATTATATAAAATAGAAGATATCATGAATAGATATTCATATTCTTCCTGGAGTGGTAAATAACATAACAAAATAGCATGTAAATAACATGAAAATCATTATAAGATAAGGAATAATCAATATATTTAGGTATTAACTAAAATATCATGTTATTTAAGCAATAAAATGAAAATTACATTCATTGAAACATTATATAATTGTGAAAATATATAAGACAATAATAAATAAGTTCATAATGAAGGAAATTATTAATAATAAGATGTATTTTCATTGGCACGTTATACATATACTATAAACATTATTCAAAAGGATGTTCAAAACAGTAGGTAAAACCCCATTTAGGATTTCCTTAAACATTAGTCTCATGAAACCTACCAATATTTCAAGGGGAGGTTTATAATTAGAATATACCCATAAATTCGTTTTTAAATAAATAATCATATATTGAATTTATTTTTTTATTTCTCGAATCAATTTTCGTTACCAAAAAATATACATATTCAAAATTAATTTTTATTACAAATATGTCCACAATCAATAAAATGTCATTAATTGTCAAAAACCATATGTATATATGAGATATTGTATAAAAATTACAATATTAATTATAAATAATTATATATTTTGGGGAATTTAATGTCTAATGATCATTTGAAATTAATATTTCCATTGAATGTTGAATACTATAAAATTTATTCAATAATGGGAATGTCAATAATTTTAATTTCCCATGATAATTGATCATCTATATAAATAATAATGATTGTACAAACAAAACAAATAACCATTGGAATAAGAATTCTATGTTTTTGACACATGTGAATAGAAATATCAAAAATATATCAAGAAAATATATCTATTGAAAAATATCATATTTATTTTGAAAATCACATATTTAAAGTAATATTTCAAAAAACATTTTATAAATACATTTTATTTAAAAATACCATAAATCCTTATAAAGGATTTGTTATAAATTTTATTGGTCTTAAAGGAAAAAATATTCATTCATGTAATACATGTTAAATAAAATATTCCATTAATTATTTTAATAGATTCCAAATAACAATTGTTTTTAAAAGAAATTGTTTATTATTTTAAAATAAATTTAAAAAATATAATAATGGTTCAAGGTGACTTTAATAAATCATTTTTAATATTATAGACACATTTATGAGAACATTTTTTTAACCAAAAATGGGTTTTAATTAAAAAAACATTCCCACTGAAGAATGAAATGATGTCGAATATTCATAAATTATTTTTCAAAATTTTTTTAGAAATGATTTTACTAACAATATTATGACATAAAAATAATTCTTAATATATAGACAATAATAAAATGAAATGTGTTTAGTATGCCATGATCAAATAAATTCCTTCAAAATAAAATCATTAATAATGAATGTCAATTAAAAAGAAATTGTTAAACAAACTATCACAAAGATCAAAACATTCACATGAGAAAAATAAATATTATAAAAATGCGTATTAAATGTAAATACATATATAAAATTTATTTTAAAACAGTTATATAATAACAAATAATTTCACATATAATCTTCTAATATTTAAGATTATTAATAAGAAAAATAACCTTATGAAAATAAATTCAGTTATGAAATTCCATTCCAATTGGGAACCTCTTTGTAAAAAAACCATGGATTTTATTAATTGAAATTAAAACATAAAATTATCTTATTTAATTAGAAATACTGATATTAAAGGATATAGTAGAATTATGTACAAATAATTATATAAAGTCTTTTATAATATATTAATATTTATCAATGATGGTTAATTGTTACAGAATCCCTTACATAGTGTTTCCTTTTGGATATGATTGAATTATACTCCAATATAGTGGATTAAAAGTAATTATAAACTTATAATAAATAAATTTATGTATTTATAAAATGATATATTATCCTTTATTAAAATCTTCATATCTATATATAAATTTTATTTTAAAAAATTCATCATTTTAGGTTCTACTTGCACTATTTTCACATGTGTTTTACATCATGAATGAATAGTTGGTTTTTCATGTAGTATGTAACAACCTGATATATCTAGAATGGATCTAGTGAATTAATAATTAAATTTCCATGGTTTAGAGGAATTAAATCCAAAAATTAATGATCAATTTAGTAGTATTGACGAAACTAGATACAAAGATGTAACATAAATTTCATTGGGAAAGCTAAAAAAATACAATACAGAACAAAAACTAAAAACTACATCCACATAATCTCAAAAATGATCTATTCTTCATAAACAACTGATAGAAAAAAAATTAAAGGGGTGAACGAAAATATTCATTTAGGGATACAATTATTAGAATAATTAATCAATATTGTCTGAGTCATGGACAACTTGGCATAGTTAACATGTCATGGTGAAAAAATGAAAAACACATGCCATTAATAAATTGGGAACGAACCTGCATCAATTGAATTTGTCATAGAAAAACTTATGGATAGTAATAACTAATAATTAAAAATATAATTATCATTTATTGTATGTCATGTATCTTTCATATGATACCATAATACTGTTAAAACCATTTAGTTCTGTTGGTAGAAACCACTTTGATTTTTCGAAACATAATCGAAGGGTTCGTTGGAAACTGTTGTGTATCATGAGACATGTTGATGCATCAAGGGGATATAGCAGGCCCTACCAACCCCATTTAATATAGATAATTAATTTTACATTGATTTAATAAAAGATTGGTATTTCATTTGAATATCTATATAGTGTAGAGGAGACATATTCATCTATATTTCCATATTTAAAACAACATTCCAAATAAACATCGTATGTAAAATGTTATACAAATTAGAAAATAAAATTATACATGATATGATAATATGGATATTTAATATAAATGTAATTTCAAATGAAAATTAATCTAAAATGGGCAGTAGTTACAACACGTATAGATTATTTGGTGCACAATACAAAGATTGTCACAACGAAATGGTAGTTTAGAAAAAGTCACTTTCCAATGTGTAATCAGTCGAATCATTTGATTGGAACATAATAACATCAAATGAATAATTTAATACTATGAATATAAATTTAATAATGATATAATATGAAAAATTGAATTATATATACACCACATACATGAGATAAGCAGTGACGAATGGAAATCTCCTGGAAACCAAAGTGAGATGAGATAACCCCTTACAAATATATTGGCATGGTATTGTGTGTCACTATGAGAGATTAATTAGAGATAAATTGGTATCACATTATTTATATATCATAAGGTTGGTATGGTGGAGGTGTTAAAATATACCCCATCATTAGGAATTAAAAATAAAAGGACACGACATAAGAGGAATTCGTGAATAAAAGAGATAGAGAGGATCCCTAACCATGAACATCTCATTAGTTAGATGAAAAATAGATAACATAATTATATCTGAGAAACAAAAAACCAAAAAATAAAACTGGATATATAGAATAAAAAAATCATATGTCATTCACACATATTATGGGAAAATAAAAAACCAATGAAGTTGATGTTTAACTCAATAAAAGGAAATTGAGTAAAAATATCTCGTAGCTTATGCGTGAAGGTGTTATTGATTCTTTTAAAGACCTAAATAATCAAATTTATCTTTGTTCATTAATAATTATAGAACCTCATCATTATTAAATTTATATGGTATAAAATTATTAGGTTCATTAATGGCCTTTTTATTGGTTGAAGATGTTCAATTTTATTGTTTTAAAGCATTTTCATCCTTGGTTTTCAAGATACATTTACTTGTATTCGTGATTGTATGTTTATATGAAAAGATGTTAAACATACTAAAATTTTAATATATATTAATAGTTACAATAGAGATATATAAATGATTATATATTGATTTTTTTAAATTCCCATTAGTACGACTCATTTGATATGTTAATGATAAATGCTTTGATTTTGGTTGGCAGTTTTTTGCACAATGAACTTTTTTTTGTATTATTGCTCCATGTTATGTGTATGTAAATATACCAAAACATAAAATAATATAAATCACATATATTATAATATGTTTCAACCATTAAAACGGTATCATTTCCAGTCTAGTAGAATTTAATTCAAATTGAAAACCTGTCTTCCTAGACTATGATAAATTAACACATCTGGAATGGTGTTTGCATTTTTAGTTTAAAAGGAGGAAGAAAAGAGAATATAATGAAATAATCCATTATTAAAATCAAAATATGGTACATTTATAGTACTGTAATTATCTTTGCATCATGATAAGGTGAGGTGGGAATAGATAATAATGGATCTTGTAAACAAATTGAATGAAAAAAGATGATAGGTTAACCTATTGAGTACTCATGTTTGAGAAACTCCTTATAAACTTTGATTTTGGACATTTGGTGAGACAAGAAGGCCTTGGACCTGGGGGGAGGTCTTAGAAAGATTATTTTTAATAATTTACAATAAATCGTGCAGCTTTAGTGGTGTGGGAGGATGAGGGGGTGAGGGGTGGTTCATATAGTGGTGGGGGAAGGGATTTTACAATATTTTAATTATTATATTAATATTGATTTGTCATGCTATGAATATTATTAATTTATGTGATCACAGATATAAATAATGGAATTTGAGTTAGAACCAGGTGGTCTTACATCATCTTTTCATAAATGATGATGCATTAAATCAAGTATTCATCATTTATCGTAATTTATTGTATTTTACTATCCATAAAAAATCATGTATTTCATAAAAATCACAAAAATTCACCCTAATTTTTTTTAGATATGTGGAATCCAAAAATAATCTCCATTTTTCAATAATAATTTTCTAAATATGATAAATTTAATTTTTAATTAAAATCAATATTTAATCAAAATATATAAACACATAAAATATTCTTCTTCATTTTTAAGGTGCCTAAATTTATTTATGCATTCATGGGTATGGATACCACTCATAAGAGGCATGTTACTATTAATAATTGTATGTTATTATTCATAATAGTAGGATACTATTCATAAGGGTAGGTTATTATTCAGCTAAAATTATGTTAATTCTATCAGACTCAAAATATCATCCCGATCATAACATTGAATGTATGTTTTTCAAAATTCAGAAAATTTAAGTTTAAAATTTATGATTAATGTCTAGGTAATGACAATATGTTAAATAATCAAGTGTTCTTTCAAATAAAATTTGGGTCTTTATGAAAATAGGATACATGATGAATAGAATGTATTTTAGATAACTCTTCCATAAAATGATTGGGGTGTTACATTATTCTATCCTTCGAAAAATGACTTCCTTGAAATTTTTCATTTATAAAGAAATCAAAAAATATGTGGGTGGTTCTACTTCATAACATCCCCAGGTTCCTGCATTTCATCATCTATGTTATGGTTTCAAAAAAGAACCATGACTAGACGAGTTATTTGATTTCTCAATACCTACTCCGTTATGTCAAGAATCCCGATAGGATCTTCACAGTATGATAAATCAAGTTCCACTTATATTTCATCATTAGTGACTACATGTGTTGTTTCTAGTATGTATTTCTATAACAATGAAATGTGGAATACATCATGAACATTTTAAAGACATGGTTTCATTTCTAAATGGTAAACTACATATCCGGTTCATTAAAAAATATCAAATGGTCTGATGTACATTGGGATTAGTTTCCATTTCTTAGAAAACATTAAAACACCAATAAAAGGAGGTTCTTTTAGAAATACATGATATCCCACATGGAATTCCAAATCCATTATTTTTTTTCATCATAACTCTTCTACCAACTTTTGTTTGTATTAATATGGGCTTGAAATTTATTTACCTTTTCTGTGGTATCTTCAAAACAATTTGGTCCTATAAGTTTCATCTCAATAACTTCATCTCATCAAGTTGTAGTTTAACATATAATTCAATATAATGCTTCATATGGAGCCATTTGAAAACTACAATGGAAACAATAATTATAGGAAATTCCACCAAATGAAAGTGTTGATCCCACATACCTCAAAAGTCAAGGGAGCATGATCTCAGCCTGTTCTCTAGAGTTTTAATAGTTCTTTCAAACATTCCATTGGTATGGGGATGATATGCAGTATTCATATGAAGCTCAGTATTGAAAACATTTTGGAGACTATTAAATAATTTTTATGCAAATATTCGATATTGGTCGGATACAATCAATAGAGGTGAACCATGGAATCTTACAACTTCATTAATATAATGTCTTGTTAGGAGCTCAAGTCGAAAATCCTCTATTATAACAAATAAATGTGCTGATTTTTTGAGATGATCAACAATTACCCATATTGAATCATTTCTTCTAGTTGTCCATGGTAGTATAGTGAATGAATTAATCATAATGTCATCCCACTTACACTTAGGAATATGTATATGTTTCATTACCCCTTTAGGATGTTGTCTCTCTACCTTCAATTTTTGACAATCTATACACCTTGACAAGTAGTTAGAAATTTCACACTTCATTAAATCCCACCAAAAATATTCCATCAGTTCTCTATATATCTTTGAACTATTTGGGTGTTTATTGAAATTTGAGCTATGAGCACTATGTAATAATTCTATATTTAGTACAGGTATTGTTGGAACACATAATCTAATGCCATGTTTCAAAACCCCTACATCATACATGTATTCTTCCAATCTCCCATCCATAACAGTATTCATTTTCTTGTATAGATTCTCATCATCAGATTGAGAGATTTTTATATTCTCTAGTATTGATAGTTTAAAATCATTTGAAAGAGAAAATATGTTTCCCATTCCTTAACAATTCAAATATTCATCTATAGTAGATCGTGAATATATGATCTCTCTCAATCCTCATTTGGGTCGGGTGTCCATTATCTTTCTTTCCTAATGAATCTTCCACCTTACTTGCCATTACGGGGTGGGTGTGTATAGAAAAATCATAATATATGAGTAACATGAAACATATCCTTTCCCTCATGTTGATTTCTTTTTGTGAAAAAGTTCAATTCAAACAACTTTCATTTGGGTTTATCTCAAATCATTCACAATTGAGATAAAGTATCCATATTTATTGAGAAATGATTATAAATACTAACTCATGATCATGATTTTGATAAATTTTCTCATTATTCAGAAAATTCCACTATGAATAAGAAATAATTTATCATTTTTCATAAGGATGTAACCTAGACCATTATTTAATTCCTCATTCTATATCATAAATAAATTATTTTTAAATGGGGGAGTCAAAATTGGGGCATTGAACAATATTATCTTTAATTATTGAAATTATTCTATACATTATTTCATCCATAAAAACATAAACCCGATACGTGTGAGCTTGGTTAGTGGGTTATCCAGTCAGGAAAAATTCTGAACGAAATACCGATACCAACCTGATAAGCCTATAAAATTGTGTACAACATTTATGCTTGCTGGAGTGGGGCATTATTGAATTTCCTTTCTTCACAGGATAAACTAATATTAATTACTTAGACACAATATTGCAATGAATAAAAATGATTGATTCCATAATTCACACATTCTAAACATTCCATATAATTGAATTCTTCTAAAAGATTTCAGAATAATTCTAATTGAATCTCATAGTATTTATAGAATATGGAATATACGAGGATATCATCGATAAATAAATCAAAAAAGATATCAATATATTATTTCAAAACAATATTCATTAAATCCTAAAAAATAGAGGGTGCATTAGTCGGTCTAAAAGGAATCACTGTAAATTTTTAATGCCCATACCTAGTTTGAAACGCTATCTTTGTAATATCTTCCTCCATCAAACACTACTAATGATATCCAGATCGTTGTTCAATATTCAAAAAGTATTATGCTTCCATAATTTGATAAAATAAATCATCAATACTTGTCATATGATACTTATAATTTACTATAATAGCATTTATTTCCCTTTAGTCAATGCATAGCCTCATGGATCCATCTTTCTTCTTGACATAAAAAATTGGGGATCCCATGGATAAACAATAGGACAAATAAGTCATTTAAAAAAAATAATATAGTAATTTTGTTATCTCCACTTATTCCACTATGTACATTCTATAAGGAGTATTTGATAAAGGACTTATAATAGTAATTAAATCAATATAGAACTCAACTTCCCCCTTTGGAGGATGTCCAGGTAAATCCTCTAGAAATAAATCAATGTATTCTTTAAATATATGTGCATATTATATTATAATGTTTCTTTCTTCATGCAGAGATATTGGTTTATCTTAATCTCCAAGTATTTCATTTATTGGAGCTATTGGGGGTGGTTCTATATAAGAATCAAGTGGTGTGTTTTCTGCTCTAAAGATAAGGGATTCTATACCATATTCAGAAATTGTTACTTCCTTCTTGTTACAATAGATATTAACATCATAATGTGATATCCAATTCATAGAGATAATTATATATAATTCAATAAACATTATGATGATAAGGTTATCAAATAAATCATTCTTATGTATCATGAGGCGGACTAATCGACATGCATTTATTTCAATGATACATACAGTAAGAGTTTTGACTAATATAACCTTTATTAAATCAAATTAGAAATGTTTAATTTTATTTAGAAACATGGAATATACCAATTAATGTGTTGATATAGAATCCAATAATGTATTTTTCTAGTTTGATGAACCAATTAATGTTTCTTCCACCATGTCATTACAAACATCATCCTCTACAGTTGAAATCACATAATCATTCTCTTGATATCTTGGCCTTTTTTAATGAATGTTTCCTTGGTACCTAGGAAAATAATTTTCATAGTGTCGCATATCTCTATAATTGTAGCATTGAACATCATTTAATTATTTCTTCCACTTTTATTCATTAGATCAGTGATACATTTATCCACACTTATAAAATACTCCCATGCCTTTCAATGATTTCTCAAGTTGACTCTTTCAACTGTTATATCATTATATGAATTTCTTTTTTCCCTTATTCTTATTCAGATCATCAACTTTTACTTGGTTATAAGATTAAGATTCTTATTTTGGGTTCTCTTGAATAAATTTGATCTAGAATATTCCTTCTTCATTTTGATGGAACTTGATAAAATTTCATTATATGATGAAAATCATTAAGAAGACAGTGCACTTCGAATACATGGATTAAGACCTTTAATGAAATGAAAAATCTATTCTTCGGAGTCTTTTATGTAATCTATGGAATACATAGATAGTAATGTGAAGGTATAAACATACTCTCCTACACTATCATCATCCATTTTCTTTTTTCTAAAGAATTTCTTCTCAATTTCGGTTTGTTACTCAAGAGAGAAATATTTTTCAAAAAATACTTCCTTAAAAGTCATTTATTCTATATATTTTATTTCATCTTCCTCGATGGTATTCTAAAACATGTACCACCATTAATTAGAATCACCCTTGACACAATATAATGCAAGTACTATATTTTATTTTTCATTTCATCATTATGCCATGAATAAATTTTCAAGGGATTTGATCTACTCCTCAGCGACCACTCAATTAGTAGTCCCAATAATATGCGAGTGCTTCTTAAAGATGAAAAGATCCATCATAGGTGTGGCATGGTTATTTTCCACACTTGAGTATATTTTTCCAATATGGTCTTGATATGATCTTCTCATACATTGATTTAGTTGACTTCCTCATTGGGTAAATCCCTACATTTCCCAAGAGTATTGATTCCCATTTTTCAATTTGGCTCCATCCCTATAAAATGGAATAAACCAGATGAGGTTATGAATAATAATTTATAATTTAAATTAGAAAATTACATATCATAAATTATAATTCATTGCATAAATAATCTCATTAAAATTGTTTCTTTGAGGAAAAATTTACATTAAAATCATTCATAATGGCATGTAAATAAAATTTGAATTATCCAAAGAATAACCCGAAGGTTTTTCAATACCAATAGTGCATTAAGGACCATTGTCATGTTCCATGATTTTTTGAGTCATGAAAAATACACCTTATTAATTTATTCACTTCTAGGTACATCTGTGCTAGAACCACCTCAACCTGTTCGTATCTTGGCTGGGATGTATTTTATAGAAACATTCACATTCTATATTCCCTACCGAAATACCATATCATTTTTTTTATTTTTTTACTGAAATAATAACTTAGGGAGTTTTTCTCTAATCAACGATTTCTAATCTATTTTTGATGGTTCATACTAAACTTCCTGTAATACCAACTTTTACACCCTGACCCATCAAGACTAGATTTTGTGAAATACTAATTATATTTGCATGGGTATAATAAATTAAATCCCAATGAAAATATTATTCTAGTAGTCTTGAAGAAACTAGATACATATATGTAACTACAATTACATTGGGATAGTTAACAAAATACAATGCATAACAAAAACTAAAAACAACATCCACAGAAAATCAATAAGTGATCTCCTATTCACAACTTGATAACGGTTAAAAATTGAAATTGGTTATCTTGAATGATCAGTATGGTTTAAAAATAGAGAAATTATTAATAAATATTAATTTAATCATAGACAACTTGTCATATTCAATATTTCATGGGGAATAAATGAAAAATACATGCCATTAATAAATTTAGAATGATCCTACAACCATAGATTTTGTCGCAGTGAAAGCCTCATGGATTGTCATAATTGATAATTAAAAATAGAATGCTTATTATTAGGAAATCATGTATCTGGAACAAGAATCCATAATACAAATAATACAATTTAGTTCTGTGGGTAGAAACACATCAAATTTTTGGAAACATACTCGATGGTTCTTGTCTCCAACAGATTTGTCTCATGAGACATCTCGATGCATTGAGAGGGTATTGAGGGACCCAACCACCATTGAATGTCCAATGATTTATTTATAAATTTACTTTATTAAATACTAATATTACTTTTCAATATCTGTATATATTAGAGGATATATATTCATGAATATTTCCAATTTTAAAACAACATTCCCAATAAAAATAATCTATTAAATGGTTTATGGTTTAGATGATAAACATATCCATGATATGGGAATATTTATATTTAATGTACATATAAATTAATATTAAATTGTTTCTCTAATGGTAATTACGTACCCCACAAAAGCATTATTAGGTGAAAACATGAAGTTATTCACAACGGAATGGTAGTTGAGACAAAGTCCCTTCAAAGAATGTAAGTCGAATCATAAGACCATAACATAATAACCATCAAATTAATTTTTTAATACCATGAATAAAAGATAAATAATTATTTAATATAAAAATTTATGTGAAAATAAAAAATAATATGTACCGAACAATGGAATTCTCAGGGAAATGAATGTTGGATGAGAAAACCCCTTAAAATCATTCTTGAATGGTAATGTGTTTTCTTCTGAGGATTTAAGGATAGGTAAAGAGGGTATACAATTATTTATATATCATAAGGGAAGTATTGGGGATATGTTAAAGAAAAACCCATCATTATTAATTAAAAATAAAAAACACAACATAGGGGGAATTCTTGAAGAAAAGTGGGAGAGATGAACCCTTACCAAGAACGTGTCATTAGATTGATGAAAAATCGATGACATAATTATGTATGGAAAAAATAAACCCACAAAAATATATTTTATAATCAAAATAAAAAATCATATTTCATTCACAGATATTGTGGGAAAATAAAAATCAAATTACATTTATGCTTAATTCAACGAATGGAAATTGAGATAAGATATCCCATACCTAAGCTTGAAGGTGTTCTGGATTGTTCATAATGACCTGAATAATCAAATTTATCTTCATTAATTAATAATTATAGAAGCTAATCAAAAATTATTTTATATATTATATTCTTATTAGATTCATTAATGGATTTTTTATGGATTTATGAGGTTCGATTTTATTTTTTTCGATGCATTTTCTTCCTTGATTTTCATGATCTATTTACTTGTATTCAAGAATGGAAGTTCATTTAAAAAGTGGTTAAACATCTATAACTATTAATATATATTATTATTTATATTATAGCGATATAAATTTTCATATAATTATTTATTTGTATACCTTGAGGATATGTTATTTGATAAATTAATGATAAATGCTTGGATTTATCTTTGTGGTTTTGTGCACAATGAAATTTTTTTGTATTATTATTCCATATTATGAGTGTACAATGATTCTAGAAAATAAAATAAGATGAAATAACTTTATAATGATATATTTAAACCATAAAAAAAGTTCCATGACTATTCTAGATGATAATAGAAAAAATCGAAAACTTGTCCTCTTTGAGTGGGATATATTAACTCATGTTGGATGGTGTTTGCATTTATAGAAAAAAAGGAGATGAAAAGAGAGATGATAATGATATATTCCATTTGAAAAATTAAAATTCATTACATGTTTGGTAATGGAATTATCATGGAATTCGGATGAGGTGAGGTGAATAGAGAGAATAATGTAACTGGTTAATGAAATTGAATTAAAAATGGAGTGAGGATCACCTCTTGAGTAATCCTCATTGAGAAACTTCTTAAGTCCTTTGATTTTGGCCTTTTGGAGAGACCGGTATGCCTTGTACATTGGTAGAGGTATTTGGAAGATTATTTGGAAGAATGTAGATAAAGTATGATGTTAGAGTGGTGTGAGAGGAAGAGGGGGAGAGGGATGGTTTATATAGTGGCGAGGGGAAGGTATTTTACATTATTTTATTTATTATTTTAATAAATTTTCTCAAGAATATGAGTAGTCTTAATTAATTTTATCCTAAATATAATTTACTGAATTTGAGTTTGAACAATGGGGGCTTTCATTGGCCTTGCATAACCTATGATTCTGAAAATCAATATTTAGCATTTATTGAAATTTATTGTATTTTTTTATTCATAAAAAATATAAGAATTATTTAAAAATCTATAAAATTATCCCTATCCATTTTCGATGTCTAGAATCCCAAAAGGAACACCATATTCAATAAAACGTTTTCTAAAGATGTTAAATTTAATTTTTAATGAAAATCATTATGTAATCGAAAAATATAAACACTTACAATATTCATCTTCTTTTTCATGTTGCCTAAATTTCTTTAAGCATTCACGGTAATGAATACCATTATTAATAGTCATATTTCTATTTATAATGGTCTATAAATATTCAAAAGGTAAGGTTAATATTCATTACTGTAGGTTATTATTCACCGAAAATTAGGTTTACTCTATCAGACTCTAAATATCATCATGATCGCTGCTGTGAATTTTCATTTTTCAATATTCAAAACAAAAAGTGGAAAATTTAATTTTAATGTATAGGTTATGACTACATATTAAGTAATAATGTTTTTTTCATTAATCTTAGTGCATTATGAAAATAGGCTACCTAATGAACAGAATTTATTTAAGAGAAACATACCATAAACATTTTATAGGTGTTAAATTGTATAAATTAATAGTCTCTAAAATAATAACGATTAAATATATTTTTTTATTTAAAATTTAATTATACGTATAAGAAGAACAATGATGAAAATGTTAGGAAATCATGAATGTTATCATGAAGACATTCGGTCATACGTAGAAATTAGTGACACTTCCATTCTATAGTTATAATTTTATAATAAAGGAATGGACTATTTTGTAATTTAATATTATAATAATATAATAAAATTAAAATTATATAATTAAATTTACATATATATATAATACAAGTTATGTGTTGATAAAAAGAGAGTCATGTTGCATCATGATTGTGTTAGTCCACACATTGATGAACAATTTAATCAAATAATAATGAATGAATGAAAATGATATCTTTTGTATTTTATAAATGACAAAAATATAATTAATAAAATAATATTAATAAATTAAATTATATCTCATATACTCATTAACATAATACTTACTAACATAATTTTAAATGGTATTGAAAAAATGTCTCATTACCTCACTAGGTGGTACTCAGTCATAAACACATTCTATTTTAACACATCCTATAAAAATTCTAAATTCAAAAATGTATATATAATAAAATGAGTCAGGATTAATAATCATATTATAAATATTTTATCAATATTTTATATCCATATTAATCCCAAATCATCATATGTAGTAATGAAAAAATATATGACATTGGTTCCCGAGGTGTTATTCCACTGTATATACAAAAGATGATTTCATATCACATTTGATGGAAGTAGGGATAGTTGTAGGACACTACCTTTATATATAAACATATAAATAGATTTAAAATTATAATTTAATTATATAAATGTAATTTAATATGAAGTAAATTTGGTGGATGATTAAATAAAATAAAAATTCTCACTCAAAAAAGTGAAAATTATTTTTATTTTAACCACCTCTCGTTTACACAAAAACCCTTCCAAGGATGGATCTCATCCAAAAATATGGATTAAATAATTATCGGTTTTATGTAAGAAGTAATATTTATATGTAATTTCAAATACAAAATTGTTTTATGGCTCCTTTGTTATTAGAAAATAGGTGGCCTTTAATAATTGAGTTGAGTTAGATATGAGTAAATTTTGAAATGAAAATGGTTTACACAAATTTTTCAACATTAAAATTAGTATAGAATGTATTATTATAGATTAAAATACATTATATATTGTGTATAAGTCCATAAAATAGATTATATAATCAATTTAAGGTTATAATGTCTATTATCAATTTAGGTTTTCCATTGGTAAAAACATTTATACCATAACCACAACAGATAATTTTAGTTGTTTTTTATAATAATTTTTTCAAATAGTATAATATAACATATTAGAAATTTTTTTTAAAAAAATTAATCTATTTTTTAAAATTCAATTTTCATATGTTATAATACATAATTTATTGTCAATATCGCAGATGTGACGATAAGAACATTTTCAAATAAGAAATATTAAAATAATTACAATCATTGTAAATCAGTAAAAAATATGATTATAAGGACCCAAACATAAACATTATATATTATTGAATTAAATGAATAATTCATATTGAATATCTTTTAATGTTTAAATTTTTAGAGAATTTGGCCATAACTTTTTCATTACCTATCACGAATTACAAGGTAGACACTTTTACCAAGATTCCATTTTTTTATAAAATAATAACTCTAATAAAAGTCATGTCTAGTATCATGTTATAGACAAAATGAATTTTCTATGATCCGAACATTAACACTATTCATATTTATGCCCTGTGAAAAACATTCCAAACCACATGATGATCATTAAAAACTCAGAAAGCATTATAAAATGAAGAATGAAAAAATTAGTTCATCAATACTTAAATATAATAACCTCATTAAAATACCATATGAAATCATAAGATTTACATACTAAACAGAAATCATAAAGGTAAATTGTGGCATATATAACATACTTACATTGTAGGTTTCAAATGTACATTGGGAGTTACATTCAGAATACACATCACAGTATACTCCCTAAATCACTTAGGAGAAACATTCATATTTAACTCTGTCACATTATCCAATGCATTGGATAGCTATCTTGGGCTCACCCACCCAAGGATTATCATGGAACCCCAAACATATGTTACTATTCCCAATAACCATAACATATTCATAACATTTAAAAAAATATGAAGGTAAGAAAACATTTCCACATTTCAATCAAAATATATAATTTAAATATATTGACATAAAAAATCCATTATCAAAACAATTTTCAATAACAAAATACTTAACAGAGTATATGGTACTTATTTTCTGTTTAAAAACAATACGGATTGTTAAGGAATCAAAAAGATCTAATAATACTCTCGGTAACCAAAAAGGTCATTATCATCGCTTACGTTAAAAGAATCATTCTTTTATGTTGTTCAGTAAAACATCTCATTGAAAAAGATTACATTTGAATAAAATGAAGTTTCAACGGTTTTTATAGAGCATATAAAGGAAATTCATGTATCAAAAAAGTATGCCTCAATGAAAGGAGAATGAGATGATGTCCCTTAACTCATGTCCAACATGTCCTATTCATTATTCGATCTCCTAAATAATAAACAAATGTTAATTTTAAATGTCTTATGAAACATTTCCAATTGTATAATTCCTATTAAATCACTTACTACCTTGGTATAAACATTATAAAATCATTTAAGTAAATAATGAATGTTTTGTCGTTTTTTACATGAGTCAAAATGGACTTTTTATAATTAAAAGTAGTTCATGTTGTTAAAATTTCATTATATCTAGAATGATATTAATGATTTAGATATAATATATATCATATATATCCAGTTTATTTATGTATTTATAATACTACATATCATTTGGAGGTAAGAAATGAAATGAACTGTATATGGAGACAGTAAGTCGTACATACGCATGAACAATACTTTTATTTCAATTTTATGTTTAATAAAAAGAAAATATAATGATACATAGGTATATTATAATTCCATTATAATATCATATATATATATATATATATAATCTCAGCATCACAGTCCTTTATTTGTTCCACGTATGGCATGAATGATTCATATCACATTGAGGGGGTGGTAGTCCGCAATTCTTCAAATGAGATTATGGTATTTATCTACTATGAAATATGTAAAGGTATTTTATAAATGAAAAATAAAGAAGCATAGATACAATATAAATATAATATATATCATATATAAATATTGTGCCATGATAATGGCCACCATAAAAAGTGGTATGATATGATTGAACAATCATCATTTCTTGAGGTGTTAATTTGTTTTCAACATAAATAGTATTTTCTTTAACCATTAGATGGAGGTGTGTGGAAGTGTATAGGGTTGTAGAATTAAAATAATACAAAATAACTTAAAAGAAGGTGTTACTGTTAAATCGGGTAACTCACTTTGGTTTGAACCAAAAGGGTTTCTTTAAGTGACCTTAACCTTAGGTTAAGATTCTAGGTTAAAGAGAGGTATTTTGGGAGATTAATTTGGCATAGGATAGACGATCCAAAGTGCTTGAGAGGTGTGAGTAATGGTTTAGAGGTGAGGGAATTTTATAAGGAGGAGGAGGGGCTCTTTAGGAAAGTGTGAAAATGTTTTTTTATTATAAAATGATATTTGGTATCTAAATGTCCAAAACATATTAAATTTGAATTCTAGAAAACTAAAGGGAGAAATAATATCATCCAATATAAACTGGATAGGTTTTTTATAGTACTGTAATAATTATAATCATATTTATTTAAATCATTTATTAATTTGGAAAACAATGCTTCATTATTGTGTCATAAATAATTTAATTTATTTGATGTATAAAAATTACTAAAAAAACATAATGTTAGAAACCTTATTTATTTTTAATGAATATTTATATGTAAATATATCACTTATATAACCCCACATTAAAATTGTTTTAGTAAAACAATACATGTTTATGATATTTTTATTTTTTATTTAAATAAAAATTTCTTATTATCATTATCATATCCAAGTGGCTTTCGAAGGAAAAACGTCTCACCCAAGGATAATCTTGGTTGTAGAATACTCATCCAATAAGGATAGGACAAGTATTATGATAATTTTATATTATTATAATACTTTTTTTACCTTGAATTACTCTATTTATCTTTAATCGCAGAAATTAAAATTCCAAAGTTACTATTCATCAAAAAATACTTTCATCTTATTGAAGAAAATTTTACATAACTAAAAAAACATGTCCATCGGATTTTTAAAATTCAATTCAAAGAAGTGGTAAATTTTCATTTAAATTAAAAAAATCATCTTTTTAACAACTACTCAGTGTTTTCACTATTCATCAATTACTGAAGTCTTCCAGAATAAATACCAAAAATTCATGACAAGATATATTTGATATTACAAATTCAAAAATTATGTCCATTTTTTCAAAATAAATACATATATATTGAGTTATTTAATTTAAAATTGATTCTTCTTGTCAAAACAAAATGTGTGTTTTTAAGAAGTAATATCTATCAAAATATTAACAATTGTTTATGTCCAATATCCAACTGAAATCACTTCCAATGACCTGAATTAGATGAAACGGAGAAAAAAATAATAATTACAGTTTACAAAATTAAAAAGAAAACATAACCATATAAATAACAAGGATTAAAAGGATGTTTTGGATTAAAATAATGTATTTATAACAATTCATTAAAAATTGAATTTTATCAGAATAATAACAAAAATTTACCCAATGTAAATTTTTATTTCCAGATTCAATATAAGTTTTTTATTTTGTCAAATATAACATATAATAGTGACCGAAACAAGAATTCAATTTGGATCTCCATTAAAAGGAGGCAAATCGACATTTTAAAGAATTATAGATTATTTATGGTTGAAATAATATTAATTCACATTTTAAGCCTTTAACTATTATTGGATAATTATAAAAACATTAAAAAACATGTATAATCATATTGAAGTTAGTTCTATTCATTCCCACCATTACAACAGTTAGGCATTTACTAACATTTATAATAATAGTATTATTTTATTATTATTTTATTATGACTCAGCCTTATGTGCAACGTAAGATTTCAAAGAAATCACATGTTGTGTATCAGGTACACCATTGAACAATGTATAACCATTAAAGTAAAACTAATATTTAATTCAGAAATATTTAAAAATATGAAAATTACATATTCGTTATTTACCTATGATGTTACATCCTTCCCCTATTTTCGGAATTGTGTCGCTACAATTCTATTCACATATCATATAAGTGGGGATATTTATCCTTCATAGAATTTTCATTTACACATTGCAACTTTAACAATATTGTTTTTCTACAGAACCATTACCTGATAAATTACCTTATTCTGAAACACCTTATCCCTTCGGTCAAAAATATAGAATAGATGTTCCTCATAAGAGCTATTCTCTTCCAACTAAACAATTATTGGGCTCAAAATAGGAGATGCTTCTAGAATTTACTTTCCAAACATTGAAACATAAAAAATATTATGTACTTGGGATAAACATGGATGTATAGACACTCAATACGCAACTGATCCAACATTATCTTGTATTTATAAGGACCAATGAACCTCAAACTCAACATAACCTTCTTACCAAAATGAATCACACTCTTCCATGGAGAAACATTGAGAAAGTCGTGATCACCTACCTTAAAATAAAGATTCTTCCTCTGGTTATCCGCACAACTTTTCTGCTTTCTCTGAGCTGTTTTCATGTTCTTCTGAATCAACTGAACTTTTTCTGTCATCTCTTCTACTGATTCTGGTCCCATCAACTTCCATTCATGTACTACATCCCAAAAATATGGAGTTCGACACCGCATCCTATATAATGCCTCAAATGGATCCATCTTTATAATGGAATGAAAACTGTTATTATATGAAAATTCATCCAAAGAAAGATGTTAGTCCCAACTTCCCTGGTTTTCCAATGAAAAAGCATGTAGCATATCCTCCATCGTCTAAATTGTTCGTTCTAACTACCCATATGATTGAGGATGAAACATGTATTAAAATTTAATTCAGTACGAAATGAATTCCGATGTACTTTCTAAAAGATAGACGTAATCTGGAGTTGACCGTCATATTCAATGGATTGGGAAACTCCAAGAAACATATCTATATCGTAAAACATACTACTAAGATAGTCGATCTATATAAAATGTATATTTTATATGATGTAAATGATAAGAGTTAGGGAAATGATCCACATTATCCAAGATTTCATTATTACCTCGAGATGTCTTCAAAAATACCACAATGAAGTACATGGATATATATTCCCATTTTCTCTCTGGAAATGGTAAATAATGAAGCATACCTTTTGGTAACTAACTCTCTTCTTTAATCTGCTGAAAACTAAAAAACCGCACAGTAAAGTCAGCAATATCTATTTTCATTCAATCCCACCATTAATACTCTTGAAGTGATCAGTTCATCAAAGTACTTCCAGGATGAACATGAAATGGATAACTATGAGGTTCAAATAACAACTCATTATTCAACTGGAAATAACATGTCTTGAATAACCTCTTCCCAAATCTAAAAATACATTCATTATAAATGGTAAAATCAGTCAATTTACCCATCTGAACCAACTCAACATTTTTATGTAACTCACTAACTTCCTTCTATGATTTCTTAATTCTATCTTATATATATGATATCACTAACACCTGAAACAAAATAGAGGAATTTCGTGCACCAAAAAATTCTATGACAATATTCATCAAATCAAAAACCTATTGATCTCCTTCCAAATGTAGCATGGTTAATTAAGCATTGATTTTTTTTCAATGAAAGCATCAGGCACATTATTTTATTTCCCTTAATATTAATAGATCATGAAATCATAATCCTTAATTAATTCCATACATATCCTATGTCTAATGGTCAATTCTTTCTGAGTGAATATACAGTTAATAGTTTTCTGGTCAGTATATATTTCACATTTTTCTCCATACAAATGATGCCTCCAAATTTTTAAAACAAAAAAAAATAGAAACCAAATACATATAATGTGTATAGTAGTTTAAAGTATAATCATTCAACTGACATGAAGCATAAAAAATTACATGATCATTGTGCCTATGGAAACAACCATGTCCTTTCAATGAAGCATCACAATAGATAAGAAACTCACCATTTCTAGATGGTAGTGACAAAACTGAAGCATTCACCAATATTCTTTTCAATTCCTGAAAACTATCATCACATTCTTTTATTTAGAAGAATTTAACAGCTTTTTGAGTTCACATAGTCATCAGACTAGATAACCAGGAAAAATGTTTAGAAAACCACTTGTAATAACTTGTCAATCCATGAAAACAAAAGTTCTCGGTTATATTTTTGGTTCCATTCCATTCTTCATCAACTTTTTTTTAGTAGGATAAATATTTATGTCATTTTTATAAACAATGTGACCAAGGTAAGAAATTTTTTGTAACGAAAACTCACACATGATGAATTTACTATATAGTATATTTTCTATTAAGTATTTTCAAGACAACCCTTAAATGAATTTCATTCTCCTCTTTATGTTTATAATAAACTAAAATATCATCAACGAACACAACCAAAAGCTTATCCTAGAAATCACGAATGACTCTATTCATAAGATCCCTGAATATATAAGGTGAATATGTTATCCCAAAATGCATAACTAAAAATTTATAATAGACATATATAGTATAAATCATGATCTTTGGAATGTTTTGTTCCTTTAAGATCAACTGTTGGTACTCCGACCTCAATTCAGTATTCAAATTATACGGAGATCCCTTGAGCTCATAAAACAAACCATCGATATGTGGCAATGGAAAGATGTTATTAAAAGTGATGTTATTAAATTATATATAATAAATTAAAAGTACCTTTAAACCGTCATTATTTTTAATAAATACGATATGAGAACCCCATGGTCGTGTGCTAGGTCGAATAAAACCTTTATCAAATAACTCTAGAAATTGATTCCTTACCTATAAAAGTTCAATTTGAGCCATTAGATAAGGGGGGTTTGAAATTGGCTTAGCATCAGGAAGTAAGTCAATAGTAATTTCAACTTCTCGATCAAGTAAAATATTAGGCAACACATCAGGAAAATAATCAAGATACTCATTTACCATAGGTACATCATTAGTTATAACAGTTCATTTTTTTCAACAATATGTGAAAGGTAACAATAATTTTCATCTTATAATAGTTTCTCAGCTTCCTGATGGGATATCAAAAGTATGGGTTTATTCTTGTACACAAACTGAAAATACATTCGAAATGAAACCTCTATAGCTCTGCATTCAATCGTAGCATGATAAAAAGAAATCCAATCCATAACCAGAAAAACATCAAACAGTACTTGAGAGAAAAAAATATGGTTTGTAGGTAGATTCTTTCTGTACACAAGGATAAAAAGGTTAATATAATTTCTTTTGGTCTCAACATTTCCCCACGGTAAATTTTCAATATTATTAAGATTCATATATTGAGATAGAATACCCAATTTAATAGAAAAATTCTCAAAAATGAATGAATATGTAGACCCTGAATAAAGAAACACATTGGAATAATATAAACAAACAAACATTGTACCTAATACAGCTTCATTTTATAGCCCTACATCCGCTGAAGTATTTGAAAAGGGCATCACCACCACATTATTCTTGTAGTTTGGTTTCTTACCCCCATTTGTGTTCTTCATTGGACACTCATTTTCATAATGACCCATTTCATTGCACTTAAAACATTTTAATAATTGTAAATCAAATTTTGACATATAATTACCCTCTTCTATTTCAGTGAAATTATGATCTTGATATCCTATTTTACTAGATCAGTAGCACTTACCAATATTCAAATGATATGCCCCAGCATGCTTTTTAACACATCTTTCAAAAACTGTAATATTAAAGTTTCATACCATTAGTATTTTTAAATAGTTCTTCCCTTTCGTTTGCCACCTCAACCTCTTAATATAATGTTTTTCAAATAAGAACTAATCATCTAAAAACTCCATTTCCAACTTCTCTATACATTGATCATGTTTTTCATAACTTTTGTACTCACGAGAAGCTAAATCCCATCGATAATTTGGATTTAATCCTAAGTAAAAATGGATGATTTTACTATCAATAACTCATATGAAATTTGGAGAATACCTTTCCAGGAGAGTAATTTTTGCTTCATAATTAGCCATTGAGTCATCCACCTACCTCAATTATTGTAATTGTTTTTCTATCCTAATACAATCCAGCTTAGGATATTATTTCTCAAAAAACATACCTTTGATTTCATCCCAATCAATGGAATCAATCTCCTCACTATCCTTGATATTATTCATCATCGACCACCACAGATCAACTTCACCTTCAAAATGGTACATAGTGAGAATAAACTTTTGATGTTTTGAACACCTAATGACATGAAAAATCTTCTCCAATTTCTTTAGTCCAATCTTGAACTAGAACAGGTTCAGATGATCCTCTGAATGATAGGGGATGTTTCCTCATGAAATGCTCCACTACTAACATGTTCTTATGTGTTTGATCTGGCGGATCGCATGCATGGATACAACCACTATTTATAGCCTGAGTGAACTATGCCATCACTACAAAAAACCATTCTTTTCTAATTACAACCATCCCTGGTTGGTGATTTAGAAGGTTGACTTTCTCATGATGTCGTCCCCTCATAGGTGCCTTGTTTCCTCTGCCAAAATCTTTCTGAACACAGAAATATCTTAGCTAAAGCAAAATGGTTATATTTAAATGATATATAACTTAAATATTACCATAAATTAATTTATTAACATTAATTTAACAATATCCTAACATATAATGTTATATAAACATACATGTGATACCAACTGTAAGGACCAGACCAGAAACATTAAATAATCTTGAATTAAATGAATAATTTACATTGAAGATATTTTTAGGATTTGAGTTTTACAGAATTAGCCTATAACTATTACATTACATCTCAAAAATTACAAGATAGACTCTTCTACTTTGTTTTTATTTTTTCATAAATTAATCACTCTTAAAAAAAGATTCATGTCTAGTCCCATGTTTTAGAAAACATGAATTTTCCTTGATACCATCCTTGACCCTATTAATCATTAAATCATGTGAAAAACATTTCAAAACATGGGATGAGCATAAAAAGCTCAATAAGGGTTATAAAACAAATAATGAAAACATTATTTCATTAATACATACATAACATAATCTCTTTAAAATACCTCCTGATATGATAAGATTTACATAATAAGACCAACTCATAAAGGAAACTTGTGGCACCCATAACATACTTACATTTTTTCTTTCACAGGTACATAGGAAGTTACATTTGGAATACCCATCACAATATACTCCATAAATCTCTTTAGAGAAACATTCATGTTTACCTCTGTCAACTTATCTAATTCATTGGAAAACTATGTCGGGCTCACTCGCACTATGATTCTCAAGGAACAACCGGAAAATGTATCAATTCCCAATAACCATAACAGATTCATAACACATATAACAAATATAATGGGAAGATAAAATTTCCACATTTCAGTCACAATATATAATTTAAATATATTAACATAAAAAATCCATTATCAAAACAAATTTCAATAGGAAAATACGTAATAGATAATATGGTATTTATTTTTATTTTAAAAATATTACACCATGTTAAGGAGTACAAAAGATCAAATAATACTCACAATTTAAGAAAAGGTAGTTCTCACACCATACAATAAAAAAAATATTTACATTTAGTAAAAAAACTCGTACAAAAAATATTCCTTGTGAATGACATGAAATTTAAAAGGTCTTTATATATTGTTAAAAAGAAATTTGTTTCTAATACAAAATATGCCTCAATGAATGAAGATTGAGACGACGTCCCTTACCTCATGTCTGACATGACTCGTTCATTCTTTAGTATCCTGAATAATAAACTAAAGTTAATTTCTAAATTCTTAAGAACCTTTTTCAATTTTATCATTCCTTTTATATCACTTATTACAGTGTTATAAACATTATATAATCATTTAGGTTAATAATGTTCGTTTTATCGATATTTTTTAGTTATTACACAGGAACTCTAAATTAATTTATGTCTCATATTTAATGTAATGAAAAAATAATGATACATTGGTATATTATAATTACATTATAATATCAAATATATAATCTCACTAACTTTATCCTTTATGTGTTCCATGTATGGCTTGAACGAGTCAAATCACTTTGAGGGGGCGGTAGTCCGCACTTCCACAAATGAGATTATCATATTTAACTAATATGGAATCCATAAAGTTATTATATAATTGAAAAATACAGAAAAATAGAAACCATATAAATATCATATATTTCATATGTAAATATAGTTCCATCATAATGGCCACCATAATATGCGGTTATAGAAGATTTAAAAATCAACATTTCGTGAGGCATTAGATTGTGGTCCACTAAAACAGTATGTTCTTTACCCATTATATAGACATGTGTATGCATTTAATACGAATAATTCACATAAGAAAACCTATAACATTGAGTATAATTGTGTGGTTTTAAAGGAAAGCGATAAAAAATGTTTACACGGTTTGAGAAGTAAAATTAAAAAAGGTACTTAAGAGATGATCTTAACTTTAAATCAGGTAACTCCCTTTGATTTGAACCAAATGGCTTTCTTGAAGCACCTTATACCTAATGTAAGGCTTCATGGTGGAGGATATGGGTGTATGAAGCTTAATTGGGCATAGTTTGGTCATGACAAGGGTCCTGAGTGATATTAGTAAAGGGATTGAGGTGAAGGATTATTATAAGGCAGAGGAGGGGCTCTTTAGGAATGTGTGAAAATATTATTTTATTATATAATGATTTTTAGTTTCTAAATTCCCAAACCTTATTAAAGTCTATGATATGTGGATTGGTGGTCGTTATAAGCTCATACAATTATAATATGAGAGGATTTGGATATTATTTTATACTTTATAATATTATTTATTTAAATCATTTATTAATGAGGTAAACACTGCATAATTATCGTGTCATAAATAGTTTAATTTATTTGATGTCTAAAAAATATAAAAAAACCATAATGGATGAAATATTTATAGATTTATAATGAATATTTATAGTCCAATATATTAGTTATATAACCCCGCATTAAAAAGGTTTTATAAAACAATGCATGTTTATGATATTTTTATTTTTAATTTAAAAAAAACGTTATTAATATCAATTTTTTCCCAAGTGGCTTTCTAAGGACAAATGTCTCACCCAAAGATTCTATTAGTCAACCGTTAATAATAAAATAAGGTGAGGAATAGTGTTAAAGTAATTTTATATTATTATAATATTTTTTCATACATTGAATTCCCATATTTACTTTTAACAGTAGTAAATAATTGTTAGAAGTTATTATTCACCAAATGATATTTTCATCGTATTTAACAAAATTTTGAAAACTAATAACAATACATTATATTTGACATTAAAATTTCAATTCATAGAAGAGGTAAATTTTCTTTTAAATGAAAAATTCTTCTTTTTAACTACAACCTTATGTTTTCACAATTCATCATAAATTATTGTTTTTTAGAAAAATACCAAAACATCAGCCTAAGATATATTTAAAATTCCAAATTCAAAAAATTTGTCTATTTTACAAAATTCAATAAATACATATTTAAATAATTAATTTAAAATTAATTTCTATTGTCAAAACCAAAAACGTGTTTTTAAGAAATAAAAACATTCAAAAGATTGACACTTGTTTTTGTCCAATTTCAAAGTGAAATTAATTCAAATGACCAAAATTAGATGAAATGATAAAAATATAATATAATTTCACTTTAAAACATATTAAAAAGATAATCTAAAAATATAAATAAATTAAATTAAAATTCATTTTTGAATTAAAATATAGTATTTTTCACTATTCATTAAAAAAATGAATTTTATAATAAAATACCAAAAATTTACCCAAAGTAAATTTTGATTTCCCTATTATATGAAAGAATCTTATTTTGTCCAATAGAACATATAAATGTGACCAAAACTATATTTAACAAGGGTTTTCCAATAAAATTAGGAAAATTGATTATTGAAAGAATATTAGAGTGTTAATGCTTAAAATTAAATTAATTCACATTTTAAGACTCTAAATTGTATTGCATAAATGAAAAAACATTTAAAAAAAGTTATATTTATTTTGTAGTTAGTTCTGTTCATTCCCTCTATTACAATGGCCAGGCTTTAACTACAAATTAATATATTATTATTATTATATTATTTTTTCAGTATGATACAACGTTGTGTGCGACATATGATTTCAAAGAGACCTGTTGTTGCGTATAGGGTATGATGTCGAATATAGAAACCTATTTAAAGTTAAATTGATATTTAGTTCTCAATTATTAATAATTATGAAAATTTCATTATCTTTATTTACCTAGGATGTTAAAAGATAATGTTTCCAATGAAAAAAATAGACTAAACTATTTATATGTGAACTAATATAACATTATAAATAATTAAATATATAATTTATCTTTACAAAAAATTTAAATGAAAATTAAATTTTAAATTAAAAATGTATAATTTTAACTATTCATTAAAAAAAATAATTTTGATAATCCTTAAAAATTACCCAAACGAAATTTTTTATATTATATTTAAAAAAAATTCCTTCTCATATTATAAATATTATTCTATTTGTACCAATTATTTCTTGTTTTTAACTGAAAAATGTGAAACACCATCTTTTATGGGAAATTTATATTTTTTGAAAACATTTTTATTTTATTCAAGCGATATATATTTTATTCTTAATAAATATATAACCATGAAATTTTTATTATATGTGAAACCATATAATTTTCATAAATTATTGTGTAACATTAATACACACAGATATTATGGTTTGGATATAATTTTATACCATATAATGGTTTCGATAGACTCTGGGTTCTATGTTACACAACAGATAAATGAGTTGAAATTTAAATAAGTATATTTCATAGGTTGTTTATGATTTATCTTATCTATCACATTTCTCGTCAAATACAATTTTTTCATTTTATAATTTTTCTTTGTAACATTCTCTCCACCTTAAATAGATTTATTCCTTGTAATTTTACTGTGTAACATTCTCTCTAGTATAACTTTTGGATGATTTAATAGTCAATTTCATTCATTGGATATGAATGAAATTTCATAATTTTATTCAATGTAATTTTTCTCCTTTTTATGAATTATATTAATCTATATTAATATAAGTAAATAAAAAAAATGAAATTTTTCTACTTTATATGAATGGTTCCATTAGTTGGTCATGTTTTTATAGATTTCCAATTATTAACTTACTACATTAAATGAATTGCAAAAAATTAGTCTGTTCTACAGCTGATTCATTAAAACTAACTTTTTATGGATCATAATACCATTAATATAATGATAATTATTAATTTTTTAACTATAGTTATTATTATGAAAATATTATTATCACATGTTATGTAATATGTATAAGTTTTCTTATGGTCAAGTGATAAATTTAATCAATTAACCATCTTTCAGTGTTTATCATACACCATATCATAAATGGTTAACCATATAAACCTTATTAATTATTAATAAAAATAACTATAGATACAGTTTCAATGAATTTCAAAAATAATAGTGTTATTAATACTCAAAAAAATATTATGTTACCATTTATCATCATGTGACCTAAAATTTAATAAATTCATCATTTATTTTACCGAGACATGTAAATGTGATGAATTAAAAGAAAACATTATTTTAAGAATTAATTTTTCATTCTTTATTTAGTAAAACACATTTTATTTTATATATTTAATCAATAAAATTATATTGTAATCTCTGCCAATGATAGTATAAACCACATCCAAAAAAATTACTTAATCATTCCTAATGTAGTCAGTAATATAACATTTACTTTATCATAGTCAATCAAATACTTATCTATGCATCGTTATCCCTTATTCAAGAATATTTTATGAGGTATATTACCATAGATTATTTTTTCTTAAAACATCATCTTTACTTATAGTCTTATCATTTTCACTAGTACTAGTTAATATAAACATTCATATACGTAATAAAATGGTACTATGTGACAACCCATTTTTTAGAAATAGTATTTGCCTCATCACATAACATAGTTTAATAATATTCTACATTTTATCACAGACATAAATGAACTCATAATAATTTATTAAATTAATAAAATATATTTCTTTAATCACGAGTGAAAAAAAACACATGAAATTCATAGATTACAATTTCAAAAAAAAAATTAAAAAATTAAAAAATTAAAAAATCTATATCTTCCCAGTATAAAATATTTATCACACACACATCCAAAACAACATACAATAAAAAATTATAGTAAATAAATAAAAATTATAGAAAATGGAAATATATACAATTGATAAAAAATGAAATGAATATTAATTTAATTAATTATTTTCTATTTATAAGTGGTAATGTGACTATTGTAATTGTATTGTGTCCATTATAAAATATATATAAAAATTGGGAATAGTAATATGATCATTATATCCTCACCATTAGAATGTTAATTTTACATCAAAATAATAAACTATGATGTAAAAAAATTATTCATATTAATTAAATAAAATTTAAATATTATAATTCCAAAAAGACAAATAATATTATTATAAACTCATTGAAAATATAATCAAATTCTAAAAAAAATTATATTATGGTATATTGTAAAAAATATAAAAATATTTTAAAAAATTAATTAAATATTTAATATATTATTTTTCATAAAATAAATATATTTTTTGAATTAGCATGTTTATATATTTTATGGGTGTTGTTTTAGTAATTTTTTGATATACATTAAGTTTTTGGTGAATAATAAAATTACAGTTTTTTAAAAATTGGGAATATCCTAAATAAAATCATTAATGATGTAATAATGAAAAAATAAATTCTACAACATGATCAATTTAGATTATATATTTTATTTATGAAATGGTTCACTAATATATGATGTACCTAATTACTAAACCTAAAATGTACATTCCAAAGTATAAAATTATAAAGTAATACATTAATTGTTTATCCCACCCTTCCATTTCGATTAATCATTTCACAATGAATTATAATGTAATGAAATTCTCAAATTATTATTTTTAAACAAATATTATTATTTATTTAAAAAAAATTATAATGTTTTCTATGATATAATATTTTATTTGGTGTTTTATTCTAAAAATGACCTTATCCTAAAGTATAAATAAAACCTCTACCTTTTAGTGGAAAGCTGGTATTCCCAATAATCCCAAATCTAATGAAATTATCTAGTACTATGTTGTGGTTCCCTTATAATACATCAGGATGTTTTGGAAGAAATCCAACTACCATCATGAATGGGGTTATAGTGTCATACAATAGATTCTACAATGAGGAGATACAAAATCTATATTAACTCTTCAATTTTTTTTTTCATTCTTCTTTCGCCAACATCCATTCCAAACATCATACTATACAATTATGTAATCCCTTTGTTAAAATTATATTAATGTTTATGTCCCAATTTAATTATTATAATTATGGAAAATATAAATATTATACTTCTCATTCCCTCTCTTTAGACGATGATCTACTGATGTTTATTTAACCAGCTAGAAAGAAATTTACATGAAAATTATTATAACCATATTAATTAATATAATTTATTAATTATATTATAAAATTAAATAATTAATTACAAGTTTTATAATATTATATATTTAATCATATGTTTCTCATAATTAATATTAAGGAAAATAAATAAGTAAACATGAAATGGGATATTTTTATGAAAAAAAGATAAAACATTCTACCATTTCAGTAAAAAATATTTAGAAATTAAATCCATATATTATAATTTTTAAATAGTTTAAAAAATTGAAATAATTTACCTCTGTATCATAATTTTTTTTAAACAATATTATTATTTATGATATTAAATATCAACGAAATAAGGAGTCTATTTTGGTAAGGGGATCCTCGAACCCAAGTCATTTTATCTTGTGTATCATTATTTCAATAAATAATTTATATGAATAATCATAATATTTTAAATAAATTTAATTTAATTATTATTCCATTTTTTGGGATATACAGTCTTCACATTTTATTTAATGAAAAAAACTTATATTTTTCAAAAGAAATCATCATTCCGAAAAATCATTGACACTTAATTTAATTCTTCATTGATCTATAATGAAGACTATTGTACAAGATATGTTATTCAGTTTTTCTTTTGGTAACCTTATATTTATTAATAAAATCAATATTGTTTAAATATAAATGAATCCCTTATCATTACATGGGTTAGTTCATGAATATTATGGTAATCTGCTCTATGTGGTGTATATGATTACGTAAATATTATGATGTGATAGGTTGGCCTGGAATATATATATCCATCCAATGAATAGGGTAATTTGGTGAATCTACTGATATAATCTTAATTATTAATAAACATCAATATATCATTGTTCACAAGATGAGGATATGATTATGAACATATGTTATGTGTGACTATGATTATAGCATTTTTTCCAATAATGTGCAGTATTTAACCATTATAACTTATTGTTTCATTTTTTTGCATATCCATATTCTATTTTATTGTTAGTTGAATCATTCAAGATTTTTTTGTTGTTCATATTCTTATGATGTTATGTTATATAGTTTCTCAAATATGTTATATTGATTCGGGTTTCTTATTCAACCTATTAATGTGATATTATCCCAACACATTCATTAATGATTATGAATAGGTTATTATATGTTCTAGGAATAATGTGAGATATTATATGATTATAGGAGAAGGACATAGAAATGTTTATATGTTTTATTATGTATTACATACAAGTGATCTTTATTTTTAGAAGAAACTTATCAATTATATACTATATTTATAACACTATAGTGTTATTTTTCATTTAAATGACGTAATTATTATGAATGAAATACAAGAGTCACTATATATTTCACGAACTTTATTATTGATTTGAAAAAATGACTACTAGGATTTCATTACTAAAATAATATAATGATCAAATTGGATAATCAAAACCCATGAAATTTAATCATCCAAAATATCTAAGGTAATTTAATATTATTTATCATTATCTATTTTCACCTTTTGTAGTTTACGCTTTTAAATTTTCAGACGTAGATATTATCACATCCCAATATCTTAAGAGCTGGATAATTATTCTATAGAAATTTTTTTATTAACCTTTTAATAACGATAGTTATATACATTCTTTCTACTCATGTATCAAAATTCCTTTCATTTTAATCACGAACCAACATTTATCATTAAAAAATTATCACTTTTTGTAATTTCATTCTTTCCCTTATCCACTTGATTCATCATTTCATTTTGATCGTATTGTTCTCATACATACAATTTAATAAATAAAACATTGATATTTTCCTATATGTATTCACATTTTACTATTTCCTAATACGATGAATATATTTAAGAGAATAGTTCCCATCATAATATGGGATTTATCCCATTAAAGAAATAATCAATTCTACTCATTTTACAACATTTATTGATGAATTTCCCATTTATTCTTGATGTTTACATATCAATTTCAATATTCCAATTTACATTTAATGACTAATAATTATATCTTAAGAAATATTTTCTTTTAATTAAATTATCAGTTGGGTTTAACTAATAATAATTTAAGCAATATTTAAATAAAAGTTGAAATAAATTCTAAAAATAAATTAAAAATTTATATTTCACCCTTTAAATTCAAAATTTTACATTACTGACATTAATTTCAAAAAATTTCAAAAAATTCAAAATTGCACTCCAATAGAATTGTTTTTACTCAAAAATCCATTCCAAATTTTCATTGAATCCAATGTTCAATGGAATTGGGTTTTTTGTAATCCATTTGAATGAAATTACATTAAAATAAATAAATTTAATTTAAATCATGAAATATTGTTTTATAAAAATTGTCCATCATACGCACAACTACTTACATTTGGATCATAGTATATCATAAAAAATACATAATTTGGAAATTCCAATGGAGAATTTCTATAATGGAGATATAATGATATTTCTAAGATTCATTATCTGAAATAACAAGTATTCGATCCTCCCACAACATTATGTTATTAAAACCTACGGAGGAGAGTGGAGTGAGTTTTAGAATGATATGAAGATGATGAAGCATACATTTTAAGAGAAAAAACATAAATCTCCTAGATTTAATATTCATATATAATGGTGTAGTGGGGACAATATCACCTATTGGGAGACTCTAAGGATGAAGATATTGTATTAGGGTCGTACATGTTCATCGAGCACAAGAATTATGGATTTTCGGATTTAAAAAATAACTATTAATATCCCCAGTTTAATGAATGTGATTTAATAAAAGGGAATTATTTATAATTGTTTTTTCTCACATATTAATTAAAAACACCTATATTATTTAATGTAAAATATATTTGATTTATTTGGCTGAATATATTATGAATAATTTATGTAATTACAATACATTGTGTATTTATAATCATCAAAAGAAAAAAATATATGAGTAGTTAGACCATGGTATAAAATCCTTTTGAGTTATGTATTAGAATAATGAATTACCACTGTATTAGACATACAATTAATTGTTTAAAACAATTATTTTTCGGTATCCATTTAATGAAATGTTTGATATTATTAAACACATAAAAGTGAAAATTAATAACATATGAAAATATAAAATAAAATATTTAATTTTCATATATGATTGTACATGAGATAAGTATTCATTATGTAGTTTCATGTAACCATAATTATTTACATCACCTTATAGTCCATACATGTTCGCATAAAAAACAATTTGTCAATAAATAAGAATGGTTGAAAAATATTTAACATCCACTGATTTTACAGGGCCTGTAGGAAACCGTTATTGATCAATCATATCAATCGAAAAAAATTTATTCCTTTTATCATAAGATAATAACCGATAAATTGAATATTATTTCTTTTAATATCCATTTGAAATAAATTGTTCCATAGAAAAATGAAAATAGATTTCCACATTCAAATAAAGTCTCATCGGTGGTTTAATATTTTATAATATAAAATTTATACTGATTTTATAATTGAATTTTTACTTAAAAATATATAGTTAATGAGGGAATGATAACTATTATTTCTTATGGCTGATTATGAAATTTAATTTAATAATGTGTTTAATGTATGCCAATATAATTAAATATATTAAATAAGTAGTTACCAGAAAAAAAATTCTCTTATTTTTAATTTTTTATGCATATTTCATCACCTACGTGTTCAAATATATAACTAGTATTCTTCCAAAATAATTTATCAAAATTATTTTTACAGAAAATCTACAAAATAATTTTTTTTTGTAACAAATCATAATCAATTTGAGGAAAATTATTCATGTTAATATGATTCACCTATATTAAATAAAATACATTAAAGTACAAGTGAATAACCTTTCAATTGTGCATAATGGAGATGAAATTAATTTTTTTATAGTAAATGTAATTTCAACAATATTAATTTTTTTTTAACTAGTTGAATTATTTAACATCATTTTGTATGAAAAACATAAATTATCAAAGAAATGAAAATAATTTTTTGTTGATTATGTAATAAAATTAAAATTACAATATTATTTTGATAATATTTTATATTGGTGCAAATCTAGTAAAAATTAATTGGAACTCATTAACATCAAGGAATCCAAAAACTATATGAACAATGGATATTTCAGTGTAAAACAATTCAACTTCCCAGAAATCACAATAATGGGAAATTGGTCAAAATTCACATCTAAATATACATTAATGGGGGAAAATATTTAGGAAAATAACAAAACAATATGACCACCACATTATAATATTTTATGTATGAATCTATGAAAAAGTAATATATATTGAACCATGAATGGTTTGATATTACATTCATTAAACATGGATGAAGGGTGGAGATTGGATGATTAACACCATTTAATAAACAAAATTCCATCAATATATGGGAATAAAAATTTTCAAATTTATATTCATGTGAATCATAAATATAAATAAACTATATTTTTTAAAACGTAAAATTAAATTTAATTATATGTGGATAAAAATAAAATGTTTTATTTCAATGTAAAGAACACATGATGCTCAAAAAATCTCCGAAGTGAGAAATGAATGAAAAAGCACAAAAATATTCAATAATTATGGGAAAACACTATTAAATAATATAATGAAATAATATTAAAATATAATAATGTTTCACAAACCCCTCCATCCAAAGATTAACATCACGTTCTAGAAATGATGAAAATAAGATAATGGTCCTCGAATTATGCCTCGAGTAGACCTAGGTTGGAAACATCCATAAAGTGTATATAGATATCATAATGTTGGAGGCAATAACATTTTTTTGAAACAATTTTGGGAGTTATTATGAATCATATAACAAAAAAAAACAAAGACATATATAAAAGATTTCCAAAATCTATCCCACATGAATGCTGAAAAATATAATTATATCAAATGAAACAGAACTCCAATGTAAAGTACCTAAAATAAATCTAAAGTCGTAGTTCCAAAATTGTCCCAAGGCCAATGTAGTGACAACAATAATTTTCCACACAATCCTCCTAGAAACATAAAATCTATTTTATATATATCAGGTGAGCATAATGGTATTCTCATTAGGAACACCAAAGTATCTTGTCATCATTAGAAAAAAGAATACTAAGGCCCATGTGAGAAAAAAAAAATAATAAAAAACCCAATTCAAACTATAATAACCATCAAAAAAACAATTAGTAACACTTACCATATAATACATGTCAAATAAGTTAATAAAATAACATTGATGATAGGGTACCCTACAACACTTCGAAATGTTTCGCCACTTTTCCCCAACAAAAAACATCCTTCCACACCCACCTCTTTTGAAAGTACAATGTCACAACCTGCCCAATCACAGCAGTGCCAAAAACTACATCACGTCCCACCTAATGACACCTGTGACACACACTGCATGACATTTTTCTCAAAAAAACCTCTTCCAAAAACAACATCTCATCCCACATGAATAAACATATGCCACAATCCATATTACATCCTCCCTGCAGACACTTTGTCCACAATCCATATCATATCCCTCCCATAGATATATGAGCCACAAACCAAATTATATATCACCCATATAAACCTATGAATTAATAACATATCTCATCTTGAAGCCAAAGAAATTATCTCATCTTGAAGACACCTGGAAAGATCATTTAGCCCACACATACATGTTCATCAGAAACCACAACTTGCATGATGAATCTTGGGTTATCACCACCTATAAGAGGTATATATGAAGAGTGGATGGAAATCCATCCTTCCTCCAACTATGATGTTTGAGAAAGACACCCCCCTGATAATTGGGGTTTTTTTCACATATTTATCAACTTTGGTTCTATCTATATATAAGTCACATGTAATATACAATTATATTCATATATGATACAAAACACTCATGACCAACCTAAGGGTTATTAAAATAACCACAATCTCATAACCCTTACTCATTTTTGACTACCAATAAATTCACAATACCACACACCAAGCCACGAATCCAGATTCACATTCATGACAAATTTAATTATGAATTTTTATCATGTATTCAAAACAAACAAAATCCATTCCATGATTTATTAATAAATTATTTTTTTATTCAATCACAACATGGGAAACCAATAAGTTTAAAAAACCATGGGAAACACAGAAATAGTAATTGGGAAGGTGAAGAGACTGATAAATTAAGGTGGATTGACATTAAAGACACATAACACCACATTCTCCAGGTTTAGTACCCATTCATGTTATATCATATATTCATCTATTAGATACTGGGTGAATCATTCGACATTTTAATTAGGGAAATATTCTAGGTGAATTAACTCTACAAAAAATGATCCTCCTTCCATATAATCCCACATATGAAATTTACCTACATAACAAACCCCCAACTCACCACCACAACCAATAACACATGACCGTATATCCAGTCTCACAACCCTATTGTATAAACTTCAAATATATTCCAAAATCAATCAATCTCCCAACCTGAGGTTTCAATACATAGACAAGTTGACCTATTGTCGATATGTTCATCCAGAAAAACAACCCTTCCACCCCATAGTACAAAACCACTATCACATACATACCACAACACAAAGGACAAAAAATACACACATTACAACATATCGATATCACATTTAATAATTCTCATTCCCACAACCAAAATAATTCCACACTTCAAACACATACAACAATGTATAAAATTTTTAGATTTAGAAAATCGTACTCATATCAAATTACACCTCATTAATTTTTATAATTATCACAAAAACTATATAATGTAGAATCCATTCATTATTAGTATTTATTTGACTATCCAATTTCTATATGTATGTGTTCAACATAAACCAAACAACATGAAAAACATTTATTTAACAATCAAGAGACCCAAAAGACCATGATTTTTTGCAAGGCATGAGGAATGAGTAATTCAAAATATTAGAATCATAGTATTGAAACTACAAAGGAAGAGATATTGAATACCCCAACCAAAAATAATTTAATTTAAACAATTATTATATCAATTATCTTAGAAAATCCATGATCAATAGGTGAAAAAAAGTATATCTCTCCCACATGATTTAAAAATTAATTTAATCAATGGATGTCTGTTCCAAAACGGGTTTCAATGATACTCATACAATAATGTGACCCATAAGAGATCTATGATCAACTCTCCAATATTATTATCAACCACCTGACAATTTTGGGACACTATCGAACAAAGAACAGCCGAAGATAATCTGATTTAGAAAAATAAGAGATCACATGGAATCACTTGGAAGGAATAAATTATAGTTTGATGAGTATAAAACCGAATAAACCTCAAGGACTACAGAATAACACATCTTAGAATGAATATGGATCGCTAAAAATTTGTGAAATATATCTAATAATCAATACATATTCTTGAAATCCTCCAAATTTCTATGTGGGTTCAATATGATTCTAGAGTTTGAGGAATGGTCAATGTAGGCATAGGGTTTGACAAACCTAGAAGCTTGAAAACACTTAAATGTTACAATTATGGGGTATTACACAAAATTTAACACCCTTTCACTACATGTATTTCCCCATGGTATACTTCTTCCACAAAAACCAAAACCTTTCATTTTATTTGATTTTTTAGACACACTAACATTTAAGGTTTTGTACCACCCATAACATTCCATTGACCCAAACATCACAATCAGAAGTAAAATAAAATAGTGAATGGATATATCTATGCATAAATAAATAATATATCTCTGGATAATTAATTAATGGAAATAAATATCCTACTAAAATTGAATACATTTAATTATAATGTATGTGTGATGTGTCTAAATTTAAATATGAAATCAAATACACTGACGGCTCCCTAGTGGGTCCCAATTTTTTTTATTCCCTCATCCAAGATCCATCCCCAAATCATAAATATAACTCAGGGTCTTCTCCATTAACCAGTAATTTAAAAAACAAAGTATCTTTGTGTTATGAATAGGGATCACAGGTATTTAGTAATTAATAATGAATATGCCACAAGTAATGATTTAAAAAACAATTACAGCCAATTATAGTGTATATAATTATATAATAAAATAAATATAATTCATAATTAAAGAGTTTATCACATTATTAAATATTCTCTATGTGGTCACATAAAACCCTTGGTTCCTGAGGACACCCATACCTCAATATCGGCTTCGTCCCATGCCAGAATTCATTCTATCCCCAAGGGAAATCAAAATTTTAGTTCCATGTTACCATTCTTAATAAGTTTTATAATTTCAATGTTATCATAGACCATTTGGTATTGAATAATTAAATGACCATGTTACAATTGATAATAAATGGATAAATTTTCTATCATACCATTTACCATTAAGTACAATATAATTGAATGAGCATGTTCCCATTCATAAGACATTTCAAATTTTCCATGATACAATTAGAATTTTATAACCCATAATAAAAACATCACAATATTAACCATATATCAATAACCAGAAATTAAATCATAAATTAGTTAATCATACTCACCTTTCAATGTCTCATAAATAATTGAAAATTAATTACATTATCCCATGAAATAATTATTTCAAAATTTATCTACCATTAATTATCTCACATCATATATATTGATATTTAATAATTAGGACATCAGTAAATTGACTAAATTTCATGTAATTAATTACCCAATTGATTATCTAAAAATCATTTCCCAAATATCATAAATAATACTAAAATTATTTATCTAAATGAATATTTGGAAAGCCGCATAATTAATTTAAAAATTAAATATCTAAAATGGACATCCCTTAATCACATGATTAACTTAATAAGTAAACATCAATTTCAACATAAAATCATTTAATCAATTTCCCCTGTTAAATGAAATAATTTAATAATTATAATAATTTATGATTTTAATAAATCCAAAAAATAAATTAAAATATATTAATTATGAATATGTTAATTTATTATTTGACCACCTACCTAATTTTTTTATGAAAATTCACCGAATATAAATCCTCAAAATAATTAGTGGCACAACTACATATATCTAGATCCATATCTCAAAACCCTAAATAGTGATTAATGAAAATAAAGATCATAAATATATAGATATAGGTATATAATTATAGATCTATATCTCCTGAAATGATATAGATATATCCAATGTTGTAAATTACTTCACAGAATTGATGCATAATGAATTGAAGTGGAAAAAGTGATGAACATGAAAAGAATTCACTTACCAGGAGTTAAGTGAAAAATAATCTGAGGTAAAATTTCAAATTAAAGGAGGTCAGGATCAATATTAATTTATCAATAGATTTCCGAAAACAAGATTAAGAACTTAGATTAGAAATTTGGTTGAAATATGTGAGTTTTGGTTGTTCATGGAATTTTTTAAATAATATCCATGATTATTTTATTCCAGTGAATGTTTTCCTATACAAGGAAACATAGTTTTACCTAACTATATTCCAACTATGAACCTATTTTTTTAGATCACTATTTCTCCTTTTTGGGATCAAGTTCTATCAAATAAACCACCAACATCAAAAATACCCACTATATAGGGTTGCACAGTTCGCTTGGTTGCAGATCATCATTATCTTTAAAATTATGGAAACAATTCACATACAATTATTATTTAATCATTATCAATATTATCAAAATAATAGCCTAATTTACCTTATAATAAAAAATTAACAAAATTTAATAAATAGAATACATGTAAAAAATTCTGAGAAAACCCAAAAAATGATTGAGATCTTAATATCTCCCCACCTTATTAGATCTCATCCATAATATGATGTCCCAATTTTCACATAAATTACGAGATAAAGTTGTTGCTCTAATAAGACCACATGTCTTACTCTTGTTCCTATGTATTCTATTATAAAAAATTATTTTTCACAATACACAAACAATAAGTAATGTATTTCCCCACAACACTTTCTCACTACAATCCCATTCAATTATATAATTCACCTCAAAGGACATTTCTACCTAGAAATCAAAATAATCAACATCGATCACATGATACGTGTCTGGATGATCCTAAAAAAGTTGTGATAAATTGAAAATATCATGTATATCACATTATATTTTTGGAAGATCCAATCAGTATGCCACCGACCCTATTCACTGCAAAACCTCAAATGGTCCTCCAATCAAAAGTGTGAACTATCCCTATCTCTATATCCTAAGGTGACACAATCTAGATGAAAATAGAAGGAATATATGATTATCCTCTACAAAATATATAGATCATTAGAATCTATTAGCTAATAATGTTTTTTACACTATGTAATATCCATATGTTTTGGAATAACATGCACCTGCTCCGATGTTTCATATGTGAGACACGGTCCCAACACTTCAAACTCACCTACCTATAGCCATGATAATGATGATATTTATCTTTTACCATAATTATATTTATATGGGTCCATATTCATATTTTTATATAAATTTTGTTATTGGAAAACTCTACTAAATAGAAAAATTTCCCCCCAAGACCAAACAAACTCAATAATACATGTCTGCAACATATCCTCAAGCACCCATATAATATGTTTTCACTACCCATCTAACTATTTGTGGAAATTAATTATAAAAAATTAATTTCTAAATAAATCCATCTACAATCCCTTCAATAAGTATGATGTAATCTATGACTCATCATTTGATACTATATTATTTGGAACATCATGAAGGCTGAGTATCAATTGAACATAAAAATATCACAGCTGCACCACTAAGAGAGTCTCCCATATTTGAAATAAAATCACTACATTCGACATTCGATCCATAATTACCTTGATAGGTTAAATCTCCATATTTTTATTTAGTAGACCAACTAAAAATTCTATTTTCACAAAATCCACCATAAGTTATAGAATGTATAATGAACATAGATGAACTTAAGGTTATTTATTTTCTTCCTTACCTAGCTTTAAGGTGTGACATCATTTCATAATCCTTTTTATCTTCTTTTTAATGACTTAACTCCATAATTATTTTCATATGTCACGATATATTTTGGTCACCCTTGGATGTACCTCCAACATCGTAACATGAAATTTTCACATTTTCTCCTCTCAGATGCTCATATGAATAAAAACCATACACTTAACATAGATGATATCACCCGAATCAATTCTCACATATGTAGTTTACTCAACACCATCAAAATTTCTATCGATGTCAAAAATTTATGATCTTTATATTTCAATCTACTATAAATGATAAAAAATCTATACTCCATTGATTTCAATATGTGTTTCATATACTCACTCCTCTTTTCAACAAAAACATGCATTTAAGGAAGTAGAGTCATCATCATCTACTCAACACTAGACTTCTAAACTTCTTGATCCTACGATTTCCTACTCAATGAGTCTGCCACACTATTTCCTTTCCCAAACATATATTTAATATGAAAATATAATGACTATATATATTCAACCAATCTCCACATTCGAGTAATCATTAATCGGTATGAGAAGATATACCATAAGAATGTGTGATCAGTAATTACCTTTATCATTTCACCCAATAGGTAATGTATCAAACACCTTAAATAATAAACAACTACAATGAGCTGGAGGTCGTTTATAAGGTAGTTCGATTCAAGTGGTGTAAACTTCTTAGAACTATATTCTACAACTCGATCTTCCTACATAAACATAACTATGATTCCAATTCTAGACAAATAATAATATATCATATACTTATCAACCAGATCAGGGAGTATCTATATCAATGTCTATGTAAATCACATCATCCACTATTGTAATGCCTTATCACAATCTTTTGACTAATCAATAACTATCCCATTTTTAGTCACGCCCGGATTCTTTTCTTCCAATAAATAAATTTCTCCAAGGATCCTATGATAATATCAATATAACCTCAATAAATCTATGGATATCTAATATAATCATGGGATTGTCCAATGAAGCCAAATCATGACACATATCTAGGACTAATGAAACACCTTCAATAAAGATGATGCTACCTATGATGTGTAGATGATATGTCCAAAACTAATACTTATTTATCATGGAGTATATAAAATTCTCTCTCAATGTACATTGGACAATTCCAATATGATGGGAACGATCTCATTGAGTCTTTGTGTAATCCAAGTTGACATCATGGAATACTAAAAAACTGACCCAGTTATGGATTTATATTTCTATTTCTCATGGACTTATGTAATTATATTTCTTTCATCAACCCAAATGAAATCCTAAATAACTCATATATCCAATACATTTTCCATAAAGTAGTTTTTAATATTTCCAAAGTCCTAAGACAAATATGATGATACCATGAACTCAATTTGATATTTCATCACACACAAGATCATTTAAACTGGTCAAATAGATTGTATGATGTTAAATAGGATAATGAATCCTTATAATCAACTTCTCACACTTCCTTTAATTGTCAGGCTTGTGAAATAATGTGTCATCCTTCTTATAAAACAATTCATTTTATTCCCAAGTAGAATTATTCATATGGATAATTCCAATATCCAAAAAATCCAAAAAATGAATATTGAGTTGCTGAATCGATGATGGTACTATTTTGTTTGGTGGAATTGAAATGGATAACACCCAACATGATCATAATATTTAAGTCCACATCTATATTAGGATGACTCCCTGTTATGCCTTTTGAAAAAATATACCTAAAATATTCCACTACTGGGGTAATGATATCATGTTTCTAACCTCCTTTATCCATTTATTAATGCGAAAATCAGGTTTAATGCTCTCCAAGTTTGTTTTTAATTATCCCTACTCTCCCTACATAGATATACCACTGTCCATGGGGATGATTATAAGGCCCCAGCCTTAATCCTTACTTAATCTTGAGTTATTACAAGATTACACATTGAGGATCTTTTCGGGTTTAGAGTTTTAGAGAATTAGATCATAAAACTTGCATTACATTCCACATATAAACAAAGTGGTTACATAAAGATAGTATTCTTCATTCCCATCAATGGAAACACATTTAAAACAAAACATGGATTATTTATTGACACTTCCTTGACTCTATCATCTTATCAAGTACCTTTCCCTTGACCTGTGAAAAACAATTCAAAAACATGGGATGAGCATAAAAACTCAGTATGGGTTATAAAAAAACATGGAAAGGAAACATGAGTTCATATATACATAAGAATGAAATCATACTTTACCCATAAAACATAGGCACTTTAACATACCTCATAAAATCATGAATAAATCATAGAAATCATAAGACATAAAGGTAACTTGAGGCATTCATAATATTCTTACGTAGGGAGGAACCCTCTTGGTTACGTTTGGAATACCCATCACACTATATTCCCTATAATCTTTTCGGAGAAACCTTAACGTTTCACTCCTTCACGTTACCCAATTCATTGGAGAGCTATAACGGGCTCACCCGCCCTTAGTTTATCACGGAACCACCCGTCTTCGTAATAATGCCCAAGAACCATAACATAATCATATCACATAAAACATGCATAAAGGAAACATAACATTTCCACATTTCAATCACGAGATATCAATACAACACATTGATATAATAAAAACATTATGAAAACCATTTTTAATACCAAAGTAAAACATGGTATTTATTTTTCTTTTAAAAAAAGAAGGTATGGCTTGTAGAGGAAGCCGAAACTCAAATAACGGTTTTGACGGCGGAGAAGTCGTTGTCGCCGCATACGTACGGAAAAAACATTCCCTTTTGTCGTTTAGTAAACGCTTAGTATAAAAAAGATTCCTTTTGAATAAATGTAAAAGTCAAAGGGGTTTATATACCGTATAAAAGAATGTTGTGTATAAAATAAAATATGCCTCAACGAAAGGAGATTGAGACGAAGTCCCATACCTCGTATCCGACATGACCCGACCGTTCTTTAATCCCCTGAATAATAAACCTGAGTTAATCTATACTTGCTTATGAATCTTTTTCAAGTTCATTATTCCTTTTATACCGTGTTATGAACATCATGTAATCAGTTAATTTAATAATGTTCATTTTGTCGGTATTTGGTTCTTAAGTCAAAAATAGACTTCTTACACTTACATGTTGTTAATTTGGTCAAAGGTTCATTATATCCATAATGGTATTCATGATGTAGATATCATATATGTCATATATATCCAGTACATACATTCATTTATAATATTACATAATAATTTAGAGGTAAGAAATGAAATGCACCGTTCATGGAGACGGTAAGCTGTACGTACGCATGAACGCTACTTTCATTTCTATTTCATATTTTATAGAATGGAATCATAATTATATAAAGGTATATTATAATTCCAGTATAATATCATATATAATATCATTGTTCCATCCTTTATATGTCCCACATATGGTATTTAACGAATCAAATCACTTTGAGGGGGCGGTAGTCCGCACTTCCTAAAATGAAGATATCGGGTTTACCCATAATGGAAACCATAAAGGTTTGCCCAAAATGAAAAAAACAGAATATTAAGGAAAACATAAACATGTTATATATCATATATAAAAATAGTGACATCATAATGGCCACCTTTTAAGGTGTTAAATGAGTATTGAACAATCATCGTTTCGGGTGGCAGAATTTCACCATCCACGGAAACCGTATGTTCTTTAACCATTTGATGTATTTGTGTGAGAGTGTAGCTCAAATAAATATTATAACAACATCCTTGTATATTGAAGATACTAGTATTGTTACAAAATAAGTAAATAAAAATAGTTTAGGGGGTTGGAGAAGAAAAATAAAACAAATGAACATGAGAGAATGAATTATCTTTAAAAGTGTAACTCCTTTTGATTTGAGCCTAAAGGCTTCCTTTGTAAGGATTCTGCCCAAAGGGAATCCTCTAGGATGAGGAGAGGTATGTGGAGAGAGTAAATGGGCAGGGGTTGGCCGAGCCAAAGGCTTGAGAAGTGAGCGTAATGAGGTAGAGGTGGGGGCCTTTTATAAGAGGAGGGGATGGGCACTTTTGGAAAGTAACGAAATATTACTTTATTTGAAAATGTGTTTCGGTTTCAAAAGGTCCCACATTGATATAATTTGTCGATACGGTGATAAGGCTTCGAAATACACTCATCCAATAAGTTTTGGACATGTGTAGTTCATAGATTATACATTATCTTTCCATTTTATTTAAATCGTCAAATAATGATGTCATCGCTGCATCATTATTATGTCATAAATAATTTAATTTATTTAATGTCTAAAAATTATAAAAAAATACTATGATGTAGTAAATCTTTTTATCTTTCCAATGACAATTTATAATCAAAAATCTGATCTTTATAACACCACGTAAAAATTGTTTTCGTAAAACATATTATGTTTGTGTCATTTTTACTTTTACATTAAATAAGAAGTTATTTATGTCATTTCCCAACCAAAGTGTCTCCATGGGGTCCCCAAGATGACCCATGGCTTGTCGTGGTCGGCCATGACACAAACAATAAGGTTGGGACATGTGTCTAGATCATTTCATATTATTAAATCATTATTTATACCTTAAACTACAATAATCACCCGCCCTTAGTTTATCACGGAACCACCCGTCTTCATAATAATGCCCAAGAACCATAACATAATCATATCACATAAAACATGCATAAAGGAAACATAACATTTCCACATTTCAATAACGAGATATCAATAAAACACATTGATATAATAAAAACATTATGAAAACCATTTTCAATACCAAAGTATAACATGGTATTTATTTTTCTTTTAAAAAAAAGAAGGTATGGCTTGTAGAGGAAGCCGAAACTCAAATAACGGTTACGACGGCGGAGAAGTCGTTGTCGCCGCATACGTACGACAAAAACATTCCCTTTTGTCGTTTAGTAAATGCTTCGGATAAAAAAGATTCCTTTTGAATAAACGTAAATGTCAAAGGGGTTTATACACCGTATAAAAGAAAGTTGTGTATAAAATAAAATATGCCTCAACGAAAGGAGATTGAGACGAAGTCCCATACCTCGTATCCGACTTGACCCGACCGTTCTTTAATCCCCTGAATAATAAACATGAGTTAATCTATACTTGCATATGAATCATTTTCAAGTTCATTATTCCTTTTATACCGTGTTATGAACATCATGTAATCAGTTAAGTTAATAATGTTCATTTTGTCGGTATTTGGTTCTTAAGTCAAAAATAGACTTCTTACACTTACATGATGTTAATTTGGTCAAAGGTTCATTATATCTAGAATGGTATTCATGATGTAGATATCATATATGTCATATATATCCAGTACATACATGCATTTATAATATTACATAATAATTTAGAGGTAACAAATGAAATGCACCGTTCAAGGAGACGGTAAAAAGTACGTACGCATGAACGCTACTTTCATTTCTATTTCATATTTTATAGAATGGAATCATAATGATATAAAGGTATATTATAATTCCAGTATAATATCATATATAATATCATAGTTCCATCCTTTATATGTCCCACATATGGTATTTAACGAATCAAATCAGTTTGAGGGGGCGGTAGTCCGCACTTCCTAAAATGAAGATATCGTGTTTACCCATAATGGAAACCATAAAGGTATGCCCAAAATGAAAAAAACAGAAGCTTAAGGAAAACATAAACATATTATATATCATATATAAAAATAGTTACATCATAATGGCCACCTTTGAAGGTGTTAAATGAGTATTGAACAATAATCGTTTCGGGAGGCAGAATTTCGCCATCCACGGAAACCGTATGTTCTTTAACCATTTGATGTAGTTGTTTGAGATTGTAGCTCAAATAAATATTATAAAAACATCCTTGTATATTGAAGATACTGGTGTTGTTACAAAATAAGTAAATAAAAAGAGTTTATGGGGTTAGAGAATCAAAATAAAACAAATGAACATGAGAGAATGAATTACCTTTAAAAGTGTAACTCCTTTTGATTTGAGCCTAAAGGCTTCCTTTGTAAGGATTCTTCCCAACGGGAATCCTCTAGGATTAGGAGAGGTATGTGGAGAGAGTAAATGGGCCGGGGTTGGCCGAGCCAAAGGCTTGAGAAGTGTGTGAAATGAGGTAGAGGTGGGGGCCTTTTATAAGAGGAGAGGAGGGGCACTTTTGGAAAGTAAAGAACTATTACTTTATTTGAAAATGTGTTTCGGTTTCAAAAGGTACCACATTGATATAATTCTTGGATATGGTGATAAGGCTTCTAAATCCACTCATCCAATAAGTTTTGGACATGTGTATTTCATAGATTTTACATTATCTTTCCATTTTATTTAAATCGTCAAATAACGATGTCATCACTGCATCATTATTATGTCATAAATAATTTAATTTATTTAATGTCTAAAAATTATAAAAAAATTACTATGATGTATTAAATCTTTTTATATTTCCAATGACTATTTATAATCAAAAATCTGATCTTTATATCCCCATGTAAGAATTGTTTTTGTAAAACATATTATGTTTGTGTCATTTTTACTTTTACATTAAATAAGAAGTTATTTATGTCATTTCCCAACAAAACTGTCTCCATGGGGTCCCCAAGATGACCCATGGCTTGTCTTGGTCGGCCATGACACAACCAATAAGGTTGGGACATGTGTATATATCATTTCATATTATTAAAGCATTATTTATACCTTAAACTACACTAATTACCACTAATCGCGATTAAAAACTTAATAAGTTACTATTCACCAAAAAATTATTTTAATCTCATTGAACCACATTATACTTATTAATGACAACCATGTATGTCGGATTTTCAAAATTCAATACACATTAGTGGTAAACTTTCATTTAACTGAAAAATCAGTTTGCTTGATTACCACTTAGTGGTTTCACTATTCATCAAAAATTTAAGTTTTTCAGAAAATTACAAAAAATTCACCCTAAGCTATATTTGATATTCCGAATTAAAAAATGAAGTCTATTTTACAAAATTCAAATCATATAAGTCACATTAATTAATTTAATACTTAATTCCCGCTGCCAGAGCAAATAGCGTGTTTTTACAAAACAATAAGTATCAAAATATTGACACCAGTTTAAGTCTAATTTCAAAGTGAAATTGATTCCAATACCACCATTGGATAAAATGGTAAAAATATATTCTAATTTCACTTCAAAACCAATTCAAAACATAATCTAATCATATAAATAAATTAGATTAAAATGCAGTTTTGATGTAAAATGCATTATTTTTCACTATTCATTAAAAAATGAACATTGTCAGAAAAATACCAAAAATTCACAGAAGGTAAATTTTGATGTCCCAATAATAAATAATAAGTTTATTTTGACAAACATAGTTTATAAAATTGTCAAAATATATATTCAAAAATGGGTTGCCATCAAAAGGCAGTAAAACAATCTTTTAAGAATATTAGTATATTCCATGCATAAGATTGTATTTATTTTCATTTTAAGCCTCTATAACACTATCTTAATCATTAATAGGAATAGATAAAAATATCTATTATTCATTACTTACATGGGATGTTACATCCTTCCCCCCTTTAGAAAATTGTGTCCCCTCAATTTATTTACTTATCGAATAAATGGGGGTACTTATCCCTCATTGCATTTTCAGATTCCCATGTTGCCTCTTCAATCATGTGGTTTTTCCACAAAACCTTTACCTGCTTAATCACCTTATTCCGTAACACTTTCTCCCTATGGTCAAGAATCTATACCGGTTGTTCCTCATAAGATAGGTTCTCTTCCAGCTGAACTACCTCTGGACTCAAAACATGAGATGGATCTGGCATATACTTTCTCAACATCAAAACGTGAAAAACATTGTGTACCTGAGATAAACTCGGAGGTAAAGCCACTCGGTATGCAACTGATCCAACTCTCTCCAGAATTTCGTATGGTCCAATAAACCTTGGACTCAGTTTTCCTTTCGTACCAAATCTCATCACACTTTTCCAAGGAGAAACCTTGAGAAAAACATGATCACCTACCTCGAAAGATAGATCCTTCCTCCGGTTATCCGCATAACTCTTTTGCCTGCTCTGAGCTGTTCTCATGTGTTTCTGAATCAGCTGAACTTTTTATGCAATCTCTTCAACCAATTCTGGTCCCATCAACTTCCTTTCACCCACTACATCCCATAAAGCTGGAGTTCGACACCGCTTCCCATTTAATGCCTTAAATGGTGCCATCTGTATACTGGAATGAAAACTGTTATTATATGAAAACTCAACCAAAGAAAGATGTTGGTCCCAACTTCCCTGATTATCCATAGAACAAGCTCGTAGCATATCCTCCAATGTCTGAATTGTTCGTTCTGACTGCCCATCTGATTGAGGATGAAAAGCTGTACTAAAATTTAATTCAGTACCCAACGACTTCTGAAGGCCTTTCCAAAAGTTAGAAGTAAACCTGGGATCACGATCTGATACAATGGAGAGAGGAACTCCATGTAACCTGACTATCTCTTTAAGATACAAACGGGAAATTTGATCAAGAGAGAAAGTATCTCGTATAGCAAGGAAATGAGCAGATTTGGTCAAGCGATCAACAATAACCCAGATTGCATTATTACCTCGAGATATCTTCGGTAATCCAACAACAAAGTCCATGGATATATTCTCCCATTTCCACTCTGGCACTGGTAAATGCTGATGCATCCCTTTCGGTAACTGCCGCTCTGCTTTAACCTTCTGACAAGTTAAACACTTCACAGTAAAATCAGCTATATCTCTTTTCATTCCATCCCACCAGAAATACTCCCGCAGATCTCTATACATCTTAGTACTACCCGGAGGAACTGAAAATGGAGAACTATGAGCTTCACATAACAACTCTCTCTTCAACTGTGAATCACAAGGCACTCACAATGTATTCCCAAATCTCAAAACTCAATCATTATCAATGTTGAATTCTGGCAACTTACCTTTCGGAACTAGCTCTACCTTTTTCTGCAACTCACTATCTTTCTTCTGTGCTTTCTTGATTCTATCTGATAGAGATGATCTCACTGATACCTGAAATAAAACAGAAGGACTCCCTGCACCAACAACTTCTATTCCAAAGTTCATCAAATCTTTAACCAAAGGATCATGTTCCAAACGCAACATTGTTAATGAAGCATTACTTTTTCGACTCAAAGCATCAGCCACTTTATTTTCTTTTACCGGATGGTAATGAATTGTACAATCATAATCTTTGATTAATTCCATCCATCTCCTTTGTATCATGTTTAACTCTTCCTGAGTGAATATATACTTTAAACTTTTGTGATCGGTATATATTTCACACTTTACTCCATAAAAATGGTGCCTCCAAATTTTTAAAACAAAAAACAACAGCAGCTAATTCCAAATCATGTGTAGGGTAATTTACCTCAAGAGTTTTCAACTGTCTTGAAGCATAAGAAATTACCTGATCATTCTGCATTAGGACGCAACCAAGTCCTTTCAATGAAGCATCACTGTAAATAACAAACTCACCATTCCTGGAAGGTAGTGCCAAAACTGGAGCATTCACCAATCTTCTTTTAAATTCCTAAAAACAATCATCACATTCTTTTGTCAAGATAAACATAACACCCTTCCGAGTTAGCTTAGTCGTTGGACTAGATAACCGTGAAAAATTTCTAACAAACCTTCGGTAATAGCCCGCCAAACCAAGGAAGCTACGAATCTCGGTAACATTTGTGGGTCTTGGCCATTTTTCCACAACTTTTGTTTTTGCAGGATCAACAGTTATTCCATCTTTAGAAACAATGTGACCAAAGAATGAAATTTGATGCAACCAAAACTCACACATGCTGAATTTCCCATACAGTTTCTTTTCTTTTATGGTTTGCAAGATAAACCTTAAATGTTTTCCATGCTCCTCTTTACTTTTAGAAAACACCAAAATATCATCAATGAAAACCACCACAAACGTATCCAAGAACTCATGGAAAATTATATTCATTATGTCCATGAATACAGTAGGTGCATTGGTTAGCCCAAAAGGCATTACTACAAATTCATAATGGCCATATCTCGTACGGAATGCGGTCTTCGGAATATCTGCCTCCTTTACCTTCAGATGATGGTACCCCGATCTCAAGTCAATCTTTGAAAAAAACTGAGCTCCCTGGAGCTGATACCACTTCATTTGATGGCCCGACATCTGCTGAAGTAGTTGCAAAGGATTTCACCACCCCTTTCTGCTTGTAGTCTAACTGCTTCCCATCACTCAAGCTCCTTGTCGGACACTCGTTTGCATAGTGACCCATCTCATTGCACTTATAACATTTCACTAACTGTAAATCAAATTTGTTCTTACCTTCACCTTGATCCTTTTCAGTGCAATCACGAGCCTTATGTCCCATCATACAACATCGGTAGCACTTCCCAGAATTCAGAAGACATTACCCAGCATGCCTTTTGCCACATTTATCACAAACTGGAAACTTAGTTCTCTTACCATCAGACATTTTTGAAGAATTCTTACCTTTCTCCTACCACCTCGGTGTCTTCTTCTGCTAGTTGTTATATAAAACTTGGTCATCGGAAAACTCCATTTCCACCTTCTCAGCACATCGAACAAGATTTTCATAACTTTTAAACTCACGACAAGCTAATGCCCTTCGATACTTTGGATTTAATCCTGAGTAAAAATGATTGATTTTACTATCAAGGTCCTGGATAAAATTTGGAGCATACCTTGCCAATCGAGTGAACCTTTCTTCATAGGCAGCCACTGAGTCTTCCTCTTGCCTCAATTCCATGAATTGCTTTTCCATCCTAAGTCGAACAGACTTAGGAAAATACTTCTCAATAAACATACCTTTGAATTCATCCTAGTCAATATCATCAATCTCATCGGCGTCCCTGATATTTTTAACCATAGACCACCACTGATCTGCTTCACCCTCCATACGGTAAATAGCAAGTCTAACCTTTTGATTGTCTGAACAGCCCATGACATCAAAAATCTTCTCTAGTGCTTTAATCCACCCTTCAGATAGCACAGGGTCAGATGATCCTCTGAATGATGGTGGATGTTTCCTCATGAAATGTTCCACCACTGACATGTTCCTCTGCGGTTGTTCTGGCTGATCTCGTGCATGGATACCACCGCCATTTACCGCTTGAGTCAACTGCGCCATTACTGCAAAAAAAAGTTCCGTTCCAATTCTGACCATTTATGGATGCTGATTCGGACGGTTATTTCCTTCTGTATGCCTTCCTTGCACTGCTTCCCTGTTTCCTCTGCAGAAAACCATTCTGAACAAGCATGTCTTAGATGAAGCAACATGGTAATCTTCAAATGCTATATCATTTAAAAAAAATTTGGATAATCATTTAATAGATTTATAACTCCTAAAGTTATCTAAACCGACCTTTGATACCAACTATAAGGCCCCACCCATAAACCTTACTTAATCTTGAGTTATTACAAGATTACACATTGAGGATCTTTTCGGGTTTAGAGTTTTGGAGAATTAGATCATAAAACTTGAATTACATTCCACATATAAACAAAGTGGTTACATAAAGATAGTATTCTTCATTCCCATCAATGGAAACTCATTTAAAACAAAACATGGATTATTTCTTGACACTTCCTGGACTCTATCATCTTATCAAGTACCTTTCCCTTGACCTGTGAAAAACATTTCAAAAACTTGGGATGAGCATAAAAACTCAGTATGGGTTATAAAAAAAACATGGAAAGGAAACATGAGTTCATATATACATAAGAATGAAATCATACTTTACCCATAAAACATAGGCACTTTAACATACCTCATAAAATCATGAATAAATCATAGAAATCATAAGACATAAAGGTAACTTGAGGCATTCATAACATTCTTACGTAGGGATTAACCCTCTTGGTTACGTTTGGAATACCCATCACAGTATATTCCCTAAAATATATTCGGAGAAACCTTAACGTTTCACTCCTTCGTGTTACCCAATGCATTGGAGAGCTATAACGGGATCACCCGCCCTTAGTTTATCACGGAACCACCCGTCTTCATAATAATGCCCAAGAACCATAACATAATCATATCACATAAAACATGCATAAAGGAAACATAACATTTCCACATTTCAATAACGAGATATCAATAAAACACATTGATATAATAAAAACATTATGAAAACCATTTTCAATACCAAAGTATAACATGGTATTTATTTTTCTTTTAAAAAAAAGAAGGTATGGCTTGTAGAGGAAGCCGAAACTCAAATAACGGTTACGACGGCGGAGAAGTCGTTGTCGCCGCATACGTACGACAAAAACATTCCCTTTTGTCGTTTAGTAAATGCTTCGGATAAAAAAGATTCCTTTTGAATAAACGTAAATGTCAAAGGGGTTTATACACCGTATAAAAGAAAGTTGTGTATAAAATAAAATATGCCTCAACGAAAGGAGATTGAGACGAAGTCCCATACCTCGTATCCGACTTGACCCGACCGTTCTTTAATCCCCTGAATAATAAACATGAGTTAATCTATACTTGCATATGAATCATTTTCAAGTTCATTATTCCTTTTATACCGTGTTATGAACATCATGTAATCAGTTAAGTTAATAATGTTCATTTTGTCGGTATTTGGTTCTTAAGTCAAAAATAGACTTCTTACACTTACATGATGTTAATTTGGTCAAAGGTTCATTATATCTAGAATGGTATTCATGATGTAGATATCATATATGTCATATATATCCAGTACATACATGCATTTATAATATTACATAATAATTTAGAGGTAACAAATGAAATGCACCGTTCAAGGAGACGGTAAAAAGTACGTACGCATGAACGCTACTTTCATTTCTATTTCATATTTTATAGAATGGAATCATAATGATATAAAGGTATATTATAATTCCAGTATAATATCATATATAATATCATAGTTCCATCCTTTATATGTCCCACATATGGTATTTAACGAATCAAATCAGTTTGAGGGGGCGGTAGTCCGCACTTCCTAAAATGAAGATATCGTGTTTACCCATAATGGAAACCATAAAGGTATGCCCAAAATGAAAAAAACAGAAGCTTAAGGAAAACATAAACATATTATATATCATATAAAAAAATAGTTACATCATAATGGCCACCTTTGAAGGTGTTAAATGAGTATTGAACAATAATCGTTTCGGGAGGCAGAATTTCGCCATCCACGGAAACCGTATGTTCTTTAACCATTTGATGTAGTTGTTTGAGATTGTAGCTCAAATAAATATTATAAAAACATCCTTGTATATTGAAGATACTGGTGTTGTTACAAAATAAGTAAATAAAAAGAGTTTATGGGGTTAGAGAATCAAAATAAAACAAATGAACATGAGAGAATGAATTACCTTTAAAAGTGTAACTCCTTTTGATTTGAGCCTAAAGGCTTCCTTTGTAAGGATTCTTCCCAACGGGAATCCTCTAGGATGAGGAGAGGTATGTGGAGAGAGTAAATGGGCCGGGGTTGGCCGAGCCAAAGGCTTGAGAAGTGTGTGAAATGAGGTAGAGGTGGGGGCCTTTTATAAGAGGAGAGGAGGGGCACTTTTGGAAAGTAAAGAACTATTACTTTATTTGAAAATGTGTTTCGGTTTCAAAAGGTACCACATTGATATAATTCTTGGATATGGTGATAAGGCTTCTAAATCCACTCATCCAATAAGTTTTGGACATGTGTATTTCATAGATTTTACATTATCTTTCCATTTTATTTAAATCGTCAAATAACGATGTCATCACTGCATCATTATTATGTCATAAATAATTTAATTTATTTAATGTCTAAAAATTATAAAAAAATTACTATGATGTATTAAATCTTTTTATATTTCCAATGACTATTTATAATCAAAAATCTGATCTTTATATCCCCATGTAAGAATTGTTTTTGTAAAACATATTATGTTTGTGTCATTTTTACTTTTACATTAAATAAGAAGTTATTTATGTCATTTCCCAACAAAAATGTCTCCATGGGGTCCCCAAGATGACCCATGGCTTGTCTTGGTCGGCCATGACACAACCAATAAGGTTGGGACATGTGTATATATCATTTCATATTATTAAAGCATTATTTATACCTTAAACTACACTAATTACCACTAATCGCGATTAAAAACTTAATAAGTTACTATTCACCAAAAAATTATTTTAATCTCATTGAACCACATTATACTTATTAATGACAACCATGTATGTCGGATTTTCAAAATTCAATACACATTAGTGGTAAACTTTCATTTAACTGAAAAATCAGTTTGCTTGATTACCACTTAGTGGTTTCACTATTCATCAAAAATTGATGTTTTTCAGAAGATTACCAAAAATTCACCCTAAGATATATTTGATATTCTGAATTAAAAAATGAAGTCTATTTTACAAAATTCAAATCATATAATTCACATTAATTAATTTAATAATTAATTCCCGCTGCCAGAGCAAATAGTGTGTTTTTACAAAACAATAAGTATCAAAAGATTGACACCAGTTTAAGTCTAATTTCAAAGTGAAATTGATTCCAATAACACCATTGGATTAAATGGTAAAAATATATTCTAATTTCACTTCAAAACCAATTCAAAACATAATCTAATCATATAAATAAATTAGATTAAAAAGCAGTTTTGATGTAAAATGCAGTATTTTTCACTATTCATTAAAAAATGAACATTGTCAGAAAAATACCAAAAATTCACACAAGGTAAATTTTGATGTCCCAATAATAAAGGATAAGTTTATTTTGACAAGTATAGTTTATAAAATTTTCAAAATATATATTCAAAAATGTTTTTCCATCAAAAGGCAGTAAACCAATCTTTTAAGAATATTAGTGTATTCCATGCATAAGATTGTATTTATTTTCATTTTAAGCCTCTATAACACTATCTTAATCATTAATAAACATAGATAAAAATATCTATTATTCATTACTTACTTGGGATGTTACATCCTTCCCCCCTTTAGAAAATTGTGTCCCCGCAATTTATTTACTTATCGAATAAATGGGGGTACTTATCCCTCATTGCATTTTTAGATTCCCATGTTGCCTCTTCAATCATGTGATTTTTCCACAAAACCTTTACCTGCTTAATCACCTTATTCCGTAACACATTCTCCCTATGGTCAAGAATCTGGACCGGTTGTTCCTCATAAGATAGGTTCTCTTCCAGCTGAACTATCTCTGGACTCAAAACATGAGATGGATCTGGCATATACTTTCTCAACATCAAAACGTGAAAAACATTGTGTACCTGAGATAAACTCGGAGATAAAGCCACTCGGTATGCAACTGATCCAACTCTCTCCAGAATTTCGTATGGTCCAATAAACCTTGGACTCAGCTTTCCTTTCTTACCAAATCTCATCCCAATTTTCCAAGGAAAAAAACCTTGAGAAAAACATGATCACCTACCTCGAAAGATAGATCCTTCCTCCGGTTATGCGCATAACTCTTCTGCCTGCTCTGAGCTGTTCTCATGTGTTTCTGAATCAGCTGAACTTTTTATGCCATCCCTTCAACCAATTCTGGTCCCATAAACTTCCTTTCACCCACTACATCCAAGAAAGCTGGAGTTCGACACCGCTTCCCATATAATGCCTGAAATGGTGCCATCTGTATACTGGAATGAAAACTGTTATTATATGAAAACTCAACCAAAGAAAGATGTTGGTCCCAACATCCCTGATAATCCATAGAACAAGCTCGTAGAATATCCTCCAATGTCTGAATTGTTCATTCTGACTGCCCATCTGATTGAGGATGAAAAGCTGTACTAAAATTTAATTCAGTACCCAACGACATCTAAAGGCCTTTCCAAAAGTTAGAAGTAAACCTGGTATCACGATCTGATACAATGGAGAGAGGAACTCCATGTAACTTGACTATCTCTTTATGATACAAACGGGAAAGTTGATCAAGAGAGAAAGTATCTCGTATAGCAAGGAATTGACAAGATTTGGTCAAGCGATCAACAATAACCCAGATTGCATTATTACCTCGAGAAGTCTTTGGTAATCCAACAACAATGTCCATGGATATATTCTCCCATTTCCACTCTGGCACTGGTAAAGACTGAAGCATCCCTTTCGGTAACTGTCGCTCTGCTTTAACCTGCTGACAAGTCAAACACTTCACAGTAAAAATAGCAATATCTCTTTTCATTCCATCCCACCAGTAATACTCCCACAGATCTCTATACATCTTAGTACTACCCGGATGAACTGAAAACGGAGAACTATGAGCTTCACATAACAACTCTCTCTTCAACTGTGAATAACAAGGCACACACAATCTCTTCCCAAATCTCCAAACGCAATCATTATCAATGTTGAATTCAGGCAACTTACCTTTCTGAACCAGCTCTACCTTTTTCTGCAACTCACTATCTTGCTTCTGTGCTTGCTTGATTCTATCTGATAGAGATGATCTCCCTGATACCTGAAACAAAACAGAAGGACTCCCAACACCAACAACTTCTATGCCAATGTTCATCAAATCCTTAACCAAAGGATCACGTTCCAAACGTAACATTGTTAATGAAGCATTACTTTTTCGACTCAAAGAATCAGCCACTTTATTTTCTTTTACCGGATGGTAATGAATTGTACAATCATAATCTTTGATTAATTCCAGCCATCTCCTTTGTATCATGTTTAACCCTTTCTGAGTGAATATATACTTTAAACTTTTTTGATCGGTATATATTTCACACTTTACTCCATAAAAATGATGCCTCCAAATTTTTAAAGCAAAAACAACAGCAGCTAATTCCAAATCATGTGTAGGGTAATTTACCTCACGAGTTTTCAACTGTCGTGAAGCATAAGGAATTACCTGATCATTATGCATTAGAACGCAACCAAGTCCTTTCAATGAAGCATCACTGTAAATAACAAACTCACCATTCCTGGAAGGTAGTGCCAAAACTGGAGCATTCACCAATCTTCTTTTCAATTCCTGAAAACAATCATCACATTCTTTTGTCCAGATAAACTTAACACCCTTCCGAGTTAGCTTAGTCATTGGACTAGATAACCGTGAAAAATTTCTAACAAACCTTTGGTAATAGCCCGCCAAACCAAGGAAGCTAAGAATCTCGGTTACATTTGTGGGTCTTGGCCATTCTTCCACAACTTTTGTTTTTGCAGGATCAACAGTTATTCCATCTTTAGAAACAATGTGACCAAGGAAAGAAATTTGTTGCAACCAAAACTCACACTTGCTGAATTTCCCATACAGTTTATTTTCTTTTAAGGTTTGCAAGATAACCCTTAAATGTTTTCCATGCTCCTCTTTACTTTTAGAAAACCCCAAAATATCATCAATGAAAACCACCACAAACTTATCCAAGAACTCATGGAAAATTCTATTCATTAAGTCCATGAATACAGCAGGTGCATTGGTTAGCCCAAAAGGCATTACTACAAATTCATAATGGCCATATCTCGTACGGAACACGGTCTTCGGAATATCTGCCTCCTTTACCTTCAGCTGATGGTACTCCGATCTCAAGTCAATCTTTGAAAAAAACTGAGATCCCTGGAGCTGATACCACTTCATTTGATGGCCCGACATCTGCTGAAGTAGTTGCAAAGGATTTCACCACCCCTTTATGCTTGTAGCCTAACTGCTTCCCATCACTCAAGATCCTTGTCAGATACTCGTTTGCATAGTGACCCATCTCATTGCACTTATAACATTTCACTAACTGTAAATCAAATTTGTTCTTACCTTCACCTTGATCCTTTTCATTGAAATCACGAGCCTTATGTCCTATCTTACCACATCAGTATCACTTCCCAGAATTCAGAAGACATTCCCCAGCATGCCTTTTTCCACATTTATCACAAACTGGAAACTTTGTTCTCTTACCATCAGACTTTTTTGAAAAATTCTTACCTTTCTCCTGCCACCTCGGTGTCTTCTTCTGCTGGTTGTTATAGAAAACTTGGTCATCGAAAAACTCCATTTCCACCTTCTCAGCACATCGAACAAGGTTTTCATAACTTTTAAACTCACGAGAGGCTAATGCCCTTCGATACATTGGCTTTAATCCTGAGTAAAAATGATTGATTTTACTATCAAGGTCCCGGATAAAATTTGGAGCATACCTTGCCAATCGAGTGAACCTTTCTACATAGGCAGCCACTGAGTCTTCCTCATGGCTCAATTCCAAGAATTGCTTTTCCATCCTAAGTCGAACAGCCTTAGGAAAATACTTCTCAAGAAACATACCTTTGAATTCATCCCAGTCAAGAGCATCAATCTCATCGGCGTCCCTGATATTTTTAACCATAGACCACCACTGATCTGCTTCACCCTCCAAACGGTATATAGAAAGACTAACCTTTTGATTGTCTGAACACCCCATGACATCAAAAATCTTCTCCAGTGCTTTAATCCACCCTTTAGCTAGCACAAGGTCAGATGATCCTCTGAATGATGGTGGATGTTGCCTCATGAAATGTTCCACCACTGACATGTTCCTCTGCGGTTGTTCTGGCTGATCTCGTGCATGGATACCACCGCCATTTATCGCTTGAGTCAACTGCGCCATTACTGCAACAAACTGTTCAGTTCCAATTCCAACCATTTCTAGATGCTGATTCGGAAGGTTATTTCCTTCTGTATGCCTTCCTAGCACTGCTTCCCTGTTTCCTCTGCAGAAAACCATTCTGAACAAGCATGTCTTAGATGAAGCAACATGGTAATCTTCAAATGCTATATCATTTAAAAAAAATTTGGATAATCATTTAATAGATTTATAACTCCTAAAGTTATCTAAACCGACCTTTGATACCAACTATAAGGCCCCAGCCTTAAACCTTACTTAATCTTGAGTTATTACAAGATTACACATTGAGGATCTTTTCGGGTTTAGAGTTTTAGAGATTTAGATCATAAAACTTGCATTATATTCCACATATAAAGAAAGTGGTTACATAAAGATAGTATTCTTCATTCCCATCAACGGATACACATTTAAAACACCACATGGATTATTTCTTGACACTTCCTTGACTCTATCATCTTATCATGTACCTTCCCCTTGACCTGTGAAAAACATTTCAAAAACTTGGGATGAGCATAAAAACTCAGTATGGGTTATAAAAAAACATGGAAAGGAAACATGAGTTCATATATACATAAGAATGAAATCATACTTTACCCATAAAACATAGGCACTTTAACATACCTCATAAAATCATGAATAAATCATAGAAATCATAAGACATAAAGGTAACTTGAGGCATTCATAACATTCTTACGTAGGGAGGAACCCTCTTGGTTACGTTTGGAATACCCATCACACTATATTCCCTAAAATCTTTTCGGAGAAACCTTAACGTTTCACTCCTTCATGTTACCCAATGCATTGGAGAGCTATAACGGGCTCACCCGCCTTTAGTTTATCACGGAACCACCCGTCTTCGTAATAATGCCCAAGAACCATAACATAATCATATCACATAAAACATGCATAAAGGAAACATAACATTTCCACATTTCAATCACGAGATATCAATACAACACATTGATATAATAAAAACATTATGAAAACCATTTTCAATACCAAAGTATAACATGGTATTTATTTTTCTTTTAAAAAAAGAAGGTATGGCTTGTAGAGGAAGCCGAAACTCAAATAACGGTTACAACGGTGGAGAAGTCGTTGTCGCCACATACGTACGACAAAAACATTCCCTTTTGACATTTAGTAAACGCTTCGTATAAAAAATATTCCTTTTGAATAAACGTAAAAGTCAAAGGGGTTTATACATCGTATAAAAGAAAGTTGTGTATAAAATAAAATATGCCTCAACGAAAGGAGATTGAGACGTAGTCCCATACCTCGTATCCGACTTGACCCGATAGTTATTTAATCCCCTGAATAATAAACATGAGTTAATATATACTTGCTTATGAATCTTTTTCATGTTCATTATTCCTTTTATACCGTGTTATGAACATCATGTAATCAGTTAAGTTAATAATGTTCATTTTGTCGGTATTTGGTTCTTAAGTCAAAAATAGACTTCTTACACTTACATGTTGTTAATTTGTTCAAAGGTTAATTATATCCAGAATGGTATTCATGATGTAGATATCATATATGTCATATATATCCAGTACATACATGCATTTATAATATTACATAATAATTTAGAGGTAAGAAATGAAATGCACCGTTCATGGAGACGGTAAGACGTACGTACACATGAACGCTACTTTCATTTCTATTTCATATTTTATAGAATGGAATCATAATGATATAAAGTTATATTATAATTCCAGTATAATATAATATATAATATCTTAGTTCCATCCTTTATATGTCCCACATATGGTATTTAACGAATCAAATCACTTTGAGGGGGCGGTAGTCCGCACATCCTAAAATGAAGATATCGTGTTTACCCATAATGGAAATCATAAAGGTATGACAAAAATGAAAAAAACAGAAGCTTAAGGAAAACATAAACATATTATATATCATATATAAAAATAGTGACATCATAATGGCCACCTTTGAAGGTGTTAAATGAGTATTGAACAATCATCGTTTCGGGAGGCAGAATTTCGCCATCCACGGAAACGGTATGTTCTTTAACCATTTGATGTAGCTGTGTGAGAGTGTAGCTCAAATAAATATTATAACAACATCCTTGTATATTGAAGATACTGGTGTTGTTACAAAATAAGTAAATAAAAAGAGTTTAGGGGGTTGGAGAATCAAAATAAAACAAATGAACATGAGAAAATGAATTACCTTTAAAAGTGTAACTCCTTTTGATTTGAGCCTAAAGGCTTCCTTTGTAAGGATTCTTCCCAAAGGGAATCCTCTAGGATGAGGAGAGGTATGTGGAGAGAGTAAATGGGCAGGGGTTGGCCGAGCCAAAGGCTTGATATGTGTGTGAAATGAGGTAGAGGTGGGGGCCTTTTATAAGAGGAGAGGAGGGGCACTTTTGGAAAGTAAAGAACTATTACTTTTTTTGAAAATGTTTTTCGGTTTCAAAAGGTCCCACATTGATATAATTCGTGGATATGGTGATAAGGCTTCGAAATACACTCATACAATAAGTTTTGGACATGTGTAGTTCATAGATTTTACATTATCTTTCCATTTTATTTAAATCGTCAAATAACGATGTCATCGCTGCATCATTATTATGTCATAAATAATTTAATTTATTTAACGTCTAAAAATTATAAAAAAATACTATGATGTAGTAAATCTTTTTATCTTTCCAATGACTATTTATAATCAAAAATATGATCTTTATAATCCCATGTAAGAATTGTTTTTTTAAAACATATTATGTTTGTGTCATTTTTACTTTTACATTAAATAAGAAGTTATTTATGTCATTTCCCAACCAAAGTGTCTCCATGGGGTCCCCAAGATGACCCATGGATTTTCGTGGTCGACAATGACACAACAAATAAGGTTGGGACATGTGTATATATCATTTCATATTATTAAAGCATTATTTATACCTTAAACTACACTAATTACCACTAATCACGATTAAAAACTTAATAAGTTACTATTCACCAAAAAATTATTTTAATCTCATTGAACCATATTTTACTTCTTAATGAAAACCATGTATGTCGGATTTTCAAAATTCAATACACATTAGTGGTAAACTTTCATTTAACTGAAAAATCAGTTTGCTTGATTACCACTTAGTGGTTTCACTATTCATCAAAAATTGAAGTTTTTCAAAAAATTACCAAAAATTCACTCTAAGCAATATTTGATATTCCGAATGAAAAAATGAAGTCTATTTTAAAAAATTCAAATCATATAAGTCACATTAATTAATTTAATAATTAATTCCCGCTGCCAGAGCAAATAGCGTGTTTTTACAAAATAATAAGTATCAAAAGATTGACACCAGTTTAAGTCTAATTTCAAAGTGAAATTGATTCCAATGACCACCATTGGATAAAATGGTAAAAATATATTCTAATTTCACTTCAAAACCAATTCAAAACATAATCTAATCATATAAATAAATTAGATTAAAAAGCAGTTTTGATGTAAAATGCAGTATTTTTCACTATTCATTAAAAAATGAACATTGTCAGAAAAATACCAAACATTCACAGAAGGTAAATTTTGATGTCCCAATAATAAAGGATAAGTTTATTTTGACAAACATAATTTATAAAATTGTCAAAATATATATTCAAAAATGGTTTGCCATCAAAAGGCAGTAAAACAATATTTTAAGAATATTTGTGTATTCCATGCATAAGATTGTATTTATTTTCATTTTAAGCCTTTATAACACTTTCTTAATCATTAATAGACATAGATAAAAATATCTATTATTCATTACTTACTTGGGATGTTACAATGATAGTTGTCACCCTTATGGGATGTAATGTTCACTATACTATGGTAACAATATTGGTGGGATTATTTTGAAAATAATTAGTATGTACCCCTAATTAGGATGAATCTTTTCATGTCACATGTATAGATATTGCATAAAAAAAGTACTCCAAAATTTATGGAAAACATACTATGCTCGAATAGATTTCTCTGGATTGTACTACAATTGGTGTATCTATCATCAGTTTCATTCTTAAGTACTCCATCACCATGTTAAATTTGTTAACTTGTTTTGAATATAGAAATTAATGATATGGACCAGTGTCAAATAAGGCACTAGACATGGTTTAAGATACATGAATATTAACTCTCGTTATTGATTGTCCAACCTCCCTTTATAAAAGTGTAGGTAGTAATGAATGTAGTTGACATACACCTCTTCCATATGATGTAGTATGACTCCCCTGAGATGTACCACTAAACTCATATAGGTGCACTTTCTCAGTAGTACCACTATAACAACCAATTCCACCTTGAAAAGTAAAAATACATCAACCATATTGATATGGATCAAGACATCTCCTTTATACAACTTGGATCTATCTTGATCAACTATCACCAACCATATATCACTATGTCCCACATAATTTATATTAATTCCCCATATTGATGAATGATAAGAACTGTAATGTTTTTCATGGATAGTGTAAATTATAGTGGCATGGTTACTACCATAATAGTATAAAATCTAAAAAAAAATCTCCTATGTAACTGAATTTTCCACATTGTGAATCGGTTTTCCACTAATCTTGCTACATTTGTCATAGCGATGATTTCTTCCCTTCAAATTCATAACCAAGATCATCAAGATATAACCCAAATATTTCAATGGAAGCCTCCCTCAGTTCCCCTCATCTATGAGACCTTAATCCACTATATTTAATTGAATGTGGTTTATATTATAATTAATATCTCACTAAAATGTAGTATAAAATTATCTCACCATAGATGTATCATCTCCACCTAACCCCTATGAATATAATTCTAGATTTACGATGAATCTAAAATAATTCACTATGGACATGCTCCATAGTGTCATATACATGAATTCTTTTACCCTCTCCTACCATAGAAATAACGGATAAAATTTATCTAAAAACATCTCCAATAAGACATTTCATAGAATACCATCATCTTTTACAGTCCGCATATGAATTTCCCACCATAAATTTGATGATCCTCATTTATTATATGTGGCCTATTTGACCCCCCTTATGTTGTGTATCGAAATGATCATGTATCCTCTATATTGAATCATCCTATAACTTATCTACCCCTTGTCCACCATCTCTAGATATAGTCTGAGGGAAATGTATCTGAAACACCCTCATTATATCAAACATGTTCTTCTCATCCCACCTTGGCTATTCATCTAATAATTTCCTGATGCCAGCAATTCCTTCTCGTATCTTCTCCCCCACATCCACAACCGTAAATTTCGGTTCCTCATTGCCTACTTGCAGTAGACCATCAACTACTAGGCCTTATTGGAATTCTCTCAAAAAGAGTCATCATGGATTCATAACTCTAAAATTCAAAACTCACAACATATGAATCATAAAACATCATCATTACATTTATATAAAATGTATAATCACAAAAGACTCTTAAATATTTTTCTCCATTCCTAATAATGTGGTAAAAAAAGAGCCACTATCAATTTCCGGGACCATCCCACACCTAGTACCTTCATAAAAAGTGTAAAAAAATTAATTTCTAGTTTCTCATTTAGACAACACGTTATTAAAATTTTTCATCAATTTATTATTCTAAATTTCATATTATCACAATTTTCAAATCAATTTCATTGGTATAGAAAAAAAAATTTAATGTTCAACAGCATACCCATAACAAGTTTTCCCATTCATTTCTATAGTTCTTCATGTACCAAAATACTATTTAGTGCCTAGAATTATACATGAAGACTTAACTCTCCTTTCATCCGAGGATATGATTTAATTCTTAGAAAATAAGAAAATATATTTAACTCACACAACAAGTGTGTCGGACAAGGTGAAATGATATTAAACATTAACAAAGAGCAATAATAAAACCAATACCACCCTATGTACTTAGGTATTCCCCCATAAATGTGTTTGGAACGCCCATGGATAAGCTCATAACCAATCCCTGAATTTTACTATTCTACTTTATACCATTATCCAATATTATGAAAAAATAGTAGAAAGGTATATTAGATCATTGACACCACAATGTAAAATCCCAAACCTAATTCCACACATTGGTTCCTGAAGACACTCAGTCACCCAACATTAATCACACTTCCTTATCTACCAGAGGATGACAACTAGTAGTGAGGTATTGATAAGTCATTCATATAGATAATATAACCACTTTGATCATAGTAATAAACCCATGGAAATAACAAACATAATTGGGGATATATATATATATATCCACAATAAATTAAAATATCTCAAGATAATTAAACCCAACAATTAAATATCAAAATAATATTGAAATCATTACAATAAAATTTATGTTTCATGTTTCTAAAATTCAATCTGAAAATAAAGAAAACGACAATCTCCAAGAGGGCCTAAAAAAACTCTAGATCCTTAATCAATGATCCATATCTAAATCACCACATAACACAATGTATTTCCCATTAACAAGTCTTGTGACAATAAATTACAATCATGTATCAGTCAAGAAGCCCAATATGTGTGTGAGAACAACTCAGATGGCAATCAACATTGATGAATGAAACAATTCTAGTAAATAAATGTGTATTATATTATTAATATATATATATATATATATCACAAGTAAAAAATTTATCACATAATTAAATATTATATATTTGATCACATAATCCCTAGGGTAATTGATGACACCTGATCCTCAATACCTGCATCGAACCATAAGATAATTCATTATATTCTAATAAGATATCACATTTTGATGTTCATGTTAGCATTTTTAATACTTAACCAAATTTCTATGCTATTTTTTCCCATTTAATAATGAATATTTGAATGAGCATGTTACCGTTCATAATACCAGAAAATTGTGCATGTTACTATTTACAATTTAATAATAGATAATTGTACTATCATATTTCCATTCATAATATGTGCCCAATTTTCCTTATTATCATTTTCAATTTAACAATACGTAAAAAAATATCATAATATTACACATATCTCAAAAACCTTTAATATATTTACTAATTAATTATTCATACAATTCTTTTCAATATCTCATAAATAATAATTCATTAATTATCTTAACCAATGACATCAATATATCATAATTAATGTACCATTAATTATATGAGACCATATCTGTTGATATTTAATAATTAATTCATCAATTAATTATCTATAACCAATTATCTCAATAAATCATAATTACTCCACAGATTAATTATCTAAAACACAAATCCAAAAATTATATAAGTAATCCTCGAATTAATAATCTATGTGGTAATCCCCTATACCACATAATTAATTACCCAATTAACTCCCTAAAATGAAAAACACCTTAATTTGTTTCACACGATCCATGAAACCTCTCTCAAATAGAGACACATAATGATTAAAAAAATTTAATCTTCATGGGGATATGATATTATTGAAATTAATGATAAATTGAATGAAACTATTTTTTGTCACATAGTAGGATGAAATTAAATTAATCAAACTTAAGTATTATTTTTGTATTCTTTCTAATGAGATAAAGTGGGTAATTCATATTGTGTAAAATTAAATAAAACTTTTTTTGGAATAAGATCGAATCATGGGTGGAATATATAATATATTATATATATTAAATGGAATTTATCATAAATGAATCATTATGAAATGAACATAGGGATTAGTTTTCATTAAATACCAAATTTAGCAACGCATACAGAATAATGGAATATAGTCGATCCCTAAATCATCATTATCCATTGTGGAAAAGAATGTTAAAAATAATTGTATAATCTAAAAATTAATACAATATATATGTCTATGTCATTTTTTTTCGTTAACCCTGTAAATATGACGTGCAATTTATTTGTGGATTTTTGTGTTCATAAAAAGAATCAAATACATATATTTGGATTTATAAATGAAATGAAAAGTGAAAAATGAAATGTGGTTAGGTTTAATAAGATGCATTGGGGATATAATATTTCATACAAAAATATGGGTATTTAATGTGATCATTTGGATTGATGAATTAATTTATACTTATCTATATTTTCATTACCATTAATGTTATTATGAAATTAAAAGATGATAGTGTTTAATTTATAGATAAAATAAATTCATTCAAGTATAACTTTTATAAATAGTCCATTTTATGGTAAATAATTATAGATAATGGTTTGATCACATAGAATAATGTATTATATTGAAATACTATTATCATACAAGGATATTATAGATTTATAAATCTGTATTATTTAGATCACCCGAAAATATAGAATAACGACCATAATACTATCGTTATATTGGATAATTTGAACTCAATATTCTATTTTGGTGAATAACTATTAATGTCTACAAAAATTATCATTCCATTTATTATTCTCTATATACATAACCTACATAAAACCATTCTTCATAACATGGGGTGTGGAAATATAAAAAAGGGTGATCTCTTATTTTCAGTAAAGATAATGAAGGTATATGTTTATATAACATTGGAATATATTTATGAGAACATGGTAATAACATTGGAAAATCATAGCTTAATATCATAGATCAGAAAAATTGGACATAGAATAAAGAATGGTAGTTTATATGACATGAATCATAATATAAGAGAAGTAAAATGATCTATGAAAAAATATAAAGGGCATAAGAAAAAAATTTATGGAATACATATTAATAAATAAAATTTTGAACTTGTAAAAATAGGTATTATTTTTCTACATTACTAAAGGCCATGAAATCAGTTCATCATAAAAACATTTTCAAATGAAACCAAAATTATTCATATCATTATGGACATGAATGATTTTTTCTTTTATAAAACTGTGAACACACATTAAAGTTAATGAATTAAAATTTTAAAATCATACCATGTTCACAAATGAAATGTTTTACATGTTATCAGGTATATGCATAACATTTTGAACATATAATCGGTTTCATGAAAAATCTATGATCATTTAAGTAGTTTCACACTTTAATATATGATGATTTAATCAGGTTAACACATATAATTGCAATCATCTAATTCAATTAACACATAACATATTAATCATTTAATTTGGATCATTATTTAAATTTTTATTCATTATTTATCCATATTTACCCAATTCATTGGAGATATATATATCTCCCACCATTCACATAATGAATATAACACATATGTGTGTGAAAATATCATTAATCATTCATTCAATAAAAACCCCTTAAATTAGATGTGAGTCATAAAAATATTATCATATTTTATCCTTTGTAAAAGTGGAAGGTATAAAAACATATTCATTATAACATTGAAGTTTAACCCTATAAAATATACTAGTTTTTATAAATTGTATTATAATATATTCGATGGAAGAATAACACATTTGATAAAGATTATCATGATGAAATATTCAGAGAATGAATAAGAATGGTATATATGGTTCAGATACATTGAACATCATAAGTTAAATCAAATGGTATCATCTTAAATTTATAACTTCTTTGAATTATTACATGGAAAATTTCCTAATGAATGTAACTCTTCATTGATAATTAATTTCTGAAAACAAATTCATAAAACATTTTAGAAATAATTTCTTTTAAAAATAATTTTAAAAAATAATTGGATTATTTAAAAAATAATGTAATACCTTTCTAGAGCAATATATCATTTCATATTTCTATTGAAATAAGAATTTTAAAATAATTTTTTACATAATTAGAAAACAGATTTCTTGAAGAGAAAATGTTATGATCCAAATTAAGAGGTTTTTATGAAAACATTTACTTGAAATAATGATTATGTAAAGAGATTATAATGAATCAAATCGATGTATTATAATTTAATAATATGAAGATTTTAAAATTATTATGTTTTTATATGGATATATTGAACTATTAAATCATTGGAATCATATTCATAAACAATTTTTCAAAATAATTACATTGTAACATGAACATTTTAACTCTTTGATAACATTAAATAATAAGCCCTATGAATGAATAAAATTAAATGAAATATAATTTTTTTTGAAATGAGTGATATTCATGATATAACATATATAAGGGATAATATATTCATCTCAAATAATAATATATTTGTATATTATAAATTTTTCCTAGATAATGAGAAATTGAGAAAAAAACCACATTATAGATTATTTATCCGTTGAATTGTCAACCATATGAAAGAGATATATGAAAATATAAATCTAAATAACAATAATTTTAATGATAATAATCAGCTAATTAATCAATGGCATGTACATACACCATATAAATAATATTAAGAGTGAATATTTCGTGTGCCTAACAGAAGTAAAAAAATATATTCAAACCCCTTACCTTAATTCGTAACATAGGTCAGAAACATTAACAAATACATTACAATAAATATATTTCTATTATAAAAATATTATGTAACTTTACTTATTTATATAATAAATTATATTAATTTTTTTTCCATTTAATTGCCGATTTATTAGCAATTTTATGTTATAAAAACATTTCATGAAATAATTACTTTTTCATCATTAATGTTATGACATGTTATTATATAAATATTACTAAAAGTGTGGATTCATCACATCAATGATTTTATCCATTACATAAACATAACTCAAATTTATTGTATTCATACTTATCGTAATACATAATTATCTGAGATAGAAAATGAAATTCATCATTCATAGAGATATTATAATCTAAATATGCATTGAATTTAATTCTATTTTGATTTCAGATAGAAATAAAGAATGTTAAATTATATTTTACCCTTAAGTAATAAATTTTTATTTCATAATTATAAAATATGATAATTATATCCATCCAAATTATATTTCATATAATGTGTGAACCAATCAAATTGATATGGGGGATGATAGTCCTCTCTACAAATGAGCGATATTATCATATTCTGAAAAAATTGAATTTATGATGATATGTATTATATAATTATTAAAAATTATAATAATATCATTAATATCATATACTTATATATATAATCTAACATTATAACCAAAATATACTTGTGTTATTGAAATTTTTTAAAATTATTTCATGAGGATATAGAATGCTATACACAGGAACGTTGATTTGATGACCCATTTGATAGAAGTGGTGTTGTTTTAGGTCAATCAAATAAAATAAAAAAATATGAGTATATTGAAGATATATAGTCTTATATTTCATAATTTTATAATATGAATTGAAGCATGTATAAGAGTAAATAAAATAAAAATGCTCATTGATCAATGTTACCTATTATATAGGTATTATACTTAGGTATAAAAAAATATTTAGAGGTTCTTTTTCAACCGAATCAATGTATTTTGTGATTTGAAGAGGGATGTTTGAAAATGAATTTGTTATGTTTTGATCAATTTAATATTCATTCATGGTGTTATTTTTTGAGGTTAGTGACATGAATTTTATAAGTTATGGGGAATGTTATTATTTAAAATATTTCTAATTATTGATTATTGGGGTAATACACATAACTCTTATAACTGAATAATAGATTAATAATTTAGTTTTTGGTTAATGGTTACTAGAAAAACCCTCCAATAAACAATATTAATTCAATTTACTTATTTTTTACATTCTCATTAGGTTTACTAAAGTTTATAATTTTAGTTATTACCACTGTAACATGTAAGATTTTGTTTAACTTGATAATATACAATATGACAGTAAATTTAAAATTATTATTAATAGATAATTGAAAACAAAAAATTCTAAATATTAAAAAATATTCATTAAAAAAATAATATATCTTATAATATTATTTATAACACAAATAGATGCAATGTACAAAACACTATTTTATCCTTAATTATGGTAATTAATTTTTCATGTTCTTAATAATAATTATGATAAAAAATTATTTTGAGTGTATAATATTATATAATATAATTTATTTATAAATATGCAATGAAATATTCCAAATTACATTCAAATATGTGGAAATAATTTAATAGAGATAAATCTCACAAGTATATCGAAAAATTAGTGTTTTAACATGAGAATGATAAAATGTTTACAATGACATTATAGAAAATTTAAATATGAAATTAATTACAACTAAATAAATTGAATAAAATTTATTTAATTTATTTAATTTAACATTACAAAAAATAAAATTATATTTTAAAATTATCTTAAAATTAAATGAAAACACATTTATCAAATAAAAATTTAATATTTTTAAGTATAAATAAAAAAGTTAATTTTATTATAAAAAATAAAAATATTAAGCTTTTGATAATTTTTGTACTCTATTTTCAAAACTGAAATTTATTATAACTAATTAAATTTATAAAATATAAAAAAAATATTCCATTACAATTCACAAGAGGACGTAAATGAGATTTTTTTTGGGAAACTTGTATTATTGAAATTTATAAATACGGTTATAAAAATAAATTAATTTCACATGAACATGATTTCATTGTATATAAAAAATATTAATAATATAATAAATTTTATTATTAATATTAATATTAATATATTTTAATGGCTACGATATAATTGTCACATTATAAACATATCATGGATTGATTAAAATATAAGGTCTAATGTGAAATTATATAACCTAGTTATTCATGTCACACATATTAACATGTTAACTTATACAACAAGAAATACATAGTGTTTTATGTAAATAAAAATATAGAATATGATTACTTTTCATTAAAATTTTAATTTCAAAAAATCATTGTCTCATATATTCTTCACCCCATAATTGATTTTTTCCCTTGAAATTCATCACATTATTTGCAATACATGTTGATAAATATACCACATTACGTATTCAGATTCATATGTATGTTACTCATGTTGGTGGTTTCACCACAAAACAGTTTCCTGGTGAGTGGTATTGTATCATAAAATATTCCTCATTCAATATAGAATCCCCAGTAGTTGTTTTCCATAAGAAATATATTTCTCTAGTAGAACAATCCCTATGTTTAGTACAATTTATATGTCATGTTTTTAATTCCATATGAATAATTCATTGAATACATCATGAAACTAAGAGACATCTGGTGGATGTACTAAATGATATGTTATTATTTTTATGATGTCAGTTATTTAAATGTGACAAATATACCTAGGGATTAGATTTCTGATATTTCTTCCATATATAAATTCATAGAATTTCATTCAAAAGAAATTCCAAATCATGATTTCATCTATGATTATCATCATACAATTCCGATCAACATTTTTATAATACTAAAATGTTTTTGTATGAATTTAATTTTCCAGTCATCTCATCGTCTTTCTCATGTCCCAATATCATTCATTTTTCAATTTCATTATAATAAATTATCATTCTAATATTACCTAAATTACTTACTTCCTAGGGATCCACCAGAATTATTTATTGAAATATTTTTTTTGCAAGGTAGCTAAACTAGAAGATTGTTTGATCTGAAACCCCATTGGAATCCATTAAAAATATATTATCCTATTTTATAAGGACTGAATTATTCTTATTGTTTTAAAAAGAAAACATTATATCATTGCCTAACTAAATACATCACCAAAAAATAAATGTAAATTTTCATCTTATTCAGATATAAATGAATGTTGTCCTACATGTAATATTACCAAAACCTTAATATATATTAATGAAAGAGGATCTACATATAAAAATTTTCTGATAGAAATTAATTTTAATGACTTCATGGATTATCATCTATGACCCATAAATATATCTTTATAAAATTGAAGATATTAATTAAAGGATAAATTCAATTTTAATATTGTGTATATATTTTCTAAAATCATTACACCCTAGAAAAAATTTCATTACATAAAAAATTAATGGGTTTCATTTAAATTAATTTATTTAAAAAATAATTTTGAATATTGATAAAATTTTATCAAAGAAAACCTCAGAATACGGTAAAACATATTCTGAACATATGATCAAAAATAGACTCATAAACCCATTATTATATAAATTTCTTTCATGTTAATAATAAATAGACACATGAAATCATTAAAAATAAAATTCTCCCTTTAATCATAAAATAACAACTCATGTTATACAAAAACATTGTAATTGGATGCAAGGGTTCATCCTTCTACATAGAAAATATCAAATCTCATTCTATTATTCCTAAAACCATGTAGAGGGATAAAATCAATTTAAATTTCACTAAATGATGTCGATCAATATTTTTAATGTGAATCTTTATACAAAATAAAATATAAAATTTAATACTTTGAATAGTAGGACTAGTTTTCCCTAATTATCATAAGTCAATTCAACCATCATGATTTCATAATTTTTAAGATTATCCTTTTTCAGTAGAGGCTTTTTATGACTATTTTCCACATCATCCTTTAGATTAGGGAATCGATTATCATAATTCAAAATCCACTTGAACATGAAACTATAAAGTATTGGTTTTTTCATTATATTATTATACCTCTAAATTCATTTCATTGAGTATACCCATTATAATAATTCTGCATTTTTTTCTCAATTTTCAATCTTCCCACATAAAAAAAAATAGTTTTCAGTTAATGAACGAATTTATGTTATCCATCCTAAAAATTTGGATTGTAAGTGTTTAAAAATATTTCTTCCCTCTATGTAAAATATCACATGGATTTTCCATGGATCCCAATATTTATATTTTTATCATCCAATAAAGGATGGTTTACATCCTCCATTACATGTTTTTATGGAAAAATATATGATTTCAAAAATGTTTATGAATACTCATATGGGTTACAAATTTCAATGCTTTATTATTAATTGTATAATCAAACATTCAACAATATGATTAGGATTAATGATAATACAAAAATTATACCTCACTTGAGTTGTGAATTTTTCTGCTTTGCATCCAACCAATTAACTATCTGTATAAATAATCTCTAATAATTACATCTATAATATTTTTTTAATAGTATTAGGATATTAATTTATTAAAAATAAAAATTAACACTCACAAAACATCATGGATTATTTTTATATTTTCTACTTCACAATATTTATTATATTCGACCATAGATCTAGCTCTTTATCGAAATGGTAGACATATAATGTTATATTGTGAATATTTTGATAAATATTGAATGAAATATAAGTATCTAGTGATACTAAACGATAACTAAAAATCTAATAGATTAGTATAAATATTTAAAGAATGAAAGTGTTTCGTCATTAAGGACTCAATAGAATTTTTTTCCCTATTTTTATCATTTGGATTGTAAGGCATTAGATATTTTATGATTTACACATTTTACACATTTGAGGGTGGAGATGATCGGTGGGGGAATATAGAAATCATGGTTTGGGAATTTTAAAAAGGGATGGAAGAAGTGGATATTTCATGTTCTGTAATGTTACATGTCATAGAAAATGGTACCATAAAATGTAATCAATTAAAAATAGAAAATTAAATAAAATTTATTGACGAAAAATGTTACTAAATAATCAAAAACATGAAGATTACATGATGTGAAAAGGAATTAAGTGTTATATGACTTCCACTATCGTAATGTATTAAGGGTTTTTAGTTTCTGAATTTATTCATACACTATGTATATAGATGCTCTCCCTCTTGTTCCAGGTGACACGAAAAAACCCCTTTGATGTTTTTGTTATTCCTTCATCAATGATCTTTTCATGGTGTTCCACCATTAATACAAAGTGATCATTCATTGAACAAATTTATTTTATACATTTATTCCTTCATTTTCATTAACATGTCAACTTTATTACCACTATTCAATGATTTGGATCATGTCATACATGTTTCGAATGATGTTTTGAAGGTTTTTTATTTCTGCGGTAGTGGTGTTTCTTCCTCTAGAGGATACAATTATTGTGAAAGAGATGATAAGGATCTATTGTGTTGGTCTATTCTCATTTGAAAAAAAATCATCACCCTTTTCTGGTTTCTGATTAATATATTCCTTATCATGAACTAGACAATGTATCTTGGTATCCCGATAACCGAGCCAGCCCTAACATAGCCCAAAGTTCATTCTCGAACCACACAAGTTAGAGACTAGCACTTGGCATCATACAACATGCAAGTGGGAATGATTTTTCCACCAAAAAAGAGGATCAATTGAAAATAGAAAATATTAATAAAAAAATGAAACTCCACTGGGAGTGATGTACTAGAATACAAAGAGGCATAAAAATACCAAAGTACTACAACCCAAGTTCTAAAAATCGGAATACAGCCCCATGGTCCCTAAGGAAACTACTCACCAAAACCATTGATCAACCGTTGGATCCACCTCCAAGAGATCCCTTCCCTTTTCTCGAACCTGGAAGAAAAATCTCTACAAACACCTCACGGAAAAATTAAGGTGTGATTGTAAACTCAATAGGATCCCACCAAAGATTTTTCAATAGATTCCATGTATAGATTATCCAAAGAAAATCATTCAATTTTCAAATAAACAGTTTTGGAAATTAAAATCTTATATTGAAAAAACATTCTATACATTTAAAATTATGGAAATAAATATTTTAAGTGCTGATTTTACAAATGATGGAATATTTCGAAGATAATGGATTTTGAAAAACTTTTATATAAAACAGTTTATATAAATTCATCAGGCATGTAATGTAGTCCAAAGCATTGGAATAAATTTATATCTCAAATATAATTATACAAGTGAGAAACATGGTCATATACCAAAAGGTACAATAGTATTAACCTACTATAGGATTCCACGTGCTCTATGTGAACTAAAAAATGTGTGTATACATACATCCCTATGACACTGGAAAAATGAGATTTGTCACCATCCCGTCGTGGATATGACCCACAAGATGTATTTTTTAGAACAATATTGTAGCGTAGAGTTAATCAAATTAAATCACTAACTACCTAAGGCTTTCATGCACTCTTAATGATTAGAGAACTATTTTATGAATGCTTAAATATAAGACCAATCCGATTCTTCCATTTAAAAAGTTCCACTTTCTTTCCGTTTAAAACAAACTAGTTTTTATTAAAAAAAATTACCTTTTCACATCGTAAAACCACTAGGTTTCTATCATATAAATTTAATCCATTTTCACCAGTTTGAAATCGATTCAAAACCAATTCCATCTATACACCATTTATTTCCACAATTAAATTCAACAGTTTAGTTGAAATAATTTCCATCAAATACAAAATATAAATTAAACAATACAAATTGGACAATTTCTATAAACACACCCCATTCCATGGAATTGGGGTTTTCCAAATTTCTATGACAAACCCATTTCAAATATATTGAATAACTGGAATTGAGTTTATATCAATTTAATTGAAATAAATTTTTTGAAATATATTTTAAATCAACTATTGAAATAAATCAAGAAAATACAATGATAATCAATTTAGCCTGTGGGGAGAGAACCTCCTATTAGATCTCTTCTCCTAGCAAGATCGATACCCAATTACATCTTATTTGGCATCCACACACATAGATCTACCCATAACGGTTGTTTATCTATGAAATTGAAAACAAATGAGGATAATTAGATCTAAGTATATATATGAAACCAATCATGAATGATGAAGATCAATCCCATACCTCTAAAATCTGGATTCTATTCACAAAGAGAAGCTTTTGGATCCCCTTCGGAATGAAGGGAGAACCCTATCTGACCATAGGAGAATAAAAATCCTGACTTATGACTGCATTGGAGTTTAATGAATGAAACAAGAGGCAAAAACGTGTGAGATCCACTTTTATAGGATCTCATTTGAGAAGTTGCATGGTTTGCCCGTAGGGTTAAAAAAAATGTTCACTAACTGTGTGTTAGGCACTACCTAGGCAGATAGTCAATGCATGGATTGGATGCAATGACAGACAAACTGTGCATCGCCCGTGCAGAAGCTACTGCCTCTAGGACAATCTACGCATAGTTTGGCCCCACAGTTTAGACAACTCATGCACAAATCGTGCAAAACCCACTATCCTTTAGTTATCCTTAAATGTTCACCCAAACACCCCCAAGTCACAAATCCAAAAGAGTGGTACATAGAAACTTGAAAATTACCTAAAAACATAATGTGATGTTACAACCACCCCACCATAAGATTTTTATCTCCCCAAAAAAGCCAATGAAAAAACATCACGTCAAAAATATGAGGCCACTGATTTCTCATTAGTTCCTCCATTTCCCACGCCTCATTAGAATTAAGACCATGCTACCACAGTACATGAAATAGAGGTATCGTTCTCCCAAGAAGTACGTTGGTCTCAGAATCAATTACCCTGGCTCGTGATTTATTCATAGATAAATCTAGACCAATCTCCTGATCATTCCAGCTCAAAACATGATATGGATTAGAGTGATAATTTCAAAACATCGATACATGGAACATGTTATGTATCAATTTCAGCTATGGTGGTATAGATAGATTGTAAGCATCATTCTCGACAGGACCAACAACCTCAGAAGGTACAATAAAATGAGGAGACATCATCCCTTATATTCAAAGATGTCAAAAACCTAATCTGTGTGAATCATTCAAGAACACTTGGTCGCCAAATGAGAACACTAAAGGTCTATGATGGCGATCATCATAATACTTTTACCGAATTTGTGTTGTCAAAATTATATTACGAATAAAATGGATCATAGATGTTGTCTCTTGGACCCAACTTGGTCTTACCAAGGAACATTAATCAATCTCCGAAGAACATAATGGATATTTATAAGGACGAGCATAAAATGCCACAAAAGGATCCATTTTGATCACAAATTAATAAATTTTATTACAAGAAAACACAACAAGCCCCAGATGATCATCCCAACCAACACCAAAATTAAGAACACATGCTCGGATAATATCCTCAAGGATTTGAATAACTCTGTATATCTGGCCATCTGACTATGGATCGTAGGCTATGATCAAATAGACCATAGATCTTAGTGCCTCTTGACGTACTCACCAAAAGTTAGATGTAAATAGAGGATCCCTATAAGATACTATAGCAGACAAGACTCTGTGTAAACGAACAATTTCATTCACATAGATATGTCCCAACTCCTCAACATTGGTTGTATCACAAATAGGTATAAGGTGGGCTGACATGTTCAGCCTGCCAATCACAGCCCATATTGCATTATTATTCCTCTGGGAGTGAGGTATCCCAACCACAATGCCCATAGTGATTTCATCCCACTTCCACGTAGGAACTGTAAGAGGTTGATGAAAACCTGAAGGTTTATAGTGCTCAGCTTTCACCAACTATCTTGTATAATAATGAGATACAAACTCAGCAATGTCACATCTCATACCTGGATACCGGAAATGTCTCTACATATCATATAACATCTTTGTGGTTCCTAGGTGCACAAACCATAGTGAGTTATGAGAATCCCCCATCACATCCTTCCATGCCGATAACGACACAACCTAATGGTTTCGATAACATAGAACACCCTCTTTGGAGAATGACCATTGGGTGTTGGTCTCATCAAGATAAAGAGAGTCCCTAATGCTATGGAATTCATTATCTAGTTGTATTTCCTGAAGAACTAACAGGAGAAGAGCATATGTCAATTGGACACTGGCTAAAGAAACTTTATTCCCCTTCCAATGAACTCAAATATGCAACTGAGAAAAAGATCCATCAAACTCTACTATTATGAAGATTATTTCACATACTGTGTTGGATTTTTTCAACTTAACACATCGACAACTATATTCCCTTTACTCAGGGTTTAGGAAATGTCAAAGTCGAAATATTGGAGGTACATAACACTACGCAATTCTCAGATACTAAAATCATTTTCAGAGAATATTTAACTAAAGCTCTTGTGGTCTCAGTACACGTTAAACCTTTATCCATAAAGTTATTGTCTCCTAAAATTAAATGTGTTCATAAAAAATACATGTTCATATTTAGCGGTAGGATTGTTTTTCTCAAGATGCTTAAGCTGAAGAAATCCAAAAGAAATAACTTTATTATCTTACATTAGCAGACATCCCAAACCTGAACTCGATGCGTCACTGAAGACCATGTATCCTATCCCAGCCTCAGGAAGAGTTAACACTGACAAAAATGTCAAAATGAAATTTATCTCAACAAAAGAACTCAAAAATTTATCATTCCAGGAAAACATCACTCCCTTTTGAGTCAGAGAAATCATTGGAGAAGGTAACATTGAAAAGTCATTAACAAATCGGAAATAACCACCTGCTAAGCCCAAGATTCTCCAAATCTCAAAAACATTTCGTGGGTGTTCCTAAGTCATAATATCCTTCACCTTCTCAGGATCATATAATATTCCTTTTTTTACATTTCATGTCCCAAGAATATCACTTCCCAAATCTAGAAATCTTTCTTTGAAATCATGGAATAATGCCTGTGATTCCTTAGAAGACTCAGAACTGTTCTCAGATGATGCACATTATCATCCTCAGGCTTGGAGTAGACATGAATGTCATCCACAAAGACACCAAAAATATATATAGATACTTACAGAAAACCTTTTTTATTAATTCCATGAAAACATCAGAAGAATTTTTTTGGCCAAATGGCATAACGAGGTACTCATAATGGGAATTCCTACTTCGAAAAGTCGTCTTATTAATGTCAAATTCTTTTATCCTCCATTGATGGTATCCATATTGAAAATAAATTTTTCAAAACCATTTTACCTATTTAAATTGAACAAATAAATCATCAATTCAATGTAAAAGGTATTTTTTCTTTATCATAACTCAATCAGGCTTTCAATAATGAACCCATAAGCGAAGAGAACCATCATCATTCAGGGAGAAGAGAACTAGTGCTACCCAAGGTGACACACACTGTCATATAAAATCTTTCTCAAGAAGAGAGTCTAAATGATACTTTATTTCTTCTAGTTTTAATAGATCCATTCGATAAGGGGGAATAAAAATCGGTTGAGTACCAGGAATTACGTCAATAGAAAAATCAACCTCCCTTACTGGTGCCAAACCAGAGAAGTCAGATGGAAACACAACGAGAAACTCAACAACAGCTGAATGAAGATCACCACTCATTTACTATCTCAATATATCAGAATCGAACACTATTATAACATTCCCTAACTCTGGATAAGAGGTCCCGAATCTACTTGACCATGGGTCCCATTCTCTTTGAAAAATAAGAAGCACACCACTATGATTAGTAGGGTAGACCCATCGAAGATAACAATCAATCTAGGCTTTATTGGCAATGATCCAATCCATCCCAAATATCACGTCAGAAGATTTTATGTCAAGAACCCAAAAAAATACAATCATGATCAACATATGATAGAGATAGGACACAACTAGGAATATGGAGACCCTTTTCTCTCATTGTACCAAGGTGTGTAATAATTTCCATCACACATGATAAAATCTCCATAGGTAGATTAATCAGATTAACAATATGGGATGAATCAAAAGAGTGATATGAACAATTTTCAAAAAGAGCAGTCACTAATGATGAAGCTATAGTAATGGTACCTCTCACAGTTGTAGGACCTGTATCAGCTACCTCTGATGACTCTTCCATTGCGTGAAGAAGCTTTGTTCTGAATTCCTGTGGTTAGAACCCTTTTGTACGTTAAGCATATGATTGCCCTATATTTTCTGGATGTGATGATGATCATGTTCCACTATGTGGAGTAGATAAGTGATTGTAGAATCTCTATATGTTCCCTAAACATCTGCAAGAGCTACAGTTCATTGGTGCCTTAGTGCAAACCCTCATATAATGTCCTCGATTTCAATAATGATATCAAGTCAATGAATCCCATCGTGGGGTACCAGAGGTCTGGAATGACACTATTGTAGATTACTACCATTATAAATATCTTGCTTTCGTTTTCCTTTAAAGGATCCAACACTACCACTAGGAGGAAAAGGAACTTCCTTCGACCCTGACTTTCCTCCTAGTTACATCTCAACCATCATCGCCCTATCCAGCAAATCAGTATAAGTGGGTAGCCTCAGTAAGGAATCCTAAGAACAAATATATCATCAATGTCCAAAATCAAATAAGATATCCTTCATCTTGTCATTGTATACAATATCAGGAGAAAACAATACCAAATTAGATAAGCGGTTTTAGTACTCAATCATAGTTTTGTTGGCCTTATGAAGCTGGAAAGACTCCACATCCCTGGCCAACACTATTGATTCTGGATAGAAGTAATATGTGAAAAGAACCCTAAACTCTTTCCACTCTTAACACTCATGCTTCCTAGCAATTAACATCATGTCCCACCATCTCCTAATTGGTCCCTCCTGCATATAGGTGGAACACATCACCTTGATCACATCAGGTGTCTCCAAGAACCAAAACAAACATTCAATCTTACTCAACCATTCCTCAACACGTTGAGGGTCAGTGGTTCCTTTGAAAACCTATGGCTTAGGGTATAGGAACTCTTGAAAACAATTTTAGAGAATAAAACTATTAGGATCTATAGCTAGAGCCTAGATTGGAACTAGAGGTTGTTTATATAATAGATCTTTGAAAGTGTGAACAATCAACTCAACCAGACGCAGATCTACAATAGGACGACATTAGATTAACAATATAATATATTAACAATGATAGAAATTCGTAATACAATGGATAAAAAAGATTTGGATTCTACTCTATCCAAATCAAAACAATGAAAATTCTTGAACAAATCCATAAGTCGTATTTCCATAACCAACCCTGGTGACTTAAGGACAATCGTGGTGAGAGATAGTCATGAACTCAATCACAAAAACCTCCTATGTCACGACATGAATAAAAAAATGAATACTATTATCAATGCAAGACACTTAACCACCCCTCTGATACAATTTTGTCATAATCCAGCCCATGTACCATAGTTACCCGATAATAGATCCACCCTTGACAAAGCACCAAGGGCGTTCCCGATCCACATGGGTCGGTGACTAGCACCTGGAATCTCACAACATGCTAGTGGGAATGATTTTTCCACCAACGAAATAGAAGAATACAAATAAGACAATATGCATAACAAAAATATACTTGACTCGGAGTAATGTACCAGAATACAAAGAGGCATAAAAATCCAAATGTACAGCAACCCAGATACTAAAAATGGGAAAACATCGGCCTATTCCCTAAGGACACAACACAGCAAGACCAATGATCCACCATTGGATCCACCTCCATGAGATTCCTTCCCATTTCTCGAACCTAGAAGAAGAAAGTCTACAAACACATGAAGGAAAAAAGATGGGTGTGAGCCTAAGACTGGTATGATACCAACAAAGATTCTGTAACTCAGGCCAAATATATATAATCCAAATAAAATATTTCATTTTTCCAATTAACTTGTTTATAAATTCAAAATTATTTTAAAAAAACTATTTATACATTTTGAAATGATGGAAATAAATTATTTATGTAATGATTTTAAAAATGATGGAATATTTATAAAATAATGGATTCTGTAAAACTTTTACATAAAATAGATTATCTATATACAGAATGAATGTAAATATGTTCAAAAGCATAGGAATTCATTTATATCTCACATATAAATATACAAGAAAGAAACATGTTCATCTTCCAAAAGGTATGATAGTATTAACCAGTTATAAGATTCTTCACTCTCTATGTGAACATAGAAAAATGTGTATACACACATCCCTATAAAGCTGGCATGTGCTCTTACATGATGTAAGAAGTATTTTAAGAATGTGTAAAAATACGAACAATCCCATTCCACCATTACAAAAGTACCTATTTCATTCCATTTAAAACAAAAATTGTTTTATTCAAAAACATGATATATCAGAAGATAAAACCATTGGGTTTTTATTAAATAATTTTAATCCATTTTCACCAATTTGAAATCCAATAAAAACTAATTCAAAAATTACAAATTTTATTTCGACAATTAAATTAATATTTTAATTGATGTAGTTTGTATAAAATAAAAAAATTTAAATTAAACAATTTAAATTGACCAATTTACATAAACACAACCAATTCAGTGGAATTGGGGTTTTCCAAATTTCCATGCCAAAAACATTTCAAATAACTTGATTCAAAAGAATCAAGTTTTTATCAATTTAATTGAAATAAATTTTGAGAAATAAAATTTAAATCAACAATTGATATATATTAAGAAAATATAATGATAATCAATTTATCAAGATGGGACAGAACCACATACTGCAAAGGTTTTGATGAAAACCACCATGGTCAAAGAACACTCTTGAAAACAGGGTTGCTTCTTCAAGAACCCGCTTTAGAGCTCTTCTCCTATAAATATCATGATAAAATCTCATCATATATGGAATCCACACACATAGATCTACCCATAATGGGTGTAGATCTAACAAAATGAAAAAAGTGGAGAATTAGATCTTAGTAGACATAAGAAACCGATGAATATGAATGAAGAATGATCACATACCTTAGGAATATGACTTTAATTCACCAAGAGAAGCCTTTGGATCAACTCTAAAACTATGGTAGAACATTCTCTGACCTTAAAAAAAATAAGAATCCTAGGTTATGGCTGCTTAGGAGCTTAAACGAGGCACATAGTGGCCAAAATGAGTGAGATCCACTTTTATAGGATCTCATTTAAGTAGCTGTGCATTTTACCTGCATAGTAAGACACCCCTTCCGATATCCTTGCTTTAGACACTTCCTCGTAAGACACTCCATGAACAGTTTTTCCATAGGGTTAGAAAAACTATGCGCCAACCATGTGAAAGCTACTACATCAAAGACCAACTACCCACGGTTTCGCCACATGGCTTAGAAAACCCATGCGCAAACCGTTCACAACACACTGTCCATTAGTTTTCATTAAATGTTCTCCCAGACATACCCATTGTCACTATTCCAAAAAGAGGGAATTTGAATCATCAAAAGTTCATGAAAATGTAATTTGATGATACATTCCTTATTTATTTACATAAACCATAGATCTATCACGATTTATTCCCTTTTATTGAAATGAAAATAAGCTAATAATTTATTAAACCTGAATAAAGAGATGGTATCAATCACATGGAATTGTTGTACATAATACCGTGATAAATGGTTATATATTGATTTTCTAGATAGTGTGATATATATTATTTCTATTTTTCCATGGTTTATGATGTGGAATTGGTAACTAACGTAAATCAGCAATTATTTATTAATTTATTTCCAAAAATATTAAAATTTGATTTTTTAGTTTGTCCACTTGTTGTTGATTTATTTTAATGATAATCAAATTGAGGATATTATGCATGTTTGATTTATTTTGATAATGAAAATGAAGCACTATTATTCTTGTTAATTATTTAATTAATAGAATTTAAAATTAATTATTTAATTACATTTCGATATATTGAGATTGCTTATTTTTTAGGTCTGAAATAGTTGGATGTTTTAATTAATGAATTGGTTAATTAAAGAAATAATAATAAATAATTGTATGATAGAAAATAATACCATTGTAGGTTAGTGGATCTATTATTTCATTCAAATGTTTGTTGTCTTGATATCTGGAAACATGAGAGATTGTTGTTCATGAAAGACGAACACATTTCTTTTGGTCCTAGATTCTAGTTTCTATGATCTATTCATACACATTGTGATATGAAGTGAAATTTGGATGGATGATCCTCGAGGGATGTTGTTCCATGTATAGATGATTTATTATATCAAATAAATGGTGTGTTTTGTTTCTCTATGATTTTTTTTCATTTATGATATCAATAGATGCTTCTAAATGATACTGACTATTTGAGGACTACCTTTTAACTTCATCATGGGAATTATGAGTATGTTATGATCATGTCAGGTGTCCTGAATAATCCAACCATGTTCTTGGGGATAATTAAATACATGTTCTGTGTGATATTGTGTATGACTGTTGCCGTTTTCATCAATGAAATCCTTTGGAACACAGCATTTGAAGAGGAAAATGTTGATCACCTGCATGCTGTTTTGGGAGACCATCATCATGATTTATAGATTGTGACGTTGAAAAGAATATGTTTTGTGCGGAATAAGTCAATTTATTGAAGTATATTGTATCTCATCAAGGAGTATATGTCTATCTATCGATTTTATATGCATTTTTTCCTCTATAGAACTCCCCAAGATTGTGGAAGATGTGGAATGATTCATAGTTCTTCAAGTGTATTAACAGAGCTTCCTAACTAATTAATATTGAGTTATGTACCCATTAACAACATTTAATAGAATGTATCACGAATTATAATCGGATGATATGTTTTAATTAACTATTGAGTATAATAATATGATGTTTTTCAGCAATCCATTTCATTGTCTTGTAGCAGATGGTGATCGGTTTGATTTTTTCTATGATACTTCGCATCTGAGGTTTGTATTTATTTTTATGTTTCAAGTATCGATCATTCCATATGAGTATTGGAAATTATTATCTCATGAGTGTAACTAATAAAACATGGATTTCTATTTTGAAGTGGTAGTGATTTACTATATGTTGAGGATAAATTTTAGCATCCAAAATCATTTTCTGATATTCAATGTTCACAAGAGTTCAAGATATTTTTTCTCACAATAATCCATGAACATCTGTTAGCATCAATAGATGGATTTTTTATAGGATTATGTCTTTTATATTTCTTATACACCTATAAAGGTGAATGTTGTGGTCACTTTATTGACAAGGATGTCATGAAGTGATACATTGCAAGAATCAAGTGATTTCTAAATGGTAATAGAAAAACATTCAATATTTCATCTTAATATGTGAGTGTTAATGGGATGAGGTTGTCTATTTTCAAATGATAATGTAGTAATATTTGGTGTGGAAGATATTGAAGATGATGAGATTTGATGCCCAGTAATGATAAATGTTGTAAAAAAAGGTTTGATTATGTGTAATGAATCATGGTTATAAAAATAATTAAAATTAATTGGTGATGAATTTTTTTATCATAATGCCAACCCTGAGTAGTACAAAAAATGAATATTAATTACAAGTTGATTTATTCCATTTTGTAGTTCTATATTAATAATTTTCAGATGCCCAATTTTTTAATATCCCTACGGAGAAGTAGAAAACCATCTCTGTCATGTAGATCAAAAAACACCATTTTTTATGTTTTGGGGAATCTTTTTTAAGGAATCAATTCACAGGTTCCCTACTTTAATCCATAGAGATCCTCATTGAATCATAGTTTTATTCTACCACTATTCATGTGGATTCTCTTATCTTTTTCACCCACTCCAATTTTTTATGTGATGGAACATTACATACATGTTTTAATGGAGTTTTTTGGTTGTTTTTTGTCCTATTTGTTGTTTTGGAATCATTGGGTGAATGCATTTCTTGCATCAGTAATGATCGGGATCATTTATGATGAACTATTCTCATGTGGAGAATGTGGACACACATTTATAGTGGAAACTTTGAGGCCATATTAACACACAGATAGTGGAAACTTTGAGGCCACTTCTAGGAAGATATAACCAACTGAAAGACCAGCACATGACCGTGCGGTTGGAATCAAAACCATGCATCATTGTGTCACTTATGGATAGAGGCATTCGCATGTTCGGTGCATGGTTTTGAAACTGTGTTACCAAGTCGTGCAAGGTGTCTCTTCCTTTCATTAGTTCACGCACTATTGGGACACAATTCGATAAACCGTAAAACCAAACCATGTGAAATGTACATAAATTTTAAATGGTGAAATTTATTGTGCATATTTTCAGAGTGGGTGTGGTTTGGGGTTTAAATGATTTTCATGTTAGTTTAGTTATTTTTTTGGGTAGAACCATATTGCGTTCTACCATTATCCTCATTCATGTGTTATGGTTTCTTCTTGATCGGTTGGGTGTGACTTGTGGAGTGAGTAATCAACCCGGGGTTCATGGTTTACCGTTGGTTATTTTGGGCATGGACTTGAGGTTTGGTTGTCCTTCATCTGGGTGAATTTCATGGGGTAGAAATTGTCTGAGTTGGATAGAATTTTCACACCATGACCTTGGATACACCATCATTTTATTCATTTCTTAATGATTGATCTTTTGGTTGAGATTCACCTTAGGTTCCCAACTAATGTCATTGTGTTTTTTGGTTTTGGGTTTCTTTTTATACCTATAATAATTTATTATGGTTTGGATTAATATAATATTTCATGTTGGGGAGTTTGTGACTCCCACATGTCCTGACGTTGAGATTAAAACAATATTGTATCTTGGGGTGGGACTTTCCTAATGAATTTCTATTGATCATATCGAGATTTTGTTCTTTGTAATTTTATAACTCATTGCCTCTTGATGTTCTACAATGTATTATATCTATTTTGTTGTTTTTTTCTTTTTTTTATCATGTGTAATAACTAATAAATGTAAATCTATAATTAATTATTAATTAATTGGATACATGAATTAAAGAGTTTTTTTTAACAAAATTTCATGGTTGTTGTTAAAATTTATGATAACAAATTTAATGCATGTATTTATTTTAATTAAATTGGTTAATAAAGCTGACACATGACTATGATAGACGATAATGTAATTAATGTCATGTTAAATTAATTAATAAAATCATCTATTGAGATAGCTTGTTTCATAGAAGTCCCATAGTTTGATATTGTGATTAATGAATCAGTTTTGTCATCATGGAATAAAAAATCAATATTATGAGAACTTTTATTTCCTTTGTAGGTAATAGGTTCCATGCATGCTTGTAATTTTCAGGTTCCATATTCATTTGAGTCATGAGATCAATTTTTGTTTAATGGAGGAATGCCTTAATTTATGGACAAGAGCCCAGTTTTTTTGTTTTTTCTTGATTCAGTTGATGTGATGTATGCCTGGGATGCAGGACCATCAATGGATGTTGTGTTATATGTGTATGAGAGGATATAATGTTTTGTCACACTAGGAATTCTAAAACAATGGGGATGTCATGGTATGTGGGGCATAAAGGACTAGTTTTTGTCACAATAGATTATTCATGGAGTTTCAAGATTCAATAATATATTCATATTGGTGACAATGAGGAAAACAATTATGGACAGAGTTGAAGCTGTTCTTAAGAATTGAATTGAATGATTGATCCTTGTTTGAATATGTCGTTTGGTTGATGAATTGGTTTATTACCTTCTTTCCATTCCCCACTACATGAGGCTGATGGATGCTCAAGATTTTATGCCCTGTTGGATATCATTGGATGTTTTCCATGAGTACCCAGTGATATGGAAACTAATAATGTTAATAAATGAATAAATTTTGTACCCATGGGGTTGGATCTTTCTGTGATGAAATGTTTGGATTCTAATTCTAATAAGGGATGTATTTGGTCTTTCTTATGCTAATAAGTCATCAAACATAGTTATCATTCTAGTATAATTTAATGAGTATGTTTTAATAGTTAATTAATGGTTTCAGGATTAATTAATGTAAATTGAAACTTATTAAAATAAATATAGTTCTCTAATTTACCACAATAAATAATTGTATGCCGGTAGAATATCTGGTATTTTTAGTGGAATAAGAGAGTTTGAGATACTTTAGCTACATTTTATTATAAGACTACATTGTTCCTTCAGTTTTGTTTTCAAATATATTATATCATGGACCCTTTGTGTCTTTATACTATACTCTCCCCTTTATGTTAGGGAAACTGAAACCCTATGGATTATGAGCCCAGTGGGGTATTTTCCCCAACATCCTGGTGGGATAATGGAAGGATGAATACTCTCTTTGGGACCACTATATTCTCCTTATTGTTACATGTACTATTAGTAAGGGTGGTTACATTTTATGATATATGTGTGAAGAGGGATGGAATGTCCTGTTGTTATTTAAGAAACATGTATTGTGAATATATTTTCATAAGGAAAACTATATTTAATGCATATATTAACTGTTAGGGATTAGGGTTTTTACTAGGGGAATGGGATTTTATGTATTGAGGTATAATACATGATGTTTGACAAATGATATACGAGTTTTTTTGTCTCCATGAAACTACCTTTTTCTTTTGGTTATATGGATGTGGTGTCCAGTTTCCTGAGGATCATGTTGTGTTAATTCTATACAGAGTTTGTGGGATAGATTTTTTGGAATGAGATGCTTAGGATTTTTGAAGTTGGATCAAAGCGGAAAACCAATGGTTAGGTGGTAGTATGATACCCCTTAAATTCATTATTTTATTTTTTTATATTTTATGAGTTACATGGTGAGTGTATCCATAGTGAGGCTAGTAACATAGTATACCTATTTATTTAACGAGTTAGTTCACTTATTGTTCAAATTGATTTGTTATGCATTATTTATCTTTTTTCCAAAAATTCTATAAGGATGATCCTAGTGAATATACTATTATACTCACCAAACATAACCCACAAAAATATGGGAATGAATTTTCACATTGATTGGAGAATAACGATAAAAAAAAGTATTACTATATTATAAAATTCTACAGGGAGAAGTGTATAGAAAGTAAAATATGTATAAAAACCAAACATACTATGGAAATGTACTAGAAAAATAGGTAGTTAAAGAGCCCATGTCAAAACCAAGGATACACTCAAAGTCCACCAATAAACTACTAGAAACATATACAAGTGGTGCTTCACACCAGATTGAACCATAAAGAGAAAAACAATAATCACCTTGGATAACCTTTATAGTATGAGATAAAATCCCAGAAGGGTATCACCAATGATTCCATAATTGATGCCAAACATTAACTGGAAAAATAAAGAGAATTATCTTATAAATTATTAGGTTGTAATGTAAAAATATTAATTAAAACAATCCTACATTTACAATTTAAATGATAGAAAATACATTTAAAAAGGTTATTAATTCAAAATTATATATAAAAAATTATTTAAAATAACAGGTCATGAAAAAAATTACAAAATTGACATATATTGATTTCAAATAAATAAAGGAGAAAAATGGTCATTTTATTAGTGATATAATAGTTATAGTATATGGGACTCCACACACTCAATCTGAAAATGAAATATGTATATACACCTGTTTATATTTTTGGAAAAATTACAATTCATCACCAAACAGTAAGTGATGTGATATGGTGAATTATGGTTTTGGATGATGGTAAATCATAATGTTATATTCAAATAACTTACTAAATACCTAAGTATTTAATTTGGTCTAATAATAAATTAACAATGATAAATGTACTTTAAGACTACTTAAATTCCAATTCATCCCATCATCCATGTCAAATTAGCTAATTTTCCATTTAAAATACAAAAATTGGTATTTAATAAAAAACCTGTTTTTTAAAATAGAAAACACAACAGCTACTCTAAAAAACATATTGATCCATATTCATCAAATAAAACCTTGTAATCCTTTTCATCTAAAAACTTTTACAATTTCAAATTAAATAATTTTAAATCAATATTTTTTATCAATCCAATTTCACAATTGAAATTCAACAATTTATATTAAACTCATTTCCAACAATTTCACAAATCTATCTAATATAATAGAATTTAGGGATTTTATTAAATTAATTCCAAATTCAAATTTAAGAATTTGAATAAACCAATTCAATAGAAATGGGTTTTTAATAAACTAATTGAATTAAATTATATGAAATTAAATTTAAATAAAATAATTTAATTTAAACCATTAAATTTTATTTTAATAAAACCAGTTAATCAAAACAATTTCACATAACATGATATTAAGGGATTTCAATACCCCAAACAGTAATTTTTATTTTCCATTGATGAAAAACAAAAAAAAATTATAAAACTGATATTTGTGATCCAATTTATTTTATTTGATCGTCTAACAACATGATGATAAAAAATAACAAAGGATATATATATATATATACCCACACACCGTTAGAGAATGAATGAGAATATGAATGTGACATGGAGAATATCAATCATTAATATAGATTTAATACTCTTAAAATTGGAATCATGTGGATAAAAATACTACTGGGATCTCAACGAGAAGAATAAGTTTCATATGGGTTGTATAGGTCTGTCGGTGGTCAAAAAATATGTTTTAAATTTTTTTAATATTAATAATCAGATTAATAATTCTCATATTAATGGTTACCTAGGTAGTGATGAATGGTTATACCTAACCATGAACCCTAATTGTTCTCCCCTTTTGATAGGTAGAAAACATTCTCATGGGTTGTTTCAATGTTTATCAAACCATGCACCATCCATGAAAAAACTTCAATGCCTTTGTTTTCATGTGTTCCCTTGAGAGGGAACATGGATTTGGAAAAATGTTCACCACACATGAACTTCCTAAAATATTTAATAATTTCTTAGGTAATCACTATAAAAATCCCATAATCACACGCAACCATAACATTGTAAAAATAGGTGTATATTATTAACTAAAAATAATTATATGATGAAACTACCACACAAATTTTGAAAAATTATATTCCCAAAATGACTACATAAAATCATCCATGTAAAAAATATGAGGCATCTTCTCCCTCATCGGTACATCACTCTCCCTTGTCTCGTAATAATCTGAATAATTATTTCAAAGCAGAAGATCCAATGGTATCTTCCTCCAATGATGTACCATGTATTCAAAATCATATATCAATAATGGTCTTTTATTCTCATATGAATTATGTATCTATATAAGTTATGGTGGATGTTCTAAATGATAATGAACATTTCCTAATTTCTCTAGAACCCCAAAAGGACCCAATAAATGAAGAGCGTGTTTCCCTCTCATCCCATGCAATTAATGAACCAGCCTAGGTGAAACAATAAATAACACCTAGAAACCCAACCAAATTTCCAATTGTATATAGTGACGATCAATATAAGACTTATAATGTCAGTCATCAATAAAAAAACTATAATGAATCAACTGAACCATTGCATTCATATCTTTAACCAATCATATACCATCCATGTAACATTCACCAATATCCAACTAACACAATAGATATCAGGATGTTCGACAATACATGGCCTGAAAAGTAGAGTTACTGATCACTTACTATTATCTATTTTCATAGGAAAATTCAACCATCCCATGATAGTTATACCATGATCCTCTAAAATTGATAAAACTAGAACATATCATATTCTCATGAATTCATATAACTCTTTCTATTAGGGCATTCGATTGTGGATGGTATTTTTTTTCAAAGGCACTGATATCCAATTTCCTCCTAAAGGACTATTTTAAAATTAGAAGGGAACTTAAGATCCCCTTTAGATAATTTTTAATATGGGACATTGTGAAAACAAGTAATCTCTTTCACATAGATATCAGTCAAATACTCAACTATGGTTTTATCACTAATGGGTGTAATATGAATTGATTCTTTTAGTTAATTCATCAAAACCCATAACATATTATTCATTCTATGGGTATGTGGAAACCCAAAAAGAAGGTCAATATAGATTTCATACCAATTCCATGCAGGGATTATAAATTGTTGAAAAAATACTAAAAAAATTGGGTCTTATCCTTGACTGGTTGGAATATTTAAATGTAAGAGTCCAAATATGTAATACACTGACTCGTTCATAGCCACCATAATCAAAATTTCATGTCATATAACATATTTTTTTCATGGGTTCACTTCTAACAAGTAATTAGGCCGAACCCCGTAATATATATCATTACTATTATCTTTAAAATAATGCAAACATTTTTTAATATAAATATCTTATTGGAGAATGACCACTCGAAAACAAACTCCACACCATTAAGAGAGTCAATAATATCTTCGAATTCATCATTAGGTTGTTGATATTGTAGACTAACCTTGAGAAGATCATATTTCTATTAAACATTGGGTAAAAACCTCATCCCATAATTCCTAGAATCTTGTCAGAATCATTTCAGGGCGAGCAATCAACTTCCACACATCTAATGATTGTTTCACTACATGGCTTGAATGTTCCCTACTAGAGAAATATAAGATGATGTTCCATTTCTCTAATGTATAGGCACTGTAAAAATTTAATTACTATAGTTATTCAACCAAATTCCTATGGTGGAGATAAAATCATTTTGAGAAAAGATATAACTCATTCTCTTGTGGTCAAATTATATTGATAAATAATATATTTGAATGTAATTCACGTAACTTTTATGTAAATAATTCACATATTCATGATCATGGTCATGTAACACCCCAATATTCCTTGGTATGCATCTCTTTGATTAATACAATAACATGCGTTGTATATAGCTCTGAGTTCTAACACACCACAACCAAGCTGTTTAAAAAGTATTAATTAATAGTAATACACAATTTATTAAATTTTGTATATTATATTATTCAAAATAGACATAATTTTTGGATTATTAATATAAAAATAATCTTTTGGATAACTTTTGGAATTTTTCAGAAAACATTCAATTTTTGATCAGTACTGAAAAAACACTAAAATATGGTTTAAAACTAATATTTGTTTAAATTTAAAATTTAAAATTTAAAATTTATTTTAATGTCAAAAAATATTAATAATAATTATATTACTCTAAGGTAATTTTTTGGATTAATTTTATAATAATATTAGATATGTAAAATTTTGTTGAACTTTTTAACGTCTTTTACCCAACTTCTAATCACATTTTCAAATTTTCAATATAAATATTTTTACCGCATCTATGAAATGTATTGCAAAAATATGATAGAAACTGTTTTCATCAATAAGAATTACATGTTTCAATAGGATGGAAATAATTTTTTTAATAGTAACATTTGAATTTTATTTACCACGTTTAAAAGTAAATAGTGTTGTTAAAGTTACAACTAATATTGTAATAATATATATTTACCCCAACACATGTCCAAATTCTAGTGTATAAGCATGTTTATACCGAAAAAAACATTAGAAAAAAAATCATTTTTGATCAAATTGGGTTAGATTAGTACATTTATTTTATTTTATTTAACAAAGAGTTAAAAGTGTAAAATAAAATTTAAAATAACTATTCCATTATTAACATATTGGTATATAAATCATAAATTCGAAAAAATATATATTATAAAAAAAAATTTCCTACGTTATGGTATTTTATGTATAAATTTTACACATTAAATAATTATATTTATTTTTGATGAAATTAGGATGTAGTAATTACCTTATTAATGAATGATTAAAAATTTTGATATTATAAAAATAAAAATAAATGTAATATTAAACTTTTGATTCCATACACAATTTTTATAAGCCAATATGATATTTTTGTTGGATTTAATTTGTTTTTTTAAATTTCATCATGTTGTTATTACTTTCAAAATAATACTAATTATTGTTAAAATTTACATAAATGAGTTTTCTAAACAAATACTATTTTATTATATGATATATTATTCTTAAATTTTTATGATTCTTCCAAAAAGGCATAGATAATGTTATATATATCATCAATGAACCTCTTCAGGTTCTCATGGAATATTATATTAACTATATTATCAATGTAGTTTAAAAATACATAAATACATGGTAAAAGAAAAACTATTTAACTAAGGGTTATGTCTAAAAGATAACGTTACTATGGTGACCTAAAAATGTCTACAACCTATTTAATGAGTGTATTTTGACCCATCACAAACACTTCCTCTAAATGAATGAACTTTTATCTATTAGAAACCAAAAATAATATTATAATAAATTAATATTTCAAGTTTTTTCGTGATATTCCTCTCACCTCTCTTATAAAAGGGAACTTCCCCATCTCTTAAATTCACACATACAAAGCCATTTGTCTCAACCAAACCCTAATCAAATCTCCTCCCAACTACCATAAATTCATCCTAAAGTCCTTACATTGATCTTAATTACATCCCAAAAAACCATTTTATTCACAACAAAATGAAACACCCAAATAAGAGGTAATTATTTCATCACCTTTTTCGATGTTCTTTTTTTTCTTCTACATACTCATTCATTGTCATTTCAAAAAACTAATATTAACTCTTGTACATTATAAAAACTGATATGTTATAAAGAATATATTACAAACATATTCATTATTATATCCATTCTATTAATGAAAAAATCTCCATATGTTCATACGTACAGATTATCTTCTCCAGGATGCAATGAGATTATATTCCCCATCATAACTATTCGAGGATAATTTTCTTTTCATAATATCTTTTTTTAGTAACATAAAATCATTATGGAGATGAAAAAAATACATCATATCCATAAAAAACAGGAATTTCATAACAAAACATATAATGTAAAACGAATCAGTTAACACTCGAATCAATGATATAACTAAAATATTATTAACAAAAAAATATTAGAGGATTGTATATGATTTCATATTTATGTAGGTTGTTCTTGAATAATTTAATAACAATGATTTAACTATTATAGGAGGTTAACATTCAATTGAATAATGAGTTGTAAAAGGTATGTTTTAATTCCAAAATCACATTATTTTCAGAAATTGTTTGTGTGTAAGTATTCATTAGAACATATTTTTCTCCCATGATCATGTTTCAAATACTGTTTTCAAAAAGTATCTTATAAGGTTTTCTGGAAGGGTATCTTTTACTAGTTCATTATTTTAAATGTTTTAAATAATTTTTCTCAAAATCTATTTAACTTTTTTCCATTATTTCAAATGGATTTTAATAATTTATTTATATGGGCATGATTTTTTAAAAATGTTAATTCCATTAAAATGTTTCATAGTGTTATGGGACACTTCGATTCAAACATATCTTCTAAAATATTTCCTATATATATATATCATGTAACATTTAAATGATTTCATGGTAGTGGATATTTATCTCAGAGACTTTTATTTATCATTTTCAATTAGGTAAAAATATTTTACTGAATATTATTCTTGCTTACAGATGATTTATTCCATATTGTATTGAATGAGTTATGATATGATTGACTATGGATGTGCGATTTTAATACAATTAATGGTTTCAGGATAAGGTATTTAAATTTCTAATTCTAGTTCAAATCGAATGATTAGTAATGTTTCCCCCTTTTCAAATGAGGAATGTATTGGACTTAGTTAGTGATGGTTTGGGCATACTATATCCCCTCGATTAATCTGTAGGTCGCATGAGACAATCTAGTGTATTGGAAAAAGGCCTTAAAAAATATATATTTAGGGTATTGGCATGATGCCTTGACATTAATGTTAATATGTCCATCATTATGCATTCAATCATTATGAGATTAGGTAATTATAATATATGTGATTATTTGTCTAGTAGTATATCAGTTTGAATATGTAAATGAAATATATGATTTATCATTTCGATATTATTCCGAATTTAATGATTAAAATTATTGTGTTTTAGTATTATAATTTTCCATATATGTTTACTCTTATTAATTTTAGCTTTCTCTATAGTGTAATCCTTACTGATCATCTGAGATCTACCCTTTATTATGCTTAATTTTATCCCAGGGTGTGAAGAGGTTTGTTACTATTGACCTAAAGGGTTAGGCTAAGGGATATGCTTGTGTTCAAAGGAGACACAATGATATTTTCATTTAATAACATAATCTAAAATATATATATTTATCTAGTACATAAAAGGCTTCTAAACATATCAATCATTAAGGACCTTAACTCTTGTGATCATGAAGATGTTATGTAATAATGTGTTGACTATGGGTAACTCGGGTTAGGGCATTATAGATGCTATCAAAAGATTTTTAGTAAAAACATTGGAAACTATATTTAAAAGAACTATGATTAGATAAAATTACCATGTGATATACATTGATGATTAGTATAGATGAAAATCCAAAAATTTTGGTAATATAGATGATATGTGGGTTTTCCATGAAATAAATCCATGTCTGGATACTACATGTGGACGTGGTTCTAGCATAGATGTACTTAGGAGTGAAAACTCTGACAAATAGTTTTGGGCTAGACTTGGTTTATCCTAGTACATGACAAACAGCCTTACTTCGCACTTCATTTGAAACTCTCAGGGATATGCTTAGGATTATTCACATTTTCCATACAAACCATTATTAATGAGTTATGAGTAAATACTTCCCTAATAAAATCATTTTAATGATTATGGATTATATGCAAAAACTATTGATTTTATGTTAATAATTTTTCATGTATGGAATTTTGTATTTCGTTTCATGAACTAATATAGTGAATGCCATTATTTAGAAATGTCATATAGTGGAAGGAATGATAACAATACCGATGCATATTTCCATGTAGGGATTTACCACCTATTAATGATAATTAAAGTAAAGCTGCTGATGAAACTAGAGCTTAAAAACATATAATCATATTATGATAACTCACTTAGGTTATGAATAATAACCTTACCCGTATAGAGAACCCTAATCCACAATGTTGATGGTCAATTATAGACCACTTCATGAGGTACCAACCTCCCACATTCAATGGGACAACAAATCCATTTTTAACTGAGGAATGGATAAGTTCCACAGATAAAATTTTTCATGCTTCAGGGTTTAGAAAATGGGAAAAAGTTGTATTGGTATATTATCATCTCTCAAGATATGCAGATCAATGGTGTTCATTAATTCAAATCACAATGGATGATGAAGAAGTATCAATTATTGAATGGATGGTATTTAAATAGATTTTCATAGAAAAATATTGTCCTCATGAACATTTAGTAGATATGGAAACACAATTTTTGATTATGAGGAAAATGTAGTATGAGAATATGACAATGTATGATGATTTCATTACAAGGATATCATGAAATGCATTGAATTATATATGTATCCCAATAAGTAAAAATAAATGATTCATTGATGGGTAAAAACCATTTTTCTATTTATCATTAGTTACATAATCCTTCTTATCATATGAAGATATAGTCCGAATTGATTTCAAAAATGAACGTGAATTATCTATGTATTATGAATTTTATGAAAAGAAATAGAAGACTAGTTCTTCTAAACACTCTAAAAATGAAATATGTGGGAGAAGGAAAAATTTTAATTACCATCATGCATAAAATGTGCGAAGAAACAAACAGGTACATGCCTAATGGAAATGGGAGTCCACTAAAAGTGTAGAAACAATTGCCACCAATAAAATGATTTCAAGGGGAAGAATGACTCTATAGTTGATTAATGATACAATTTTATTGAAATGGGGAATTATTCAAATTAATTTCATTGGTGTCAAGGAAACATACCTCAGAAAAGAACAAGGGAGAAGGGCTAAGCTTATGCGATGGAAACTGTGGATATTTATGTTCCTAATGACATTATGGATTGTAAATAAATCGATTCCTTTCAATTAAATAATGACAAATTTGATTTTGGTTCAACACTTTTTTAAATAACTTCCCATTTTTCCAAGAAAATTAGATATTTCCAATTTTAATAAAAATGGTGTTGTTAGTAAAGCTCATATTGGAAGTATTATAGTAACAATGATTTTTCAATCATATTCCTTTATGGAATATAAATGTGTTTTATCTATTGGTTCTTAGTTTCATACCCATATTTTAATTTTATACAATACTCAGTATAGATTGGATTTTAGAACAAAATAAAAATTTTATTTAAAGAATAATGAGGTTACAATTTTTGATGATGATAAATAATGCCATATCATTATAGTAGAAGAATATCCATCTGATTATCATCTTGATACAATCAGAGTAGTTCTACTAAAAACAATTATTGTGGAGGAAGGGAGTTAAATAACTATAGTTTAAGAATGAAATTCCCAAATAGAGGATATACTGATTGTGTAAGAATATTTTTATGTGTTTCTAGTGGATTTACCTGGACAACCATCTGAACAAGAAATAGAGTTTTCCATTGACTTAATTATTTTTGTCAAGAACCATATCGGAGACCCTTTATGGAATGGACACTATGTAATTAGTTGAACTAGTGAAACAACTAGACCAATTGAGTATTAAATTATTATTCTCCCTTGTGCTTCTCTTGGTAGAGCCCCTGTTCATTTAATTAAGAAGAATGATGGATCTGTGGGGTTTTACATTGACTATAGGGAGATAAATTATACAAAAATAAAGATCAAGTTTCCCCAACCTCACATTGATGAATTATTTGTTTAACTTCATGGAGCCCAATATTTTTCAATGATTGGACTTTGATCTGGATATCATCAGTTGTGTGTGAATAAGGAAGACATCCCAATGACACCATTTCAAACCATGTATGGGCATTATGATATAACAGTAATTCTTTTAGGACTGATAAATGAACCATCTTTTTCATGGATCTGATGAATAAGGTTCTCAAGGAGTTTATTGATATCATTTTAGAGGTATATATTGTTTATATCATGGTATATTCCAAAATATACAAATAACATGAAAATAACATGTGAATTATTTTGAAAACTCATAGAATAAATGAAAATGGATATTGGAGATAATGTTTAATTATGCATCGTTTTTAAGTAGGTGAAGGATAGAATACATCATCTTAATGGAATCATGAAACCTATTCCCATTCCTAAGTGGAAACAGGATGATATTATGATGGAATTTTTCATGGAGAAATGAAGGACTCCAAGAAGGAATGATGCAATATGGTTCATTGTTGATCATTTTACCATATTTTCATATTTTTATGATATAAGATAAGATTTACCACTTGTACGTTTATTAAGATTTTATAATAATTAATTTACATGAATTCATTATGTACCACAATCAACTTTTTCAAATCACAATTCCGGTTTTACATTAATATTCTTGAAATGTATTCAAAATGAATGGGATACTGAACTACGTTGGAGCACATCCTACCACCGTAAAACTGACAGAAAATTAAAACGAACAATTCCAACACTAGAATACATGTTGATATTTTTCTCACCTGACATTCATGGAATGTGGGATCATTATTTACCTGTAGTATAATTTTCCAATGATAATAGCTTCTGTTCAAGTATTCAAATGGCACCATATGAAGCAGTGTATGAAAAGAGAAGTCTCACAACAACATGGTTGGATGATGTTGGTGATAGAAAACTCATAGGCCACAAAATTGTAGAGAAAACCATTAAAAGAGTGATGATTTCCCTAACCCACACCAATGTAGATACATGTAGGAAAAATAGTTATGCTGATAAACGAATGAGAAATTTAAAATTTCAAGTAGGAGATCATGATTTTTTAGAGTTATCTCCATGGAAGTGTGTTATAAAATTCAGTAATAATTGTAAATTTTGTCTCGGATACATGATACCTTTCGAAATTCTAGAACGAATTGGAGTTGAAGCTTACTGTGTGGAAATGTCCCGATGTCTCTCCAACGTTCAGGATGTGTACCACATATCACTTTTAGAAATTACATGCATCATCTAACACATGTATTAAACTATGAAGTATTAAAATTGGTACACGATATGTCTTATGGTGAAGAGATTATCAATACTCTTAATACCAGAGAACATGTGTAGAGAAACAGAACAACTCGTCGGGTAAATGTTCATTGGAGAAACCATAAAATGGAATAGGAAACATGGTATCCTGAGGAACATATGATGATGATCCAAAAAAATAATTATATACGGTAATATAATAGATATTTCAGTGATTAAATCACTTGTAGTATAGAATAATGTAACACCCCATGCTTCCACATTAATATTCTTTGTTATTAATAAAATATCTTGCATTGTACGCAGTTCTTAGTTCTAACACATAACAACCTTGCTGTTTAAAACATAATTATGAATAGTAATACCAAAATTTCTAAATTAAATCTATTTTATTTTTCAAATTAAACTTCATTTTTGGTTTCTAAATCTCAAAATTATCATTGGGTGATTTTTTGGTATTTTTCTGAAAACTTTCAAATGTTGATGAATTGTGAAAAACACTACATTATTATTTAAAACTAGTATTTTTTTAAATATTTTTTTTTAAATATAAATTTTTTTATGTCAAAATAGATACATAATATTAATATTTGTCCAATGAAATTCATTAGAGTCATTTCATAATAAGAATATATATATATAATTTTGCTGAAATTTTTAGCTTCATTTACACACCATCTAGGCACATTTGAAATTTTTCATAAAATGTAATTTTACATCTTCTGTGAATTGAATTTCCAAAATATGATTTACACGGTTTTCATTAGTAATATTGATTAAAATTAATCAATGAAGATAATGAAAATTTAATCATAAATATGGTCTAAACCATAAAATTAAGCACCCAATGTACCTAGAAACTTTTCCAACACACTTTGGATATCCATAGTTCGTATTTAAACCATAAAATATTGTGTTTATATTACTTATTAGGATTAATTTATGTAATAACATGTGGAGACCTAACTTGTATCTAAAAATTCAAGGTGAGTCAATTTACATCCCACTAAAATGACACCACCACTACCCATTATTCAAACCTCAAAAACCATTTATTTACTTCGATTTTCTTCGCATATATCCAAAAAAAATATTCCATTTTACCACGAAGGATCCATTTGGGTAGAAAGAATCTCAAAAGATAATTTTGTCTCAAACAAAATAGTGTTAACCAATAATTAGGTAACATCTTATCTCAAGTTAATTTTCATTATTTTCATTCTCATCCCCTCAATAAACAATATTACATTATTTTTTGAAAACACAATTATCATCCAAATAATAGTATGTTTTTATGAATATGGTATTTCTTACACTCACAGACCCCAAAATCTAGTAGAATTTGAACATGTTGTTTCTATGTATAGTGAACTACTGACTTAGAAAAACAATGATTGTTCATTTCTACTTTACCAAAAATAATGGAAAACATTATGATAGAAACTATATTTATATATTTGTTTTATTATATATTTTATATATTTTGTAACACCCTGAGATTTTATGAGATATATTATTTTTTAAATTTCTTTCATATCTTCTACTATACGCTACACCAATATTATCTTGTACTATATGAAAAACCTTATAAGTTTGTAGTATACGCTACACTAACTTGGCATGCAATACACGCAATCACAACCTTCTTCGATAGCGTGTGTTGTACGCAATACCGGGTTTCAATAAACAACGATATATTGTTATAATATTATTATTAACTAGACATTATGAACAATATTAACTAAATTTTTAATGTTATAACATTGTTATTTCAACTTACACATTTTCTAGATCATGGTATGTGAACAAAATAAATTTTTCTTGTAAAATGAGTAATTTTTTAAAAAAATGCAGTTTTTCCGCCATTTAATGGAACACTCACTTTAAATATAGTTTTTGACATGTTTATAAGTTAAATTTGACAAAATAAAATTCTTCTTTGGAATACAGATATAAAAATTTACTTTGGATAAATTTTTCATACTATTCTAATAACTTTCATTTTTTAATGAATAATAAAAACACGCTATATTTTAATTAATAAAATATTTTTCATCATAATAATTTATATGGTTAAATTATATATTTAATGATTATAAAGTATAAATAGAATATATTTTTACCATTATATATAATGTATTTCATTAGCATTGATTTAACCATGAATTCTTATGTGAAATCATTTCAATATTTTGCAATGTTTTGACTTTTGAAACTCGTTTTCTTAACAAAGGGATTAATTTTGAATTCATTACAGCAACTTCTGTGTTTTGAATTTTGAAAAATGGATTCAATATTTGAATTCAGTGGGTCAGAATTATTTTAATAGGTTACTTTACTTTTTTTTGATATTATGAATAGCGACTACAATAATTTTAATTTACTACAGTTAAAGGTAAATCTTGTAATTAAGGGTAAAAATAAGATTATAAAATTAACCTAACACTATTAAAAATCCTATTGGATGAATAAAAGTCAACCCATATCACCTAAGGGACGGACTAGATTCATTTCATGGACTTTTTTCAATGAAATAATATAATTATTATTAAAACCAAAGAAAGTGACAACGTGTCACTATCTTAAATCTTATAAGTGTAATAATTTAAATTTAGTGAGAAACATCATAAAACATTGGATATAAATAGTCCCATGAAATATAATAAAATTATATACATCGTATTAATTTATTTATAAATTTTACAGATTAAATAATTATCATTAATTATGACACGATAGTGATGTTGAAATTATTTTATTGATTGAAATATCAAATAAATGATTTTAAAAGTATTAAAATAAATATTATATGAACTATTTAATGTGCACCAATAATTATATAGATAAATATGACATGTTATTAATATATTTAATCTTTTAGTTTGAACATATCTTCTGTACATATTTTATTTAAATTCAATCAAATTAATAGTGTCAAAATTGACACTATTGTATTTTTATAAAAATTATATATTATAAAATTGTTTAAAATCAAAAAAAATTTTAAAAATTATAAATTAAAATTTATTTAGTCAAAAATGTCATAATTTATCCAATTATTGAAAATTAACAACACATAAGTGATTATTTATAACCATTTATATTTATAATTTTATTACCACAAATAATGTTAAATAGATTAATGAAATATAAATTAAATTGATAAGGTTTAAAATAAGATCAAAACATTTCTAAATTTGACTGGTTGATGATATTACAACCCTATAGAATCTAATATTCTAATTGATTCATTTTTGGAGTAATTTATGTGGGGTTTCAATTTATATTAAACTAATATTTTTGAGGAATCCAAAGGTGTCCCTCTCCTCCCTTATAAAATGGCACCTCCTCCCTCTCATCTTTACAAAATATAAAGACATAATTCTCAGCCAAAACCTGCCCATTTACCTTCTCATACTACATAGAAACATTCTAGAAGTTTTGGTCTTCTTCAGTGACCAATTGTAGTGCCCTAAGAGGAGGTTCCAAAGAGAGGTGTCGAAAAGAGGTAATATCTGTTACCGATTCTTTCAAATTTATTTCTTCTTTTACATAATATTATTTAGTTGTTTCATTATATTGTAATAACATTATTATCACTAATATACTGATATTTTATTATATATATGAAACAACCCCATTCCACCTTCTATCCATCCTATGGAAAACGAAATCCCCGCGCATGCGTTTGTACGGAATATCGTCTCCACGCCGTGGTGTAAACGGTTTTTCCACCACCACATTACATGGATGTGTATAATGGTGTAAAGAATAACTAAATATGATTATTATAAAATCATACTTATTCTATGATATTATATCATTCACTCCAATTCCATTCAATAAATATGTGAACGATATAATCGCTCGTGCGTACGTATGGATTACCGTCTAGACGACGCTATGAGATTCATTTTCTATGTTAACAATTCCTGAATGATGATAATGTATATATAATTAGTAATCCTGAAATATATGACGTAATAATTATACTGGATTTATGTATACATATATATTTATTTCATCTACTTAATTCCATTCAATTCAATAAGGAAATGAAAACAGCGTTCATACGTACATATGACCTACCGTCTCCATGAAAGGGGTATTTCTTTCCATTTATCGATCTATTATATATATATATATGTATATACTGAATATATATGTATATATATATATCATGTTTTATATTAGGTAATTATTTAATAATGATCTAAGTAATCATATTAATAATTACAAGTCAAAACACGAATGACAAATGAAACGATTTTAGCAAAAACACTCTTTAACCTAGAATTTACAGAAGAAAAGGTAATATAAATTCATATGTTAAACATATATGATATAATAACAATGAATATGATTCTTTAATAATTCAATTACCTTATTTAAATCATTATACTGTAGGTTCAGATACGTAAGAAGCATATCAGACCTAAGGTAAGGGATAATGTTGCAATCTCAATTGTTTTCTATCCGAGATTTCTTATACATAATTATTTACTTGTGTTTTATTTATCATCCATGTCCAATATTTATAAAAATAATTCATGTATATTTAAAGTAACATTTACCCATTTTTGACTTTCACTACATGGTATATATGGAATATTTTTTCTGTTTATCATATGAGGTACTTTTTGACTTTTCTGGAAAAAGTGTGTGAAAAGTGTTTTTTTAACAAATACAGCATGAATGGATTCTTTCTGTTTCATAACACCTTATTTTCATGAAGCTTAATCTAAAATATTTCATGAATTTTTTCAAAAAAATAAATTTCTTTTAAAATTGAATGAAATTTTGTGAAAAGAAAATGATTTTGAAGAAGAAATGATATTTTCCTCAATAATTCATTTCAAGTACTTTTTCAAAACCATTTTCTATATAAGATGACATTATTTCATATGTTTATGTTTCAAGTATAATGTCTCTATGATTTACATGATTTCAATTCTCTTATGATGAAATGATTTCCATTTGTTTTAAATTTTTTATGTTATGATGGAATGATGTTTATGAAATCCATTTTATTCGTTGGGTTATTATGAATGATGAATGTTTATTTTGTGGCACAAGAAAGAATGATTTAATTATGATATTGGTGGGACCTATATCTCCCTCCAATTCCTTGGGTAAATAATTATATATAATGATATAGACATGGATGAAACGGAAAGTAAATCTGGTTCTGTAATACAGGGATGGAACGACAATTAAACCTAGTTTAGTAAGGGACTTTGTCCACTACGATGGACTTGGCAGCAATGCCTTGGCTACTATTAAAATCATATCATGTGATTAATGTTTTTCCACAATTACAAGTTTTATTTTCAATCTATTTTATTATGATTGATGTTCCATTATGATCTGTGCCTTACATAATTCAATGTTTAATGTCACTACTCAAGATTTTGATGTTTAAACAATATGTTCATGTTTTTATGTTCAAATGTATATGTTTTTTTTATTTTCTCCATGCTAACCCTTACTGAGAATTTGATCATACAATTTATAAGTTTTCTTTTCCAAAGGATATAATGAAAGTTTTTACGTAAGGAAACAAAAGTGGAAGATATTTATGGGAGATATTGAAGATCATTCAATATGATTAGAATATTATATTGTAGGTTTCCAAAGACACTAAACTATTACGGTCCTTTGGTGTCTTTTATTGTTATGTATTAAGTATTCCGGAAAACTAATGTAATGTCTATGTATTTCAAGCTATAGGCCTCTACAGTTGGTATCTGTGGAAATGTTTAGTTACCCATTGGAAACTATGACATGAAAACATTAGTGAAATCCCTAGAGATATTTCTAAGGTATGTATAAGGATATCCCTATGGATAAGTATACGTATAGGTTATTGTCCTACAATTATGGAAACGATATTAGAATTTAACTTAGGATGTTAGATATTATCGGTACTCCCCATTTATTATGTTATTTTCCCTATCATTATTTTTGCCTCTCAAACTATTCTTTTTGAGTTTTAGAAAATCGATGTAAACAGGAAAATTCACGATAATGGAGGATATAATGGACGATGGAATGATATTCTTCATGAGCAACCAAATGAAATGGTTTTTGGAAGTCCAAACATCATTATTATGCCTAATCAGCAATCTCAAAATATGATCAATAATCTCAACTTTGGTAAGATTTCTGACTCATCTAATAAGAGAATGATGGAGTTTCATGATAATCATAGAGGAAAGAAAGTTCAACTTCTATCATGTAAATCATGTGTGAAGATACATCAAGGAGAATGGTTCAAAAGAACTGGAAGATGATTTGGGTGTGGAAAAGAAGGACAGAAATCTAGTAATTGCAAAGGAAAAGGTTCAGTTAACGCAATGGATAAGGATAATGGTAATGCTATGACATAAAAAATGATTAGTTGTTTTAAATGTGGAATGTATGGGCATTATGAAAACCGATTCCCTGAGGGAAAATCATAGGAAGAGAACCAGAATAGACATATATGTAATATTTATGTTGATGATGATGAGGAAACTACAAATGATATATAAGATGAAAGAAGTGTTGAAGTTTGGTCAATGGTTTAAGAAAGGAGTGGAATGATTGTATGTTTATCAAGGGTTATGTTGTATAGGTAATTTAATTGTACTACAGAATAATGAAAAATCTAAGGATTGTTACACTAGTATTTTTTCTAATGTATTTGAATGTATATGTTGAATGGTACTGGGAACCATGAAATGTTATTCAGATATTTTTGGAATGAAGATGATATGCGCATAAGGAAGGGATAAAGAGAAACTGAAATTTTGATAGTATTCATGAGATCATGATTTATATAAGGAAAAAGTCATATCATGGTTTGATTATAAAGGAATTTTGGGATTTTGGTATGTGGAATGTGTTATATTTTGACTGAATTCATGTTTTCAATAAGGTTATATGGTAATTCATGTTTCAAAAGAATAAATGATTAAGTTATTCAGATTATTGAAATGTGACCAACCATATTTATCTTATAATATATAGGGGATAAATGATGGTATTCACATTCTCGGTAGATGAAAAATATAGTAGTAATTTGTATTATACTATGGGATTGGACATATGTATAAACCTATAGTTTGTATGGATTATGTTGGACATAAGATATTATTATTTAAGGATATACATTTTTTCAATATTATTTCTTGAATGTTAAAATAGTATAGTATTATAAAATGGACAACCTGTAGGATGGGCGACAACCCATCACGTCGGATAAGGTAGCGAGAATCGAACCCACAACCGAAGTGTGATGAGCCTTTATTACCTACCACTAGCCTACAGGAAGTCCCTAGATAGTAGAAACTATTTTTATTTTATTAAGCGGTATGATAGATGAAGTATAAGTCCACTTTTTAAATGATATACGATAGATGGACTTATGTATATAACTATTGTTAACCGTTTGATTGAGACAGATGGAATGACCCCTAATTCTATCACATGATATGCTAACACTTAATGAATGAAAAAATCAACTTCATTTCATTAAGAGATTAAGGGGAAATTGTTCAAGGCACGAACAACATTGAGATTATATCGAAATATAGTAAGTATTTCTTCTAATTCAAAATCTTAAGCATTAGGGAAATGATCTTAAAAACCAAAAATGTTGTCCTAGTGCCCTTATATCTGATGAATCAGATGATAGCATTGATCATATCAAATTTATGGCTTTGTGATTTTTTTCTTTTTCCTAGCCATGTTCACTACCACTCTCTATCATAACATGACGGTTAGATTTCACTTCCATATCCATATTTTCATCTATGTTCTCCTACGTGGAAACCCAATGATGAGTTAATTTGTGTAACCATTATGTTTCATACATATCTTTTTAAAATAACTTTTTAGTATTCCATTTATGATGTGGGTTTTTAGGAATGAAACATTGAAGTGGTAAACAATTTATAACCCCGATGAATTTCGAGGGTGAAATTCATTTTAAGGGGGGTAGAATGTAACACCCTGAGATTTTATGAGATATATTCATTTTTAAATTTCATTCATATCTTCTATTGTACGCTACACCCTGATTATCTTCCTCTATACGAATCACTATATTAGCTTCCAGTATACGGAACCCTGACTTGGCTTTCATTACATGCAATCGCGACCTTCCTTGATAGCGCCTGTTGTACCCAATAACGAGTATCACTAAAAACGATATGTGTTTATTATATTATTATGAACTAGGCATTATGAATAGTATTAAATAAAATTTTAATGTTATAACATTATTATTTCATCTTACACATTTTCTAGAACATGGTATGTGAACAAAATAAATTTTTCGGGTAAAATGAGTATTTTTTAATAAAAATGCAGTTTTGCCGCCGTTTGATGGATCACCCACATTAAATATTGTTTTTGACATGTTTAAAAGTTAAATATGACAAAATAAATGTTTTAATTGGAATCATGATATAAAAATTTACTTTGTATAAATGTTTCATATTATTCTGATAAATTTCATATTTTAATGAATAGTAAAAACACGCTATATTTTAATTAAAAACAACTTTTTTCATCGTAATGATTTATATTGTTAAATTATAATATTTAATGATTATAAAGTATAAATTGAATATATTGTTTCCATTTAATATAATTTATTTCATTAGAATTGATTTTACATTGAATTCATAAGTGAAATCATTTCAATCTTTTGTAATGTTTTAACTTTTAAAACTCGTTTTGTTAACAACAAGATTAATTTTAAATTAATTACTGCGACTTCTGTGTTTTGAATTTTTAAAAATGGATTTCATATTTGAATTCAGTGGGTCAAAATTATGTTAATATGTTACTTTTATATTTTTTGATATTATGAATAATAACTACGATATTTTTTATTTGCTACAATTAAAGGTAAATCTTGTAATTAAGGGTAAAAATAATATTATAAAATTACCCTAACACTTTATAAAATCTTAATGGATGAATAAAAGTATACCCATATCACATAAGGGTCTGACTAGATTCATTTCATTGACTTTTGACCATGAAATAATATAATTATTATTAAAACCAAAGAAAGTGACAACATGTCACTCTCTTAAATTTTATAACTGAAATAATTTTACTTTATTGATAAAAATCATAATAATTCAGATATAAATAGTCCCTAGAAAGATAATAAAATTATCTACGTCATATAAATTTATTTATAATTTTTAAAAATTAAATAATTATCATTAATTATGACATAATAGTGATGTTGAAATTATTTTATTGATTGAAATATCAAATATATAATTTTAAAAGTATTAAAATAAAAACTATATGAACTATATAATGTTCTACACTAATTTTATAGATAAATATGACATGTTATTAATCTATTAAATCTTTTATTTTTAACATATCTTCTGTACATATTTTATTTCAATTGAAACAAATTAATAGTGTCAAAATTGACACTATTGTTATTTTATAAAAAGTACATATTATAAAATTGTTTACAAATCAATGAAATATTTGAAAATTATAAATTACATTTTATATAGTATAAAATATCATAATGTATCCAATTATGGATAATTAATAAAACAAAAGTGATTATTTATAACCATTTAAAATTTAGGATTTTATTACAACAAATAAAATTAAATAGATTAAATATTTATAAATAAAAATGATATGGTTTAAAATAAGATCAAAACACAAATAAATTTGATTGGTTGATGATATTACAACCTTATATAATCTAATCATCGAAATTATTCATTTTTGGAGGTTCTTATATGGGATTTGAATTTGTATTAAACTAATATGTTTTAGGATTCCAAAGGCGCACCTCTCCTCCCTTATAAAAGGGCACCTCATCCCTCTCCACATTACACAATTTAGAGCCTTCATGATCGGCGAAAAACTAGACATTTCTCTTCTCAACCTCCTTAGAAGGAATTTAGAGGTACTGGTCTTCTTCAAAGTCCAATTTTATTTCCCTAATAGGAGGTTTCAAAGATACGTGTTGAAGAAGAGGTAATATCCGTTACCGATTCTTTCAAATTTATTTCTTTTTCAACCTCCTCTTCTTTAGTTTTTTCATTAATTTGTAATAACATCAGTATAACTAATATACTAATATGTTATAATAAATAGGAAAAAACCCCATTTCACCTTCTATCCATGCTTTGTGAAATGAAATCACTATGCTTGCGTACGTACGGAATACTGTCTCCACACCATGGTGTAATCTGTTTTTTCCACCACCAGCTTACTTGGATGGGTATAATGGTGTAAAGAATAACTATATATGATTATTATAACATAATAATGATTATATGATATTATATCATTCTCTATAATTCCGTTAAATAAATATGGGAACGATATCATCGCTCGTGCGTATGTATGGATTACTGTCTCCACGACGCGATGAGATTCATTTTCCATGTTTACAATTCAAGAATGATTATAAAGTATATATACTAAGTAATAATGAAATATATGACATAATAATGCTACTTGATTTATGTATATATGTATGTATGTCATCTACTTAATTCCATTCAATTCAATAAGGAAACAAAAATAGTGTTCATGCGTAGGTATGACCTACCGTCTCAATGATTGGTGTATTTATTTCCATTTATCGATTTCTTATATATATGTCTATTCTGGAAATATATTACTCTTGTTTTTTATTATTTTATTAATTATTCATGATCTATGTAATCATATGAATAATTAAAAGTCAAAATACGGAAAACAAATGAAATGATTTTACCCAAAACGCTCTTCAACCTGAAATTTACAAAAGAATGGGTTTTATAAAGTCATAAGTGAACCATATATGATATCATAACAATAAATATGATTCTATAATAAGTCAATGACATTATTTAAATCATTATACTAGATGTCTAGATACGTACGAATCCATTTGGACCTAAGGTAAGGGAGGATGTTGCAATCTCTATTGTTTTCTATCTAAGATTACTTATACATAAGTATTTATTGGGGTTATATTTATCATCAATGTCAAAGATTTGAGAAAATGTTTTCATGTATTTTTAACGTCCTTTTTACCCGTTTTTTACTTTTACTACCTATAATGTAAGGAATATTTTTTTGTTTACCATACTAGGTACTTTTTTACATGTCCATCAAAAGTAGAAGAAAATGTTTTTTAACATATATTGAATGAATGAATTTTTACGGTTTCATAACGCCTTATTTGCAAGAATCTCACTCTAAAATATTTCAGGATTATTTTTATGAAAATAAATTTCTTTTAAAATTGAATGAAATTTTTTGAAAAAACAATTGATTTTCAAGAAGAAAGAAATTTTCCTCATGAATTTATTTCAAGTGCTTTATCAAAACCATTTTCCATATAAGATGACATTATTTTATATGTGTATGTTTCAAGTATAATGTCTCTCTGATTTACATGATTTCACTTCTCTTATGACGAAATGATATCCATTTTTTAATATGGATTGGGTTATGATTTGATTATGTTTATGAAACCCATTTTATTCGTTGGGTAATTAAGAATGATGTATGTTTATTTTGTGGCACCTGAAATAATGATTTTATTATGAGAAGAGTGGGACATATATATCACTCTAATGCATTGGGTAACGATTTATATATCATGATATATACATGGATGAAACGGAATGTAAATCCAGTTCAGTAATACATAGCTAGAACGAAACATATTCTTGGTTCAGTAAGGGACTTTGTCCACTAAGATGGTCTTGGCAGTAATGTCTTGGATACTATAGAAATCATATCAAGTGATTAATGTTTTGAAAAAATTACAAGTTTTATTTCCATGATATTTAATCATGATTGATGTTCTTTTATGATATATAACATACTTACTGCCATGTGTTATGTCTATGTTCAAGATTTCGATGTTTATAAATTATGTTCATGTTTTTATGTTCAACTGTATATGGTTTGTTTTATTTTCTCCATGCTTAACCTTACTAAGCATTTGAGATCACCCTTTATATATTTTCATTTCCCCATGAAATAAAGAATGCTTTTAGGTATGGAAACAAATGGGGAACATAATTATGGGTGATATTTAAGATCATTCAAACCAATTAGAAGATTATATTCCGAGTTTCCAAAGACACTAAACTATTACGGTCCTTTGGGGCCTTTTTGGTATGTATTAAGTATTCCAAAAATGTAATGTAATGACCATGTACGGAAAGCTTTGGGTCTCTACCTATTATATAATATTTTTTACCTTTACAAAAAACAAATATTTAGCATGCATTTGTGGTTCATACGATAATATTATTTAAGAAAGTGTAGATTACCACCCCCTCAAGGAAATTTGGTTCCTTGACACACCACATGGATTTTATTAATGATGTTTTTAGTTGAATTATATGATATATAACATATATTATTCCTACTTTAGTAAATAAATATACAAATATAAATATATTTATATTTCATTTTTGTTATTTCTTTCAATACAACAATAATGAATAGAACATCGTTCATGTTTACATACATCTTACTGCATCCATGAATAGTGTATTCCATTTTATAATCCAATATTACATATATTATTATAATAAAAATACATATGATATAAATTATTTTTATATCAAGATTTAAATTATTGAATCATGATATGATTATAAGGACCAATGACATAACAAATTCAGACACATGCGATTAAAAAGTGAATATTACCCAAATTGAAAACATATCATAGGATCATTAAAAAAGGATAATACAATGTAATAATAAAATAATATACGGTATCATATATAATATCTACAATATATAAAATTTGTATGACAATATTATATATATTATATAGGAATCTTGTACAAGTATGAATATCTTCAAGACACAAGGTAAGGGGATTTTATCTCACATTCAATTTCTCTATGATACAAGTTATGTTCGCCACATATTCCTTTTGTGTGGTGTATTTACATTAAATGTTTTTATTATATGTATCATGTAATTAAATTAATTTTTATTAATATACTTATTCTATAATCCATTTTCAAGGGTTTAAAATTACTAAAGATACCAAATAAGTAAATTTGTTTTTTCCAAATTTTCATTATTTGAGACTCATATTTTATAATGAACCTATTTTTTGGATGTGTATATACATCCATTTATAATTTTATATATATAATATCATTTATTAAATTATATATTAATCATCATGTAATTTCATTTTCTTACATGGAGTGTATGATCCCAAGTCAACATGTAAGAAGAGTTTATTGAGACAATCTCCATTTTTTATATAGTTTATGATTAAGGCTAATTTGATGATATATTATGATCATTCATTTAAGATTATTCATGAGTTTACTCATACTGGTTGTTAATATATCATTATTTAGAGTATCATTTTTCTAATATTTTTTACTTGAGATATTGTTTTAGTAAAATCTTACCACCTCTCACTTCGGTCGGAAATATAATGAATTGAAATACAATGTTTTTAGAAAAAAATTAAATGATACATGAAGAAAATTGAAAAAAAACTAGATATATAAGAAAAATTATTTTTATTAATGATTATTTTATAATTTTTAAAATCTATTTTCAATGAAAATTCCTTTCCAAATGTTTTACGAAATAAATCGAATTTCTATAATAAGAAACGATATTTTCCTCCCAATGTTTTTTTAAAAGACCATTCAAAAGTATATTCCGTATTATATAACATATTTTGAAGTTAATCGTGTCTTTATGGGATATTATTAGTTGTATACATTCATATTCTTTCTATAAATGGATTCTATATTGATGTAGTGATGTAATGAAACATATTTCTCTTTAATGGGTTATATTCTTTTGAAACCCACTTCATTTCATTGTTTATTTTTATGATGAAATAAGTATAAAACATATCTCCTTCCATAGGTTAGGATATGTCTAAATTATTATGATACCCATTTCATTTCATGAGTATTTATATGTTCATTTATTATCATCTTGATCATGGATTATTTAATTCATTTTATGACAGGTGGAAATATATATACATATAATGAATGGGTAAATATTTATATATCATGCTATAAAAAAGGTTGAAATGAGTGTTTACTCAGTTCAATAATAAAGGGTTGGATTGAGTGATCATTCTATTCAGTGATATAGGGCTGGAACAGTGGTTCACCCAATTTAGTAAAAGACTTTTTCCATTGTGATGTTATTGGAAGTGATTCCTTGGATACTATGGAAATAATATTATATGCTTCTATGTATACCAAAATTTCATTTTAATTATTATTATATGCATTTATAGGTTATTCTCTATATTTTATTATGATCCATGTCTTATGAACACCCAAACATTATTCCATGATATTTCGTATGAAATTTATGATCATTTATTTTTCAAAATATTATTCTAATGACCTTATTCTCATGTTTATGAAACAATGTCTCCAATGTATACCCTTAATGTGCATTGTGGCTCATATAATTTTATGTTACCTTACCCAGGTTATGAAGATATGTTTTTTGTTTGAGGATTATAAGAAGGATGATATTGAAGAAGAAACTAGTGGGTGATAAGGTATCTCCCTTATGTATTAGTTTATATTTATTCCATCAATCCATAGGCACTAGACTAAGGTAGTCTTCTTACGTCAATTCTTATAATGATAATGTAATCCAAAAATATTTTTTAATGTTAATTATTATAAAGGGATGTCTTTTTATAGTTGGTATTAGAGTAATTGTTTAGTTATCCCTCAGAAACATGGATAAGAAAACCACTGTGAGAAGCCAAATAAAGTTTCTAAGGATATGTATAGGGATGATTCAATGTATAAGAAAATATCCATTAATTTTGGTGAATTATAGAGTAAGTGTTTTACTATAAATTAATACACATATGGATACTAAAAGTGTATGTGGATTTTTAATAAATGTACCTAGGGGTTACAACTCTGAAAATATGTCCTGATCCTGACATTTCGTAAACTGGTACATGACAACATATCTTGCTCGACACCCAGTTTGATCGTCTTAGTGAATATTCTTTCAGAATTCGCAAATTCTTTAAAAAAATTATGAATTATTTAAATATAATTTTACTATTAATAAACTAGGATAAACCTAATGATTCATATATTAAAGAAGGTTTCATAAGTTAGACATCGTATATGTTATTTTTAATTATTATGTAGTTCATCATTTTGATAATTGTTTCTTACTTTATGATTTTGGTTTTTGTTAATGGATGGAACCTGTAGGAACGTGTTAATGGTTATTGCGATATAAAATTCAATTATTGTCCTCCTAAATAACTAAATGGTATGGGAGCTGGAATAAAAACATTGTTTCTATACTGACAGAACATTCTCAAGCTAAGAATCATTATTGACATCGAAATGATCAAAAGAGGGAACCAAATTTTTTTGAGTCATTCATATAGAATCATCCACAATCTATCTGAGGGTCTAATGATACAATTGATAATTAAAATTGGACTAGTACAATATAAGTGATATTATTCACTCATTCGTTTTCAAAGCATGAGAAATTCATTCTGGATGATCGCCATTTGGAAGGGGAAATAGATTAGTGGAGGACTCTAATCAATATTAAGAGGAAGCCTAATGAGATTGAATACATAGTTTTGGAATACTTCAAGAACATATTTTTTAATTACTAATTTCCTCAAATTAATGATACCAAGATAGAGAAAGAGTTCATTGAGTTGAATCAAATGTATGACGTGTATGTTGGTTTATATGAGGATAATTTCAAGTGACATGCGAGGTAAGATTTAGTAATTATAATCCAAAAAGAATGTAAAGTTGATAGGTTCATTGGTTGATTAATGTAATTTATCATAATGGTGTTTTCAATGAAATACATTAGTATCAACATTGAGATTGTGTGGTGTGGAATCCCGGTATTAATGGTGGTATGAGTCACGTATCAATGTTATTGATTTGACAAGAAGATAAAGATGGATTTTCATAAAAACCCCAATAACCATGGAGAAAAGAAGATGAAATTCCCTTTTATTATCAATGTGAGGGAAGAAGCATGAATGAAATTGTTTTAGTGGGTCTAATCAATTTTTTATTTGTGAATTTTATGGACATCAGGCTATTGATTCATGTGTTTATGGGAAGTAATTGGATGCATATACGAATGGAGAAAAAACTGCATAGAATGAATATCCAATGATTTAGTGATAAAATTATAAGGAGAATAAGAATTATGATAACCATAACCCCAACCATAAGGGTCGGTAATGAATATCATAGTCCTTATCCTCTTAAGCTAAGTTATATGGGGAAATCTCATGAAATCACAATTTAAAAAGAGGGGTGCGATAAAGATGTGATGAAAGGTATACGTACCATCCACTCTAGAAAAACAAATATCATATTTGATTATATATATAACTATTATTTCATATCTAAATAATTTTCTAAATGTATTAATATTCCTCAAAAAAAAATAAGATGTGGAAATAGTAGTGCAAACCTAAAATGGTATGTCTATTTTATATAAAGATACGATTCCACTCTAGTAGAAATTTGAGTTAATGTGCTTTATAAAAAACCTTTCATTCTTCCATTGATTGAATTTGATGTCACGACAGTCATGTATTGGATTTATGTAAAAAAATTACATCAATTATCATGTAAGGTATGTTTTATATTACATTTAAACCATCCTACGATCATCAATCAGTGTGACGATAAGTATGAACGTCCTGTAAAGATTACATCAAGTGTATGGGATAGAAATCCCATTCAAAATGTTTCTTTAAAGTAAAAGGTTGGAGATAGTAATGGAATTGAATGTTTTCATGTTGTTCTTGATTTTTTGGATGACTATTCGGAAGAGTTTACTAGTATTCATCCTTAACATGAAGTTGAGTTCTCAGTAGAACATATACATAGTTCTACACTATTTTCAATGAATCCTTATATAATGACCCCTATCGAGTTATATGAATTGAACAATTAACTCTAACAAATCCCTGATTAAAGAATCATTTGGAAAAGTGTCTGACCTTAGGGTGAAACCAATATTTTTGTGAAATTTAATATTAGATCATTGTAAATCTACATTGGTCATTGGAAGTTGAAATGTATCAATATCAAGAACAAGAGCCTCTTCAACATATTGACAACTTGTTTGATAGTCAATGCAGAGCTCAATAGATTTACAAGATTGAAATTAGTATGGGATATCATTAATTGAGTGTTATGAATGACGATATGCCGTAAACGGTATTCCATATAAGGTTTGGTCACTATGAATATATAGTGATTCATTTTGGTCTTACTAATTCATTTACTGTGATCATGTATTAATTGAATAGTTTCATTGTAGATTTACTCAAATAGTTTTTGGTATTATTTATAGATGATATTATTATATATTAAAAATAGTAAGGAATTGCATGAAGATCACATGAAAAATTATACATAATACTATAAAGAAGGATAATATTGGTGGAAAATTTACAAAGATCAAATTTTGGCTGTAAAAGATTTCTTTTTTGGGTCACAGAATCTCAATAGATGGTGTAGAATAGATCCTTCAAAAATTGTGGCTTTTGAATGCTAGCTTAGACTATCCAAGTTTACTGAGATCCATATATTTCTTGGAATAGCTAGATATTATCAATAGTTTTTGGAGAATTTATCACAACTATCTAATCCTATTACCTTACTAACTAGGAATGGTATCGAGTTCCTCTTGAAAAAATAATTTGGGGAAAATTCCAAGGAACTGAAGTGCATGATGGTCAGTTCAACTGTGATTACAAAAACCTATAGTGGAGAATGATTTTTAATCTTTAGAGATGCATCCAATTATGGGTGGGACATTATTTTATAAAAAATAATAGGGTATTAACTGATTCCTCACAACAGTTGATGATTCATGAAAATAATTACACAACTCATGATTTGGAGATAGTAGTGGAATTATTTGCATTAAGTATATGTTAGCATTATCTTTATTGTAAAAAGTGTGATATATATACTGATCAACACTGTATGAAATAAATATTCACACATAAGTTGTTGAACATGCATTAGAGAATATGTATATAGTTGATAAAGGATTATGGATGCTCAATACATTAGCAAAATATGAAATTGAACAATGTGGTCGATGCATTGAGTGTAAATAATCATGTTATCTTATATATGATGGGGATAAAAATTGATTTAATATTTTTTTATTTTTAATGGATCGCTCTTGAAACATTAATTGAGTGGGAAAATAATATCTTTTTCAAAAAAAATTTAAACCATCTATCCATGTAACGAATAAGCAGTCGTATAATGAAGAATATGACCTAAGAATGAATTTTAGATATGTTCATGAGTATAACCTTGATCCTGGTGGGATGATAAGGTTCAGTAACATTGAATGTATTCCTCCTATTCCATATATTAAGGAGATATTAGAGAAATCCCATAGTTTTTCTTCCTCTATTCATCTTTGAGTACAAAGATGCATAGTGAATTGAAATAATTCTTCTGGTGGGATTACATGAAGACTGGTATCATGGAGATTATATCACAATGTTTTGGAATTATAATATTTTAAAGATTAAAAGACAAAATCTAAAAGGATGTTGCACAAATTATCCATACCCGAGTGTAAATGGAATAACATCACTATGAATATTATCATTGGACCACACAAAACCTCTAAAGGGCTTAATGTTATATGGGTAGTAATTAATATCCATACAAATTCACCACACATCATCACAATTATAGAATATTTATCCCTTGATTGGATTTCTAGACCATATACAAAAGAAGTGTTAAGGATGCAAAGAGTACCAAATTCCACATAATTAGATCAAGATCCAAGGATTACCTCAATGTTAAAGAGATTTCCCCAGAAAGCACTTGATATAGAATTTAATTTCCGCACCACTTAAGATCCTCAAATTGACATTTAGTTTGAATGAAAAATTGAAACCCCAGAGGATATATTGAGATATTGTTCTCTAGATTTCAATGGTGGGTGGGATCAATACCTTCCTCTAGTTGAGTTTCCATACCATAGTATATTTCACTCAATCATTTTGATTGAACCATGTAATGAACTTTATGGAACAAAATATATTACTCCAACAAGTTTGGACGAGTTTAGTAAAATAAAGGTACTAGGACCTAAGATCTCTAATGCAATGGCTTTGAATGTTCCCACCATTAAATAGAATACAGAAGAAGCTCATTGTTGGTTGAAATGTTATACTTATATCCATCAACATGATCTATAAAGTTATATTGCTTAAAAGTAGATTCTATGAATATCACCCTATAAGAATGATATGATATTCAGGAAGAAAGTGAAACTAAGCCCTAGTTATATTTTTTTCCCTTAAAATTGTTGATCCTATCAGTACAATATCATATCACATGGAACTTCCTCCAAATATTTCTGAATTACATGGTGTGTTCCCTGTGGAAATATTGAGAAAGTACATTCCTAACACTTAACATATAGTGAACTCAGAGGTCATACTGCTGGAGCTGAATTTATCTTATAAGGAACAAACAGCTGAAATTCTAGTCAAATTTGAAAATGATCTATGAAACAAGAAAACTCACCAGGTCAATGTTTTATAGAGAAATAACTAGTTAGTGGAAACTACATGGTAATATGAGGATTAGATAAAGTATATATAATCTGATTTTCTTACCTTGGTGTCAAATTTTGAGGGAAAATCCATTTTAAAGGGGTTGAATGTAACACCATATGTTTTTATGGATTTATTTTTTAATAAAAAAATAATTATATCCTATTATTCACTAAATTAAAGATTATGGTGACACTAAAATAAAATTTCATACCTTACACGCAACACTGAGGGGACATATGTTACACTCTACACTTTTTGGCGTATGATACACACAACACTGACTTGGCATATAATACATGCCACATTGAATTTATATAAAACATATTTTTTAGTTATTTTAATTATATATATATGATAATTATAAACTGTCCTATAGAAATAGTTACATTAATATTAACAAAAAAATTTCAATGATTTTTTATAATTCTTTTATAAAAAAAATATTGATAATGAAAGATATGATTTTCCTAAAGTTGTTTTTATGTTTTAAAACAATGTTTTATCAAGTGAACCGATATTAATGATAATATCATTTTTATACACATTATGAAAGTTTATATGATAAAATAAAAATAACTTGTGAAATCTGAATTTTGATATTATCCAAAGGTGTTTTTTTTGGATTTTTTGGGGTGAACATTCATTTTTTGATGAATAGTGAAAAATACTTCTTCCTAATAAAAAACATCATTTTTACCAAATAAATTATTTATTCTAATTGATATTATGATTTGTATAGAAATATTTTATATATACTAAATATATTAATAATATTTAATTCATTATAATCCATTTCTATTTCTAACAAAATATATAATCTTGACAGACTTTTAAAAAATTTCCTACATTAAAACCATTTTATCTCATCCCACGTCAGGATTAACATAAATAGCAATTTTACCACTTATGTGAAGTGAATTCCTAAAATCCGACATAAAAATTGTATTCAGTATATTATTTATAGATAAATAATACCATGATACATTTTATAAAAATTATTAGAAAAATTGATTAAAATTAGTCACATTAGTTGAGGCCAAATTCAACATATTTTGAAACTCAACCATATAATTAAGGGATCAAATGACCTAGTATCTTCTCTAAAACACATTTTATGTCCATATTTTGGGAATAAACCATCCATTATTCAATATATTTTTGTTTTTATGACTTTTTTTATCTATGTACATGTACACACCAAACATGTTTTTAAAAATTACATGTTAGAAATATTCCTTCCCTATAAATGCACAAGACATCTACCCATTCATCACACCTATATATAAATTAATTATTGAACATTATATACCCCAATATACTCTTTAAAATCCCCACATAGATCTTGAAGCATATATTTGGGGAGAAATATACTAAATAAATCAATTTTCCCCAAACCAAAGGGAGTTACCTGATTAAGAGGTAACATCTTCTCTCAAGATCATTTTCTTTTATTTATTTATCTGCAACCTTAACTATAATTATTCAAGTAATGTGTGAAGAAACAAATTTCATCAATAAACTAGGATGTTTTTAGGAAAAGGATCTTCCCAACAAGTACACCCACCTCCAATAAATTAATGTTTAACATATTGTTTCTGGGTATAGAGAACTACTCTCTCATTAGATGATGATTGTTCATTATTCCATTACCACATTGCATGGTTCCCAATATGATGGAAACATTATTTATTTATGTATTATGTAATATTTTTTAAATATATATCTCTTAAATTACTTTTACAATATTTATATCATTTCTTTCAATTTGGTTTTAAAATGATAATCTAGTTTGAGGAAGTGTGGACTACTGCTCCACCAAGCAATTTGATTCACTAACATAACACATGAAATGTATTAATGATGCTTTTAGTTAACTTATATGATATATATGACTTATAAATTATAATACAAAATGTTAATACATGAATTTAAATATATATATATCATTTTTGTTATTTCCTTGACTATGACAAAAAAATGGAAACATCATTCATGCATACGTACAACTTACAGTCTCCATGAAATGTGTATTTAATTTTGTACTCATATAATCTATAGATGATTATAATACAAATATACATTATATAATTTATATTTTAAACATGATTTAAATTTTTTAATCATTATATATGTATAAGTACAAATGATATAACAAATTAAGACACATGAAAATAAAAAAGTGAATATAAAATAATTTTATGACGTGTATATACATCCATTTTAATTTTTTTTGAATGAATCTCATTATTTTAATGATATATTATTAATAATTTAATTTACTTTTCGTACATGTAGTGTGTGATACAATCTCGCCATTTTATAAGAGTTTTTTGAGAAAATCCCATCATTATTTTTTTATTGGATCCGGGATATGTATTTGGTGTGATCTCATTTGTCACATGATTCGTGATTGTACTTAAAGGAGAACTGAAAAAATGATTGGAGTAACTAATAGTAATACAAAAGACTAATAGTTTTTTAATGTGTTGGGAAATTATTCTTATTCATTTATAATGTATTTCTGATCAGATAGAATTATTCAGGATGATAAATAGAGATTTATTCAACTTCATTTGATGTTATTATAGTGTATCACAGATAGTCTTGTGAAATGTTGTAAGTGATATGGAGTTCTGTTTTATTTTCAATTTTTAAACATATTTTTAATGTTTCAGAAAAAAAATATATGATGTTTTAATTTATGTCATCAAAATATGATTAAAGATAATTTTTTGAGATGTATAGTTTGGTTTATTCTTATGTAATTATTCAGTTTAATGATAATTAAATACTAAAATTTGAAAATTAGATATATTGTATTAAAAAACATTACGTTTTATACAATAATTGATTATTGTGGTCATTTTTATGGATGTTGATCATATTTATTTGAATGTTATATTGATTAAATTATACATATTAAATCAAAATTTATCACATATGTATAGATTGTAAATTAATTCATTATAGGTAGAAACATTGATCAAGTACCAAAATTACAATTGATGAATGTTAAATTTCAATGAATATTTTGACTTTTCGATCATAAAGGATTTATGTTTTTAGGACCTTATCATTCATTGATCATTCAATTTCTTTTCATCAATGACCAATATCACTGACTATTATTATTTAGTTTCTCCTCTATTCCCATGTATCTTCTTTCTACATGGAATAATATATATATGTAACATTGGGTGATCATTCTATTACCCACATCTCTTTTTTATGAAATGTGTTCATTATTTAATTTTTATAATGTTATATTCATTAAATTTATTATAATAATGATAAACCATTGAAAATTAAAATGAATTATGAAGGTGAAATGTATTTTAACCGTGATTTATATAAAATCTAAAGATTTTATGAATTATTAATGGTTAAATAAATTTAATTTTTTTGTAGTTGGAATTACAAGATATGTATATCTTATCAGTTTATATATATAACACCTTGTTTATATTATTATACACAAAAAAATCATGTTTTATCGATTACTTAAAGAACATGCATGTTTGAGTCTTACGAGATTACAATATATTATTAATAGTTTTATTTCATATGATTATTATTATCAAGATATTATAATGGATTATATGAATATAAATCACTGCATAATGATACACATATTTATTAAATGTTTCTAGATTCAGAAAATATATCTTATAGTCATATGATAAAAACATATCCAATTTTACTTAAAAAATCCATATTTTTATAGAAGCTATTTTCATCCTTTTAATGGTGCACACAAATTAAAACTAAATATTGAAACATTTTAAAATTAAATTTGGTGAAATATATATCAATATTATAATTTGATTAAAAATAATTTGGTTATACTTTTGGTATTTTTCTGGAATATTTCATATTTTTATTAATAATGAAAAATAAAAAATTTATATTAAAAACTGATCCTTTATCAAATATATTTATTTTGATAAAATATATAAAAAATTTGTTTTTAAATTTAATTAGATTAATTAATAATAAATAAATATAATTTATCTAGTTGTTATAAATTTTAATTTCAAATTTTAGAAAAAAACAATTCAATCCTTAGAAATTATCATCATTAAGAATGATTTTATCGTCCCATTTTCATGATAAATTTTAAATTTTGTTCTTACAAATTTGTGAAATGAATTTTCCAAAAAAAATAAATTTACTATGTTTAATATGAATAATTTATTATTTTTAATGGGTTCAAAATAATTTTGATTCAAAAATTATAGTGGAATAAATAAAAATTAATCACATAGATTAATGTTAAAACTAGAATATATAGTTGTTAAAATTTAATCATTAAGAAAAAACTGACCTAGAAAATTTTCAAACACCCCAATTATGGAAATATATAAAAACCCATATTACTGTGGTATCAATTGATATGGGTTAATGGAAATACAATTTAATTAATTTCAGCAATATAATAAGTTCAAAAAAGAAAATGACAAAAATGTATCTTTATTCCTTTCTTTTTCTATAATGGACCATGTATTGGGAAAAAATATATAATATTTGTTAAAAATATGATTATTTAAGATAAATTATTGTTTATTATCATAATAATAAATATTTTAGTTTAATAGATAATGTAATTATTTTATTTTATACTAAACACCAATACATGGAATATTTATGTAAAAAGAAAATATAATAAATGATAAAAAGTATTAATAGTGCGGTAAATAGGCTAAAAATTTATGATTAATTGTTTTTGTATATGAATAAAAAATGATAGATATATTTTTAATTAATATATTTTAATTAAATATATTCATTGATTTTTTTCATTTAATTATATATATAATGTAAAATAGGACATTTGTGTAATTTTAAAATAAATGATATTTTATTAATATATTTAAAATTAAAAATAATAAATAAATTACTAAATTAATTTATAATAATTAATATTTATAAATATATTTTAATTCATGGAAGAATTCATATTATATAAAAATCTTATTGACCTCTATGTAATATATATTTTATTATAATCATTAAGGTTCTAATATTATTTTTATATGTTTCAGGAACTAATGTAAAATTTTATTTCTGAAAGACATTGGATTAAAATTTTATAATTAGTATTTAATAGTTGAAAATGGGGATTTAATTTTATAAAAATTATCACATTAATTTATTGTTAACTGATGACTTACATAAGTTAGAAAACAAGTTATCCTAATGAAAAAATAAAAACAATATTGCGATACATAGGTGTTATGTGATAAAATTTTAAAAATTTAAATTTATTTTTGTTTTGTGAGGATAGATAGAAAATAATTACTATATAGTTCATTTTTTGTAAATTTGGAGATAAGATAATGTAAGGAAAGCCTCCAAATAGTTTTTATCTTTTAGTATTTACGAGAACTCCCCTCCCCTACCACTACAAAAGAGAATTAACCCTCCCCCACTATTCATAAATATCAATACCTTTGGATAATAAGAATCCTACCAATATCAACACCAATCATACCTCCTCTCATTATATAATCCGGTATTTTGGCTAAATAAAATTATATTATGTTCCTTGGTGGAATCCAAAATATTTACCCAAAGAAGATGTAATTCCCTTCAACAAGAAATTTTCATTTATTTCCCACACCGCATCATAAATTATTCTTTATATCATATCATATAATAACCTCAACATCCTATATATATTGATATTGTTTGTGGTTATTGGTTTTACCAACACATGTGCACAGTTTAATGAATTGTGTAATGGAATCACCATTTTTTTGTTTGACAGACCACCACCTTACAAATGAAGTCATTCGTGTTTCCCATACCACAAAATATTTTTTGGAATTGTAATGTAAATAATATTATTATATGATATATAAGATATTTATAATTTATTAATATTTCAGAAATTATTATTTAACACATTATTCATTCTTTCTATTTTTTGGGGATATCATAACATCATTTATGGATGTGTCCAGTGCCAACATTTCAAAATCTATATGGTTTATTGACAGAATTTTTGGATTATATTAAAGATATATTTTATAAAAATATGTTATATACATGAAATATTTATGATATGAGGGATATAAAATCTATTAATAAAATATAATATATTAATTTATTCATTACATTTTCTCATATAGAAAAAATGATAACATCGCTAAGGGTCACATGGAGTATATCCTCTGCGAAGTGATGTGATTCATTTTATATAACATGAAATATATATATATAAATATATATTAATAAAAAATATTTTTTTTATATAATGATCATTATTAAAAGGTAAATTATACATAACATCATTTCATAATAATCATTGAAAAATTTGTACATTATTTATGTGTATGAATGACCTACATTATCCTTTATTGTAATGTTTTTAGATTTTCATAACATTCATTAATGATAGGTTTTAAAAAAAATATTTATAATTATTATTTTTATTACATGAAAATTATTCTTATTATGATTTAACAATGACCCCATTGATCATATTTGACCCATTAAAGATATGTTTTACACATAAATGAGATATAGTCAACACATTTGACCTTAAAATAATTTATATATAGTTTTATGAAGCATTCTAATAATTAAAATGAATGTAATTGTAAATTATTAAAACGGAATTTTATATGTAAATAATAAGAATATGATATAAATATTGAATAAAAAGTGACTTGCGATGAATCAAACACAAGGTGACTATATCAATTTTCAATCATTGCGGATATTTTTTATTTTATCCTCCATTATTAATTTTTAAGGTATTTATAAATCCCCATTAAATTTATTTATCAATAATATTTTTATTACAAATAAATTTATTGTCTTTTTAAATTTCATTATTTAATGTTGTTTTAGGATTGAGGTGTTCTTCAAGGGAAATATGGGTTTTTCATTGAAAAAAATAATAATATTATAAGGCTTTTGGTCCAACGATATTTATATCTAATTTCCTTGTTTATAAAATTATATTTAAAATGATTCAATGTGGGAATAAAAAATTTATAATATCGTAAATTTGGGCGGACCATATACCATCATGTATCCCCAATATAGTTTAATATGAGGTGTCCCAAATAGAGTTGTGTTATCTGTTTATATCATAACAATGTGTGGCCTAGATTGCTTTTGGTAATCATCTTATATATTATCTTGGGGTTTTCCTGATAGCACTAGGTACACCAAAATAGAACTCAAATGCATTGGGTAATAATAACATTAGGTGTTAGTTGTATGGTTAATATTATTAAAATTGTCATCACGAGTTTTATCTACATGATTCCTTATGTTATCTAATGGTGTATTAATTTTTTTGGTTTTTTTTAATGATTTGTTTGAGGAAAAAATGTTTTTATTCATCTGAACATGTTTTATTTCCAATTCTCAATGAATATTGAAGAATAATTTATTAAATATATGAGTTTTAATATTTTAATTTTTTTAACCATTATATATCCATTTTTTATATTTTTCCTCATAATATATTATAAATGGTATTCATATTGTTTATGGATAGGTAGTTGAAATGAAGAAGTCTTGATGGTCGTTATGGATATTTTCTAATAAAGTAATTTATTTTTAATTTTATGTTTTTTATATTATTAAAAAATAGATAATGATTGGAAGTGTTTAATTGGTAGTCTATGGGTTTTAATACATTATATGGACCGATAATCAACAAAACAAAACAATAAGATATCCTTGAAGTGGAATAATGATATTTTTTTACTAAAACTCATGAATACGTAATTTTGAAGGTCAAGTACAAAGGTTTTATGAATCATATGTGGTTCAAGAGGTGGTGAATTGTGGGTTTTCATGGAATAATGGATTACCTCCAATGTTATATGTTTCCCTATGATTGGGAGATAATATTCAAAATTTCTTTGATGATTTAGTTATTCTCTCTTTACATTAATTCAAATTTTGTTCTACAATTTAGTTTACTCATTGTGGACTGGGAGTTTATGATAGATTGTAGGATGTTTAACTATCGTTATAGAATCAATCATTAGTGGTTCGTAGTTAAAATGTCTTGTAGAAACACCCAACAAATACCATATCCAAAACAATGAAAATATCATTTCTCAAAAAAGGTGGTCATTTAGAGATTTAGCACCAATGACACATATTAAATATAAATTGTAATGAAGATAGGAATTTGGCCTCATCAATCCTTTTTTGGGGATTATTACCGATTATGAGACCCATTTATAGATTTATGTTATGTTCATGAATCCCATCCAATTATCAATTTTGGACTTCTTACCATAATAAAATAATAAGGTGGAGAATCCAACAACATGTAAATGAGGTTCTATTACTGTGACCATATCTATATATATGAGGTTCTCCATATTTTTCACATTATTAAATAGATATGGGTACATGTTTAAACTTTGATTTCGTATTTCAAGAAACATTAGAGTTTAATTCCATATAGGGAGGTGATTAATATTTTTATGGTGGGTTTGATCGTTGTGGATGTTTAATGCATATATTTTTTATTATAGGAATAAAACATGGCATACTATGATTGAGACTATGATATTCCGTTAATGTCATCAAGAATCGCCTCAAATGATGTCACATATACACCAGGTATTGATATCATGCATTCAGGAGGCAACCTATGTATGATGATTATAACATTGTGAGAAACATGGTATTTAATACCCACAATGTATTGTAATTCTTTGGGTACATAAAACAAAGTAGATTAAATTATATGGGGATATAATATCAACCCACTGCATAGAGTTTAAGCATTGAGGTTTTTTTGGATGTGGGAAAATTTATTATTCTAGTTATGTGAGCATTGAAAATACATAGTCCAACATGAGGCATACACAGTCTGAGAAACATGATATTGAATGTGATTGGACTAACAATATATTGATCCAAGACATACTCACAGCCATATCCCTATTGGTGGTTTTGATATAAATATCAATCACTTTTCATTTGTTCTTATATATCCTTATTATAAAAAATAATGAGAGTCCTCAGTGTTTAGTTATTTCTTAAATTTTATGATGGATGGTGAATAAATATAAAACCAAGTTATAGTATGGATTTCATGGGTTTTATTTTCTATATTATAAAGGTAGATACAATTGTTTTGATATGAAATTGGAGAACAGTCCTTAGAATGGAATCTAATATATCCTATATAAATAGATATTAGAGGTTTAAAAGTTAAAAATTCATTATGTCTAAGGGTATATTACTTATAATGTTGTATTTTTAGTGTGTTTCTTAATAAAAATATTTAAAAAATATTATTTATATGCATAAAATGTTTTTAATTTCAATGATTGTTTTGACATGTACTGGTAGTCTACTTGGAATGTTTGTGGATATTCTGACCTCTCCAAATCATTTTCATAACACGTATGAGGATTTATAGAATTCTTTAACTAGTTACCTTCTTAATATATTATTGGATTTATTTTATATTAGTTTTGTTTCCCTAACATTAATGAGTAATTATGGTCTACATTTTATTGGGTTTGTACATGATATCCAAATGACTTTTCGTGGGGATGCCATAATGAAATGCTAACATGTCCAAGGATCATTGTATGGTGAATAAAAAATTATAATTAGATACCACATAAATTAACTAACATGACAGTATAACCTTGATGTGATCAACACTAACATTTCGAATGTTGTCACGTGATTAGAGCTGACATGTTGGAGGAGTTACCCATGATCCTGATGATATGTTTAGAGTGATGATGGATGATCATTGTAGAGACATCCAAATATTTTGTGTTATTATTGATTAGTTTTTGGTGGTAAATAGCATGATATAAATTACATGTCTAGATGAATTTTTCAATCTCAAGGAAAATATGTCTATAGGACATCTAATGAAATGTCGAACATGTAAAAATGACATCACATTACTTTGATGATATGATCGAGTGACGTCACATGATCAGGATAAAATATTTAGGTGTTGTCGCATGATCTATACTAGTCATGTGATGCACATGATTCGATGACCTGAAAATTATTATATCTATAATCATGTGATGGATTTTTATTTTTGTTCTTTTGTATCATTGATACCATAATTTTCAATTTCATGGAATGATGGTGTCTTATGTGACTATATTGACATGAAGAATGGCTATTATATGATCTAGAATTTTCATTTTATGTCCTTCACATTATCAATAGGGTGATCATGTGAATAATATATTAATTAGAAAGAATCCATTAATTAATTCACCAAATATTAACTAATTGAAGAACTTTTTGATTTTTTATCCACTTCGAGATGTCCCTTGTCTCATTTTATTCCATATGTGTGTGTTTTTTTTGAGGGGGTTGAATTTTTAGGACATTAATTCTCAATTAAATATACTATCAATAAGGATAAATCTATGATATTGGATTCAGTCTGTGGAGATTCATAAATTTGACATGAACCATCCATTTTTCATCCATGGTGTCATCACTGTGTTGTGATAAAAACAATGACCACTTGGTCACTCCTCGAACATGATATTTATTTTTTAAATGACATGTAAATGGTAATTAAAATTATCTAATAAAAACCTTAATGGTATTTAAATAAATAATAAAAACTTGTTTTATATTCTTCACAATATCTGCATACATGTGGACATTCCATTATTTTATTCGTGAAAGAATTAGTTTGGTCCCTCTATGACATCATGTTGCCTCTCTGGATTATCTTTTATTGTGAAAATGTCTTATTCAACTTCAACTTGTGGCACCATAATTTTCAATATTAATTTTAAAATCAAATTGATATTTTCAATTTATTTTCTACAAATGAATCATGTGATCTAATGGATGTCTCAGACATCCTTTTTATTATTTATGTGACATATCCATAAACCATCACCAAATAATGATGACACGTTGGAGAGGAATTCACATTATCAATGTATTTATCCTGAATATTTCATCCACCCATCTATAGAAAAATAACATAACATCCTTTTACTTTTGTAATTTGTCAATTTTGTATTTCTATATTACATTTTAATTGATTTTCAGCATTTTCCATCACCATTCTATTAGGTAATTGAATAGTAAATAATGGATGTTGTGGTAGCATGAAAAAATTCGTAGGACCAGTAAATATTTGTGTTAGTGGTTCATTGTGTGGTAAATACTGGATCACACAATAGTGTGTGAGCATTGTCAAAGATAGGCTATCCATTTCTTTTTGGACCAATTGTGGAATCACAAGATCAGATTGAGAATCCCCATGGACATCATGTCCTGAGGGTGATATACAAAATTACTTTTGTTTGGCCTAAATGATCTGTCACTACATATATTGAATGATCATTGGGCTAATGAAATGAATAATATGACCTCTCATGTGATAATTATCATCTCTTCCAAATCATAAATGATTCACTTTTTTCATATTTTAATTTATTTGCATATTTGGGTGATCATACAACTTCTATTGGTTGATATGTAACATGATTGGATGATCTTTTTTAAATGAAATCAAATGATCATGAGGTCAACTCAATGTGCCATTCTTTGATCATATGAATATCTTGAAAATAACATGATTATTTTAAATGAATTATTTGGGGTCAAGAGATGACCGGACATCATGCGGGGATACAAAATTCAATTATTTTTTCCTACAATTACCATATAGACATGTGACTTTTTCATTCCTTTTGAAATGGAAATAATATTTATACATTTCATATTTCATCAATCCTGAAATTGTAAATGTTCATTGTTAGAGTTACAAAAAATTACCACTTTAAAGGATACAACATTATAGTTAATGAATCATTTATATGGAATGTAAATTCCCCCCTATGTCCCAAGATTTTATACTAAGAACTTATCTGAGTGGATATTTTAATTCTTAGTGACCTTTGAATTTATTAGGTTTTCTGATTGATAGGGGAGACAGAGTGCCTTTCAATAAAAAATATACACATTCCTTTATTTCCCTTTCACTATACTCTCTCGCCCTCTCTCAATACCTTATTTCTACATCATAAGACATTCTCATGTTATCCATACTGAAATAATTGTTTGTGATATCTGATCTTGAAATTTCATTGAGTGGAATCCATTAATGAATTAATTATTTGATATATCTAACACTTATTCAATCATTAATTTATGTACAATGGGTTATACATTTTTTAATATGGTTTTGTATCATGTTCATATTGTGTTCAAATAGTACAATTTCACATTATCAATTGATCATTATGAAACTAATACGACCTATATATATACATATAATATCAAGGAATAATATAATATCAATTGATCATACACCCATTAATGTGTTACACACATCGTGTGACCTATGATGGGTCATCTGATCATGAACCCTTATAATGGACTCAATATTGGTGTTATGTATCCCATTCCAGATAATACATTTTACCAATTCCCAGTTAAGTATTGTGTAAATTCTCATGTATGTTTTTGACACTTGCGAATAAGGATTCTCATTCTTATATGTCCATTAATGTGGCTGATCAATGGGCTCTCATTTTGAGAAATCATACTAACCTCCCTTTATACAGGGTAATTTTTGAAAATGTGGTTTTTGAAGGGTCATATTTTTATTGAACACAATAACATCCTTATCACACAAGCTTCCATTGGAACTTATCATCCTTCTGAAAGATACAAATATTTATTTCCCTAAATATAAATTCTCATCTCAGTAGTTATCATCTGAAATCAATTAAATTCAAATAATTTTTTATTAATATATTTAATTGATCACGGAAGAAATATAGAAGATATAATATACATTGTATAACTCCATTGTGGTTCAAGATGATTATGATCCTGTTATTCAACATATTGTTCCAAGTTACTGGAACATACATATATCGTCATTAGAAAATATAAGAAGTAGATAGACATAAATGTGTGCCTGAAATCTCTATGGTAAATTATTTTAATGTTTTCATAGAAAACCAGGATTTTGTATATTTTCTCAAAACACACTTATTATTTATAGTCTATCTATATTTTCGAGGCTATTTAAAAATCCTAGTTTTTCATGAACTGTTTATAAAAACTCCCTAATGATATTATCATAAACTAGTTTCCCAATACAAAATTTTTTTTATACGGTACATAGATTTCGGGAATCTCAATTGTTTTTTATCATTTTATATTAATATATCATATATTAGATATTTGTGATGAATTTTTTCTATTTCATGCATTTTTATGATAGAAAAAAAAGCCTAATAATTGAATGATACTAGTTCACTAATTTTAATGTGATTTTAAATAATGAGATAAAACTATTTTCCATTATTTAATTCAATTATTGGTTCAACATCTTGTGTTGTCATAAAATAAATTGGAATACTAATATATTACCCCCATTAAAGTTTTTCATAACATGTATGAGATATTAAATGTTCTTATTTTCTCATTCTAGAAGCTTTTGGTAATTAATCCAGTGAGTACAGGGTGAGAGCATAGGTTTCCACATCCCATTAGATGGCATGATTTTTTCCATGTATTATATCGAAAGAGTTTTTGTAGCTCGTGACACATAATTGGATGTTCAATTGGTAACAATAGTATTGAAAACCTGATGGAACGCAAAGACTAATATTAATTTAATAATGCTGACACTTTCCTTTAATTATTATCTACATGATCATATTTAACAAAAAAAATTCCTACCAGATTTTTCCCAATGAAATTATTATTTCACTAGAGAGGTGAACTTTTCTCTGTAGAAAATATTTAAGTATTAAAAATAATTATCATTTTTCATTATTTTCCATGATTTTTTTGGAATTTTTGGGTTCTAGGATATAATATTAGTTTTTAATGGGGTTATCAATATATTGATCCAACATGGAAATTTCATCATTATTCCCATTTATTTAATGAATGTGATAGTTTTTTATAATTAAATTAACTGTCTCGAAAACAATAAATAAAAAACATCTTTCAATGATGGTGCATTTTCTACTTGAATAGATGATCAGATTATCAATGTTTAATATTCCTATACTAAATATTATATTCAGATGATTTCTAATTTTCTCTTAGTTGTCATTTATATAGAATCATATCCCAAGATAGTTCAAAATTTTCACCTTATGATGTCATGGGGATATTGAAATGATTAAATAATTTTTGAACCTATTGATTGAACTATCCTCTTACCTTATAATAATTCCCAAGTATTTGAAAAATTAAAATTCAAATCATATTACATTATTTTACATAGTAATGGTGTTGATTCAAATCAATGGGGACACTCAAATGACGTTCTCTATCCAGAGTGAATAAATTCCCATTAGTATAATAATGGTTGTTGGGAAAGAATTTTATTCAGTTTTAGTGAATTTTGAGGTACAATTTAGTGTATATATTTCAAATATTCATTTCTAATATCCTCATCATCTACATTGATCCCTCCTTCAATTTATTTGGTATCATTAACCATAATTATTCTTCAAATACAAGAACAAATTTTGTTTAACACTTAGAGATCATTCATGTTCCTGAAGAATTTATTTACCAACACTATTATAAGATGTAATTTTATGGAATTGACTATCTATAATTGTGTGATATCATAAAATATATTTTTTGTATTGATGATTATAGGACATCAAAATGAGGGAAATTTAATGTTTTGATGAAAATAATCCAATGATAGAATTAATAATAGATTCATAATATGTTCCTAAAAATATACCTTAGAAGGAATCTCAAATCAAAATCTAGATAGATTACAAGACTCTATTGATAGAATGAAAATATTTTATCTTTTCTCATGTAACAAAAAATATCTTGATCTCTCTCTACATATTTATGATTAATATTAATGGATTTGAATAGTTATTTTTTGAGACAATTCTTCTTTATGGTGGTCTGGATAAATAGTTCAATTAAAATTTCAATATTAAATTGATGCCACTAATCCAAATATATATTATAATGTATAGTCATCTAATTAAATTTTAATATAATCTATTTATGAATATTTAATTTTTATAAAAACATGGAGCGACTTTGGTTTGTTTATATTCATCACTCCTCTACACATTATCATTGTAAAAATCATTTTTTCCTTTTATTTCATTGTTGAGAATTCATTAATTAATGATGTGAATTGAATTTCATTGACATTATGTTATATTTATCATCAATGATATTGACCCCTTTGATAATACCACGTATAACTAAATGAATGTATATGAAAAATATAATAATAATAAATATCACATCATAATTTCCCATTAATGTCTACAAACATGGTATTACTCGTTGATATACCTCCTTTAATATTACTATTATCACATGTTTTAAAAGTATTTCAGAGTTAAATATATCTAAATGTGAAAGAGATTTTGTTTTTACCTATGTATGTAGACTTAAAAAATAGATTTAATTTTACTAGGGAAAAATATTTATCCACTAATTCTTTTTAATTTTTCTATATTAAATTTCATAATATATTCCATATGTTTCCTGTGGTAAAAGGCTTGTGTATGTGGACATGGATGTTTCATAGGAATACATTATGTGGATTATCAAAATATAATTTTTTCTAAAATTTCGATTTTATATGTTATCAATATTTCAGGGATCACAAAAAGTTCATGTACAATGAGAAGTGTCTTCAATTTTTCCTAGGGCTACCCGTTGAGGTTTTCAACCTGGTGTGCATTGTTTTTATTTATATTTGAATATAATGGAAGTGAAATCCTGGTCATAATAATAATTTTTGATAATTTATAATGGAAATTATATTTTTTTAGTATTTATTCTTATATAATAGACAACATTTTTATTTAGTTTAGGTATTTTGGAATGGATTTATTATTACTTCAGTTTATTGAACATTTTGATGAACCATATGTGTTCTAGTTTACATTTATCTAGAATGGTCTATTTATGGTATATATTAAATGATTGGTATGTATAATATTTATAAAATCCCTTCATCAATTGTGGTATTCTAAATTACAAGTCTCTATTAATTGTTATAATGAAATGCATTCTTGATTGAAATTTTTAATAATGAATATCAATGATATGTTAGGTAACCGTATGATCATGATTAAAACTTGAAGGATGAATATCAATGAAGTGTTGTGACAAAAAATAATCAATGATATTTAGTATGGAATAAATTGAAATATTAAGGATTTAGACACCAATTGGCCTGTTATAATGTGGGTTTTGTATGTTAAATAGAAAATGTTATCATGAAATGTCTACAGAATGGGATGAAATGTTATGGACAACCCCTAAAAAAGATAAGATGACGAGTTAATCCATGATGTTTCATGATTTTATAAGTATTTGAGGAATTTTCCTTAAATAAGGAAATTCATTATGTCGATGGGTTATAGATCATCATGCATGATACCATAGGGCTTCCATTCATTGAATTCGATGTAGATCCCAGCTATGTTACATGGACTTGAAATATTATTGGAGATTCAAATGTTTGGTTAGTTTAGCGGGGTTTGGTCAAAAATTATATACAATAAAGGTTATAGAACCCCACAATATTTAAATATCTATTTGGAAATATCATTAACTTTTTAATGTGGATTTTATTCGTACTATATTGTATATCAAAATGTTTATATATTGAGTTATACCATCATATGCTGTTATGTTTTTAAAATAATATTACATAACATCGAGGATTTGTAATAAACTAGAATTTTATAAATATTGTAATTTTAAATCATATTATTTCAATATTTCATTTAAATTTTGATGGAAACTAGAGGGTTTTGGTAAACCATTTCTAGTATTTGTATCCCATATTCCACATATTCAATATAATAACTCATATATTTATGTTTGGTCTATCATGTATGAAAAAAAAAATTCTTGGGGAAATCAATTTGGAATTATTTCAATTACCCAAAAAATCTATAAGGGGTATTATGAATTTATCACATACCTATTACTACTAGTCTATAATTTATCACATCCATTATGTGCCATGTAATAAATATCAAAAAAATTAATTGGTTTTTATCAACTCATTTTTTTATTATATAATTGTGATCTATTGAGATCATAATATTCCCTAAGGGTTTAGGAACCCTGGATTTTAATTTTACAACAATTGAACAAATTATCATGTTGGGGATGTGTGAAAAATAATTTCTTAATAATTTTCATAGACCATTTGGGTCCAACGAGCATATCTTCTCTTTTACTATTTCTACTAGATGTACTATCTGTTAATTTTGATTTTTTTATTCCCTAAATTATTGATAAGATACTAATATTATTATTTTATATATTTGTGTCTTGAATGGTTCTTAGAAAATATTTTCCATATTATTATCCTCACATGTTTTTGGTCTCATTCAACATTACTGTGTTTTCTTGTGAAATATACCATAAATAGATATGGATTATAGTTATAAACCATTGACCTAAGTAAATAATGTTCAGGTAAGGATTTACATGGAAAAAATAATATTAGAGTGTTACAACATAGCCTAATTAAAAATTACATACATATAATTATCCCATAACTATCCAAATAAGGGGATAGATGTCACGACCTATCCCCCATGGACCATTCCTTGACTTCCCCTAGCCCGCCATCCTTTGGCCTGGGGTTGGCGACTAGCACCATAAATCCATATCCATAAAATGGGAAGTCATTGCATCAAAAACTATACACACACAGATATGGAATACTGCACTAAAGAAAAACACAATGGAAAGAGAATGGTATACCCATAACGAAAAACCAAGAATGAGTTTAAAAGTTCGTACCAAAAGGAATGGGGCTAGAATACAATGTTAACTGAAATAATAGTACAATAAAAAGGAAAAATAGCATCGGGGGTCATCTTCCAATGATCCAAATTTAAGGGTAGGTAAAAATCATCAATGAGGCACTCCACGTCAACAGTCACCTTCATGCACCATATATCAATCACTTGTAATCATTTTCTATCCCCGAATCCTTAAGACTGAGTCATCTTGTTTGTCGCCTGAAAAAGACACAACAATGTTTGGGGGAATCCCTTGTAGGGGAGAGCATAAAAATTCTCCATAAGGACCCTGAGACTACCGAAGGACACTCAGAATTCCATTAGGAAAAAACACAATGCATGATCTAAATCAAAAAGAAAAAAAGAAAAAGATAACTCACACTAGATATTACGTAAGTACGAAAGTAAACATTATTTTTCGTAAAGTTAAATCAACTTATTATGTCAATTGGCTCTACTTTTGTCCCACACATGATCACTCGGTGCTCACACACATAGGATCACTCACTGCTAACCCACAAATGATCTCTTGGTGCAGACCCAAACAAGATCTCTCGGTGCTGACCGACAGAGAATCGCTTGGTGCTGACCCAGACAGGATCGATCAGTGCTAACCCACACAGGATCACCCAGTGTAGACCCTCAACGGTTTGATCTGTGCTAACCCAGATAACATCACTTGGTGCTGACCCACATAGTATCACTTTTAATTTTTCATGCCACATCCAACCACTGAATTCTCACACAAAGCACACTTGATTTCGAGAGGATTCGATCCTCAAGACATTAGTCATATTTCAACTGGAATGATTACTACTGATTATGTGACCAGATGAATAGCCATGTCATAAGCATTACAATACAATAACATGTTCTTCAACAAGATGTCATATTTGTATGTTATAGTCATTTTAGTGCTAAGGGATCAATTTAATTTGAGTGTGATCAAATCCGGACATACTACAACATCTTCAAAAACTCACATGGGGTAACTACAAAGGACTGCCTCTCCCAATGGGTTACAGTTCCATAAAAGGATCATTGAACGAACCTCTTATATTGGAGATATACCCATTTAATCGTAATTGGGAAAAAAGGTTCTAGGTCTGGTCGGACCTGGTCAGACAGACCTGACCCGATCAGACTAACCTGACCTAGCCTGCTAGGCCTAGCTTGAAGGGGATGGGCTTGGTCTAGTTCTCCTAGGCCTAGTTCGTCCTGCTACGATACGGGCTTGGCCCACTGGGCAGAGGCAATGTCTGACCCACCTGGCAGGGAACAGCCCGTCGGGCCATGAAACATCCCATGCAGGGTGTCTGCAAACCTCCCGAATAGCCAAGCAATTCAGGTCATCAATACAACACTTATAGTTGGAACCACACCGCCTTGTCTGTACCACTAGGATAGTCACCTGTGGAACTTGTAGACCATGGGTATACCCTCCGTCATGACTCAAATTCACAACCTTCCTCCACAGAACTCCACCGTTGAACACCACCCTACTATGTTTCAGCCGGTAGAGGTCGACTACCCTATTATCTACTACGGTTCCATCGGGCACTGCCTCCTCTAGTTGTTGGAGTCTCTGGGTCGGTGATGCTTCCTCGGGCTACAAGGGAAGCTCTGGTGGTCTGATTCATTTCCTATCTGCACATATGGGCCTCTTGGGATGACACCTACACCACAGAACCATATCATTTTCCATGAAACCATATTTTTCAGTATCCCATGATGAATTTCACCAACATGAGATCGTCGTAGGGTCTGGGATTTGTTTGGCTCAGCTTGAGCCCTCTGCGTCAGAATTAGAAATTGGGAAGGATTATAAAATAATAAAAACACTCATTAAAAACCCCACATAATCATCCCACATTAAATAATGAAACGTGGATAATCTTGTAGGATCGTTGATCCATGTTATTCATAATATTAAATAACGGGGAAAAAAGAGATATTAATCACATAACCCCTTACGCCGAATATGTCGGTTGACGGTGTGGATAAGGAAGACGGGTTTGTGTTCAAAGACTATTCATTGGCATTCATCACTATCTGGTTTGAATCGTGTGAGGCGTCGATGATCAGTTCTAGGGTGGTGCAAGTCATCTCCAAAACATCATCAGAGGTTCCTCTCGTGATTACACCATAACCATACCCAAATATTGTTTAAATATATGTGATTATCTAACCATGTTGCATATCATTAATGTGGTTCCTTAATAAAACACATTTAGTGATCCAATAAAACAACCCACGTTGAGGACATACATCCCAAGGGTCAAGTCCTTGAATGACCAATTAAATACATAGTCCTAGAACATCACTCAATAGTTACAAAAAAGATATAAAAATGTACTCATAGGGTATAACTCTTTTAGTGGAGATGATAGCTTCTCTTTTATGGATTAATTATACTTTTTCATTTATACATGTAATAAATGATTAAAACAGTAAAATTAATGCCAATCATATTGTTTAAAATTGTAATATAGACCAATGGTCATATATGAATTGAATCTAATGATTATGAATATAAATATATGTTATATAAATTCCACATCATTATTTGAGATATAATTTTTATTGTGTAAAATAAAATTAAAAATGTTTTCTAGAAAAAAAATATCATTCAATATGTTGTGGTTGTTACAATCATCACCCCTTATAAAATTTAACCCCAATTAACTTAATATCATTTTATTAGTTGAGAAACTGTGTGGGTAATTCTATATCATTGTCCCTATTATGTATAATATATATTAATTATATTTATGGTCCTTTACAACACTTTTATACGGTAGTTATACTTGTTTCATAGAACCCTGTCTCTACGATCTATGATCTCCACTACATTTTCCTTATAAGAGAGGTCATGTTATTGTTTTATGACCTACAGATTTAGTACATGAGAGGGATATAGAATGTTCTTCCTCAATAGTTATATATGGAATACATCTTGATATTGACAATTATATGGTCAATGTTCATGTATGAATTCCACTGCTCTTATGTGATCATGGATTTCAAAAGGTCCAATGTTACTACGACTATGATTATCATTATTCCCAAGATGGATGACTCTCTTACATGGATTTATTTGAAGGAAAACCTTTTTTATAAAATAAAACTCAAATCCACCATGATTATTTTAATAATGTCACTACTATCGACTCTGTGAAACCATTCTGTTATTGGATGGATTTATCATTTTCTATCATCTCTTGCACTAGATCAAGACTAAATAACATTCTATATCCATCATCATACCTATTAGTAGAACATATACACATAATCCAATATAGATCACCATACAGTGCGGTTTGAATACTTGAGTGGAGTATTTTTTGTATGAGAAGTCGCCTATTGGGAGGGGTTGTACCTATAATCTATTAAATTCTATTGATCATATTCTCAGTATGTCATTGAGTTTTTAAATAGTCCATCGAGATTGGGCATTATTATGGGGGATCTAGGCCTTACTGAAATTCAATTATCTATTTAGATAATGATGAATAATTATTGAGAATTTTGATGCGATCCATGGATGAAAATCTGAAATGATATAATAAGATGTCCAATATAGAATCACCACTTCATTTTCATATTACTTTGAAACAATATAAGAATATAAATCTTCCTGAAAAGCCATTATAGTGGTTTTCTTGCTGATCTAATCTAATATAACCCATATCACATTGTTTCCATTACGTGTTCTTGGGAGACAAGTGACATTGTCTATAGTAATATTTCCCCACATCTATGTTTGTATGTGTAGTGGTTGTAATACCACTTTAGGAAGCTGTCTTCATTCATTTATTTATTGACACACTATTCTCGTTTTAGTTTATCTTGAAATCAATCTTTTAGTATTATCCCACTTATAATGATCATGAATGTACCTATAAATTTTAGTTCTACAAATATGTATAGCTTATAAAAATCTATTATCATCATCCATAATTTCTATCTCACTATATCTTTAATATATTAATCATGTAGTCTTGTATGAAATTTTTGAAACCTTCTTTATCAATATTGAGCTAATAAATATTTTCATTCTCTAGAACCACAAAATTTTATTAAATAAGGGATATTTTCAATGATATTTATTTATATATTAAATTAATTATGGATTAAAAATATTTTTGGATAGGGTTGTTGAGGTACCATTCATTACAATTCGAATGTCTTGTTTTACTAGTTCATTGATCAAAGGATATCGTTGAATCCCCATAATTTATTTCACAATTTTTTAATTAATACATAATGCATCAATAAATTTTTTTCCCTTCATAGTTAATAATGAATTGAGTAGTCATAGTCATTATGTAGTTAGAACCATCATCTTTATCTCATTTTAAATTCTTTATTTGCGAATATATAATTCAAACATTTTTATCTATGAATATGTCATATCTATCACAATAAAAATAGTCCATAAAATTTTTTAAATTAAAAAAAACCAGACATGTCTCTAGGTTATTCATAATATAATTCTACATATGATTTGATAATTATTAAGATTCATATAAAATGAAACTTTTATTTTGATTGAGTATGAACTAGATACCTTTCAATGATGCATCACTAATATAACGAATCCTTATCCGATAATGTATATATTAAACATAGTTACAATAACTATATCTTATTTAGTTTTTGAAAACATTCTTCGAACAACATATTTAAAATTAACATATCACATTTGGATTAAACATAGTATGTGGATTAAACTATCATGTAATTTTTTTTCAAAAATATATACCTAATATAGTACTAAACCATTAATTTTATGAATCATCGTTTTTTATTGGGATGATTATAATCGTCTGAAAACATTTTTCTGGTATGGTCAACAGTGATTCCGTCATTGGTTACGATGTACCCGATGAAAGCTTCTTGTTGTATCCAAAAATTCAAATTTATTAAATTTTACAAATAGAATCCCCTTAGATTTTAAAATATATCCATTATATGATCATCACGATCCTAATGTATTTTATAATATATCTATGTTAAATAAATAAAAAATAGAATATTTATCAAATTATACATTAATGTCTATTTTGTAAAATCCTAAAATATAGGAGGAACATTAGTAAAGATAAATAGAATACTTACCAACACATAAATCCCATATCATGATGAAAATGAGTTCTCTGAAATATCTTCTCCGCTCAACCTCAATTAATTATGGTGGGATTGAAGATCAATCATGTAGATGAATTGATGATGAGAAATATGGTCAAATAAATCCACAATCATTGGCGGTGGGTAAATTTTCTACCCTATAATATTATTAAGATCAATATAATTGATGCATAAAGGGACTGATACATAATTCTTCATCATAAGAATAACATGTTATCCCCATGGAGACAAAAATATTAGGGCAAACCTCTACAATAAATTTTCTTGAAGATGTTTATTTATGACCTCCACCTCCACATTTCCCATTATATATGGTGTCCTTGATATCATCTTGGATATAGGTATGTGTTTAATGGAGAACACTAAATATATTAATAAGTGGATCTAGGTAACCCATTTCAAAATATGTTAGTGTTTTAATAAACTATGGGAACATATTCTATTAATATAAAGTAATTATCTTCATCCACATAATTATTCATCATCACAATGAAGGCTATGGGTGATGCTTCTAGAAAAAATCTCTAGTCATGCAATATCTCCTTTGAAAATAAATATTAAATTTCTGGTCAATACTAATGATATATTATTTATTCAAATACAGATCATAGAATTATACATGGGGTGTCAGTCTATGAAATGTATAATTTCAAATTTCACAATTTAAATAAATTTATAATTTGACATGATATTATCCTATCCAATGTAAAAACAAAATTTAACATATTTTTTATATGCTTGGATAATATCTCTAATATTCATGACTATTAATTATACATATAAATGTTCTGTTATGTATTCTTTATTCTATTAAAATGTATAGGAAATAAATTAATGTGTAAAACTAGAAAAAAAATCACGAATTAAGAGAAATACATGAGTACATTCTACCACATCATTTTGAGATTCTACTTCAGCCTTCATGATTTCAAATTCCCAAAATTTATCTCTTGGAATATGTTGAAGATAAGTTTGACTATAAAATATTAGCATTTAGTTTGGATAGTGATGGGAAAACTGACCAATATCTCTACACATTTATAATTCGACAACAGGATAAACCGGAACATTCTTTCCTTCATTGTTATTGTTTAGATGTTGAGGATTCTCCTCACCACTATAGTTCTGAGAAAAATATCAATCTATTCCAAAAAATTATTATTTTTAACTTCTGATCATGATTTTCTATGAATTATTCTTCCTGAATTGGTTTCATTTATGATGTATCAAATTCATTAATACACTTTCATGATCAGAAGTTGTCACTATGTTTGGCTCCAAATGTCTCTTATATTCATTAGAATTTTGTAACCACTGCATCTCTCTAAACTCGAGTTATACCATCATTGAACTCATCACTGTCTAAACATCAGATTCATAGAATTGATATTCTAAATTCATCCATTGATGTGGCCTTAGTCCAATGTTTTATCTATCAACCTTTCCATTATTATCGAGTTAAAATCTACTTGTGAAATTATAATGTCTTGTACTTTTCATCTCATAACATCACACATATTAATTTTAATTCTTCTTATACTCTAGTAATTACTTCTCCATTATTGTTTACATTTAATATATGAAATATATATTGATAAATGTATCCCCTATACTGATACCACACCATAAAATATGCCTCATTTTTTCGATTCCTAATTTCAAGCAGTGTTCACCTCTAATCATCTTCTCCCGATAAGCTTTGTTCATCTTTGATGACAATCTTTTTTTTCAATAAAAGTAGTGAATAAGATATATTTTCTATATAAGTGATTTATTTTTTATAAATTAATGAGTTGAATAACAAATAAACAAAAGTGTTCATTGATTTTTAAAGGACTCAACAGATTTTTGTTCCATTCAAAGATTATCTGGTCTCTCATCACGATTCAAGTTATAATTAACAACATTAGTTAGTTGTTTAATAATTCACATGATGTTTTACATTAATTAATTCACTATAGATTTTTTAGTGCATAGTCTATTATAGGCTTCATTTATGTGGTTCCTCATATTTCTCGTCAATTTCTAAAATAATATAACCTTATCGAGAATTTTTTTTTTCATTTACCAATCTTATAATTATAAGGAATTTTTTTGTATTAAAATAGAGTTCTTAAATATTATAATCGTAATAACTATTAAATTTTCATAAAATCATTCTGAATGGTTCATAAAAGGATTGTGATTATCCAAACGTATCCACATGAGAGTCAAACTATGAATGTAGTAGAGCTCATATTCATGCACTATTTCCAATATAATTAAAGCTCAAATAGTTTTTTCATGTGGTACAACTCGATACATATGATATAGATCCATATCCTTTATTTTATATCTAGATACGGTTTTTATTTTTTTGAAAAAAATTAAATAATAATTGACAAAAATAAAAGAACTCATTCTTATATTAAATCTTTTCTCTAATGTTCTTCTAAATGTTATTAAATCCTAATTTTTAAAAAATAATTTTTCGAAATTTCATTAAGACAATTGAAGCCATCCATTTTATTACATTATAATTTCTTTCACATGATACAAATATACGATCATTTAATGTGTTGATTCATGTATGAAAGTAAACCATATATTAAATATTATTACATCCATATAAATATAGGTGAAGAAATGCCCATGGGTTCATCCTATGTAAAATTAAAACATTCTATCTTTTGGGAAAATATATAAAGTAACATGGTTAACATGAGGTCATGTAAGGGAATTTTTTTAGGTGTAATGCAAGGGATATCATTATTAATATAAAGAATGTTATTAAGACAAGAGAAAATTAAAAGCTGGAATATCGTAATAAAAATAACATCAATCATAACATATAAATTGGTTGACAAAAAATAAATGATACAAACATAATAATAAAATATGTTTTGTTATTGAGGTGTCTTAAATTAAAATTACCATGGTTATACATCATTGTATTGAAAATCATTTCATCTTTAGAGATTAAATTCATTATCAAATAAAGAAGAGATATATAAGGGTGAAAAATTATTATTTAATAATTAATACGAGATAGATGTTTCATAATAAATTATTTCAAATATAACCGATGTATAATTAAAAAAAATTATTATATAAAAATTATTCCATTTCAGAAGTGCTAAAAAACATGACCATTGTATCATTTTCAACCCACATGAAGGGAATGAGGGTTTTCTGTTTGTTAATACAAGACTAATTTTCACATTATATTTGATAAATATTGGAATTAATATGTCTTGGGTTTTCAATGTATTAAAATAATATTTAATTTCTTGATTATAATTGGGTCAATTTTAATATTTAATTTAGAAGCATAACATGTATAAAATCTGATTTTACAAAAAGGTAAATTGAGTATGGAAAAGTGTCACCCATTTATAAAACCTAATTAGGAAGTAAAATTATGATAAAAATGTTAATAAAATATAGTAAAAAATTTGTTTTTAATACATATAATAAAAGAGGTTCTTGAATTGAAATGAATGGAAGGATAATTCCCTAATGTTGAAGATTTACTACTATATATTGAGGAATAGATCACTGATTTATTAAGGAAATTTTGATGATACTCTATCAGAAAAAACTAGAAGTGGTTCATTAAGAATTATATTCAGTGAATTGATATGGATAAATAGTTTGGTATTTATAGAAACATTGTAGGATTTGAGTAATAATTTTTAAATATAGACCTTTGAAATGTTGGTTTTGTAAAATGAAATACAAGTGATTTCTCATGTGTTTTTCAAATGGTCATGGATGTTTCGGACGTATTTTATGTTATTTAAAACCACAATAATTGAGTATAAATTTGATTTTTTTGTTTTAGAATCGAAAATTAATAGTTCTATAGAATAATTTTTTCAGTGATATTGTTTAAATTTTAGGCATCTGAATGTAATTTATAGGATTTGAAAATTATTAAAATTTGTTAAAATACATGATATTATCAAAAGTAATAAATTTTAGGGAGTTTATTGAGGTAAAATAGTTATTAAATAATTTTTAAAAATATTATGATTTCATTAAATATTGCGAAGAATACAAACTATATTATTCTATTCACCAAAAAAACGGATTTTTGTAAAATTCTCAAAAACTCAAACTATCCTAATTACAAGGTAATGATTTCAATATTTTTTTATATTTCAACATGAAAAATCTATAATTTGGATAATATTATTATTTACACATAGAAGAGTTAATTTTTTAGAAGTTGTTTTTTAATAAAAATTACATAGTATGATTTATAAAATTGAATTACACTATAATTATATAATGGAATTAAACATTAATTAAAAATAAAGTGACAGAATAAATCTTTTATTTATTAAATGGAATTACACTTTAATTAACTAATTTATTGTCACAAAACATCCAATCCCACCCACATATGACCTTGAGGTATGGTGTGAGATAATGATAGACTCATGTGGTGGCATAACTAAATTCTCATGAGTTGTAATTTCAACTGAATTGAACTCCACTGGTAGATGATTTCATTCAGTATTCACTAATTGAATCTTATATTATGCCATTGTAATATTTGACTAATGCTCATATAATGGAGAAATATTGAATCTCACATTCTCCCTTTGCATTCTATCAATATCAATTAATTATTATTGATATATTATTTTCTTGTATAAAATAATATAACAAATCTTTTCTGTAAACATAATATCACTTGAAAAATATAGGTCATTACACAATATATGTGAATTTAGATGTAGGAGAACCTCATAACCATGACAAGAATTGTTGATCAGTATATATCTTATGGATCCCTTCCTGTTCAAATATATGTAATTCACAAGAATGTTTTATGTATATCAGACATATATATGATGAGAAATTCTATATAACATATCTCTATTTATATATTGGTATATAAAAATTTTACATTTGTGCTTCCCTAAGTTAATAATGATCCATTCTATCACCACCAACTATTATATTTATTTAGAAAATATTAATTATAGCATAAAATCCTAATGAATCATTTTGGATCACTATCATTGGAGATTATATACAATATCTTCTAATTTTATGAATGATATTCAATTTATCCACAAAAAATGGTCCTATTACATAAAATTAACTGACATAAACAAAATAAAACCATTCATTATATTCTAATAAATTTAAATATAAGAAAAAATGATCTTACATACTCTATAAGGTAAAAAATGGAATGCACAAACATATGATGAGTTTAATTGTTGGATAATATAATAATAAAATGTAAAAAAACATTCCCATTATATAAAAGATAATAATCCTGAGTCATAGAATAAGTATTGGTAGTCGATAAGAAATCTATCATGTTTAAATTGTTGAAATTGATTCTTGGAATTATATTAGTGGAACAATAAATTATATAGTTTTCATAAAATTATGTAATGATAATCATTTCTATTTTAGTCAAGGATTAATTCCATAGCTATCATTGTGGAATGGGTTCACTACAAACACTATCATAGAGGACAACATTTTCTCCCCAAAAAAATATGGGTGAAATTTTTTCATAACGGTGTGGGTTTACCCACATTCTATTCATGTATATATGAGGAGGTAAAATTCATTACCCAATACATTAGTGGGAGATATTCATCCCAAATATCACGTAATAAACTTCATATGTATGGGTTCCACAACATCATTAAAAACAAATTATATTATAACCTATAATATATAATGGGTTTCATAAAAATATAATCATATCTTTGTCGAGGTAAATTGGTAGGTTATATAATCATTTCATAATTACATCATAACATAACCCATGAAATTAAATGGTTTTAGAAGTCATTTACTCAATATGTAACCTATAGAAGAAAATTATTTTCATAAATATAATGCCATCATAAAGATAAAAAATTAATAGAAATCTCATTAATGGTATGCATAGATAATATACTCGTTAAGTTGTTGGTCTCAAAAATAGATTCAATTATATAAAGATGGTTAATTTGAAGTATAATTTGATATATTTATTGAATAAAAAAATCATTCATAGAAAATAATTTTTTAAATTAAATAATTTAAATAATATTTTTGAAATAAATTTTATGGGAATTAAATTAAATACATATAAATAAATATATAAAAACACTCAATTAGTTCAATGATTAAAAAAATTATTCCACTATAAAAATATATTTATTATAATATAAATAATTTTTAAAATAAAATTCATAGAAATATCCTTGAAAACATCTAATGGGATCATTAAATACCATTACTAAAATTCGTGAGGAATACATCCATTAATCCTTTAAAAAATTAAATAATGAAAACATTTTGAAATTCATTTCCATGATAGTTTTCTTAAAAACATTTAACATTATCATTTGAATTCATTTAAAACATTTCAGGGGGAAAATATCCTTCCTGATTTGAAGAATAGTTACAACATAAAAAATTTGGAAAACATGTATCTTTTAAAATAATCATGAAAAAATGTAATGAAATATTTTCTCAAATTAAAGGTCATGAAAACTGTAAATTGAATTCATAACATTAATTTTAAAATAAATATTTTTTTCACATTTTTGGTAAACGTAAAAACCAAAACATTTATAAAAATAAACGAAGATTCATTTCAGAAAAATAAAAAAAATTAAAAAAAAAAATTTATTTAATAAATTTTTAGAAATTTTTCAACGACAAAATAGTTTTTAATGAAATATATTTTTCAATTGAAGATAAAAATAAATATTATTTTAAATTAAAATGTGTTTTAGAAATCGTGAGTATTTTGATTGAAACAATTAATGGAAATAATGTATTCACATGAAATAAATTGATGACCTGAAAAAATAATAATTTATTTTTGTAAGATAATAATATTTTATAATGAGAAAATAAATCATTAAAATTCCAAATAAATAATTATGCTGTGTCATAAAATTGTTACATCATTGGTAATATTGATTTGTTAGCCCCGTGAATGACAAGAAATTAAATTATACATAAAATATCATTATCATTAATAAATTTAGTATATTATATGTTAGAGTAAAATTATATACTACTCATAACATGAGATAGGTTCAAATCATAAACCTTGTATCATGAAATGAAAAATGAGAGAAAAATTCATTACTACTTTGGTAATATTTCTATTATAATTCCTATGACTTAGAGTCCCTAAAATTAATATCGGGTATAAATTAATTAATAATAAATGAATAAAAAAATAAATTTATTCATATTATATAGAACACATAAATGAGTAGGTTGTTAATATATATTATTTCTCAATGATAAAAAAATGAAAAAAAAATATGTTTATTACATTAGTAATTTTTTGATTCATTAGCCCCGATATATAATGGAATCTATTTAGAATTAAATATAATTAAAAGAATCATATTAATTATAAATCATGTAAAATTCTGTCTATATAGATTAAAAATTAATATTTTGGAAAAAATTTATATTTCTCTATTAAATAAAATAATCTAAAAATCGATTTCCATACGTATCATCTTAGATCACACATGCTCAAACCTATTAAATAATAAATATATATTTTTAAAAATTTTCTATAGAAATATAATTATATTCTTGTATATATCATAAAATTTATGATTGACTTGGGACCTTATATTACCCATTTATTTATAATTCCATGTTAATGTCGCATTTGGGAAATAAAAACATTGTTTTGTTTGTATGTTTTGATTTGTTATTTTTTAGTCCTTTTATATAAATCATTTTATTGTATTATAATCAATGTTAAATGACAAATAAATTTCATATATATACAGTTTAAATGTTTTTAATGAAATATATTCTAGTTATAAAGATTAATTAAAATAAACCATTCATTAATATGGTAGGTCATACATGCAGGGGAATATTGTTTTTATTTTATATGTAGTTTAAAGAAATAAATTTAACAATTTATTATCATTACATAAAAGATTTTTTTCTAATATATATATATCAAAAATATTCATTAAACACATTATCATTAACATCCATGTTATTCTCCATTGTATCCCTTAGAATTGTTGTGTAATAGTTTTTCATAAAGAGGAACACATTTTTCTTATTCACATTGATTAGAATGAATGAAGCAATATGTGACATGAGAATAACATAAGAATAATTATTTAATAAATATAAAATTTAAAAAATGAATTTATAATTATATTCTATCTTGGTTGGTGCTGAAGGAAAATGAATAACATCAGTTATCAAGGTGGTAGTCCACCATAAAATAAATGATGATTTATATATCATTTTTATGTAATGGGGGAATGATTTATGTTTTAAAATTAACTTAATAAAATATAATTATTTTTTGATTCATATTTTAAAATTTAATAATATTTTAATTATACGTTAAGGATTTGAAAGATTATATAAAATAAAAATCTCTACTTGAGAAGTTACAAATTCATAAAAAAATAATTTAGTTTCTACCAAAAGTATTCAATGGTTATAATTATTACCTTGATATGGACTTCATGAAGAGATTATGGATTTAAGGATGTCATATTTTTATGTGTTCCATGATATTATTTATTATTAATATATGATGAAAAGAGTATAATGGATTTCCCTTTAAAAGTGATTTGAGTGGAAAACTTTTAATTATTAAATGGAACGATGGTCTACCCAAGTTTTTTGAGATCCAAAATTCTTCTAAATGTACAATTACTGATCCTATAAGATGGAAGTTTTATTATCTCCATCAAATGTGTGTTGTAAATTATTTGGGTCATTATTAACCTACATATATTTAATTCAATCCCATGTTTAATTCATTTTCTATACCCACTATAAAACATTTTCTTTGTTTTCACTATTAATTAATTTAAAAAATAAAATTTTAACATATTATATAATACAAATTATTTAAATTATAAATATTAAATACATTAATTAAAATTTTATTAATTGTATAAAAAATATTAATTTTAATATTAATCCCATCAAATCGATGATGAAGAAAATCTTCAGAGAAACTATTCAAAAGAATAAAATTATTTTAAATTAACATTCAATATAAATAATATTAAAATTATCTATATTAAATTTTTATATATACAATTTAACTATTTAATCATTTAAAATATATCAATAAAATTAAATATTTAAACAAGATGAACATTAATTATAATACATTTATATTCCATTATTCATCAAAAACTCAACTTCTACGAATGATTCTTAAATTTTCCATAATTTAATTTTGTAAATATTATTTGTAATTTTTTTTATGAAATAATATATATAATAAAACAACAAAAAATTAGATTTCATATAATAAGGTTGAAATTTTATAATATTTATGTTTATAAAAATACATTCTTTGTTGTAAATTTGTAATTATTATTATCTCATGTATGGAAAACACATAAGATGAAAGTTAAAAAATTTAATTAATATTTAATATATATGTATATGTCATTAATATAATTTAAAATCGTTTTTTATTTTAATTATTTGGTTATAACATGTATTTTAGAAAAAAAAAATTTATCATTGAAAATGATTCCCTTTTATTCACATGGTTTTTCATTTTAATTTAAAATAAATTATTCTCTATGAAATTAATTATATATACATGTGTGAAAAATATATTTTCATAAAATAGTTAACAATATTCATTCCCTCTATTCGAAATTCAATTTTATAACTATATTATTAGATAATGATATTTTATTGAAATATCACATTTCATTTACAGTTATTATTTATATTGAAAGAGGTTCAGCATTGTATTACATGTGATACTAAATATAAATAAATTTATTTTTATATTAATAAAAATATATCTACAAGCACCTAGGGTGTTACAATCTTCCCCCCATAAATTTATTTTTCCATCAAATTATTCACTTTTGTACATAAAACTAATGATTCATTTACCTCATTAAATACGTAGGTTCCAATGAATTCTCATCAATAGGGTGGTTTTCTTTAAAAAATCTTACTAGGTGAGTGGTCTTGTTTCATAGAAATATATTTTTATAATCCAAAATAAAAAACAATATATCCCTTTAAGAATGGTGATTCTCTAGTGTTATATCATATGAAATTATTGAATTTAAAGGATATTATATGTAATTCCTCATCGAAGATACAATGAAAAAATTATAACCATATAAGAGAGTAGGTGGATTACAAAAACGATAATCAATTTTCTTAATATGATCAATTATCTCAAAAGTACCAATATACTATGTGATTAGTTTTCCATTCATTCTTCCAATTAGAAAATACAAGAATGTCCTTATCAACATATTTAAATTCTTGATCACATTAATTATTATCATCATAAAATTATGATAAACATTATGATTTTTGTACATGTAGTATAATGGATTTATCTTTATCTTCCATCTCCTTATCTTTCTCAGTCTGCAATAGATTTAAATTTCAACTTCTTTCTAGAATGTTGGAGTTTTAAATCACTATAAATAAAGGGATACATATGTTTTTATATAAATTCGCAAGTGAAATATATTATTTGATGAAAATACAATAAGAGTAAGTTTTTGATAAATATAAATTTTAAATAAATATGAGAAGACCATAGAATATCGTCAAGATTTTGGAATGTTCTCTCAGATTGACCATTAGTATACAAATGTTACAATGTACTGTAACTAAACTCTGTATCAAGATATTACTTATAAAAACACTAATGAACTATGGAAATTATAGGATCATGATCAGTTAAAGAAAATTTGGTACCCCGTGAAACCATAGGACTTTTATAATGTATATTATGGTGTGTGTATCTAGAGGTATATATTCTATACTAGTGATGAATTGTATAAATTGTTATGGTGATAATCTATTACCCATAATGTCATCAACATCAATTAAAATTTAAACTCTAGTGGTTACATGTAAATTTAATCATATGACTATAAATTGTAATGTCAATTCCCATTAAATGGATTATTCACTGAAAACTAAACCATAAAAAATGGTTTTATATCCTTATATGTATCTTATTTATTCCTCACTATTGATAAAATACCATTACATATAACATAACTATTTTTGAGAATCAAATTCATCATATGATAAAAACATAACATATAACCCCATTATGGTTTCCATAAATCATATCATCATCATCGAGTAATTTTTTATTAGATGAAAAATCTGGTGGGCTACAACAAGACGTGGCTCACGGGGATATGAAGTAGTGCAGCTGTAGGTCATAACCTCTAATAATGTTGACCCCTTCGGGTTATAAGATTACATTTAGTAAAATACATGAACTAAAATTCACTCATTTTATAATTCATGAATTAAAATATATAAGTACTTAAATCCATTACATTGGTCAATTTTTATAGAAAACGTATTTAAATGATATATGGGATAACCTTTTTTTATCATTATGTTGGGAAATGAAAAAATTCCCCATATATATCGTTCAACTCCTCAATAAAGAGTCATGTATTACCTTCATTTCATCATAGATACCATCTTACCATCCATTGGACTTAATGTAATATGTTTTACTTCATAAATTTTAAAATTTAACAATATTAATATTAATTTATATATCTTCATTACCATAATTAAATTCATAAATTATCATCATCATATTTTTAATGTTTTAGGAATATCACTAAATATTACGTTGTTAATCCCATATAATTCTAAGTGATTATGAATAATAAAAATATCTTTATCATTATTCGTCATAATATTTGGTCTCAAATAATCACCTTATTGTCATTAGGATGACATGTTAAAATGCATCCTTCATTTTCTATCAATTTTCAATTACAAAAAAATATAGTATGTTCAAAAATAACAATGTAAGGAAATAATATAATCATGTAAAATAAAATATAGGATTTCACAATTATGAAACTATCTTTTAAATATTTTATAACATAGGGTAACCCTTGACAATTTTATTTAATTCAAATCATCCAAAAATTTTTATAAAGATTTTATTAATTTCAATATCATATACCCTATAAATATTAATGATGTTCTGCTGAATTTCTGATTTTCATGTCGAAGGTAACAATTTAGTTCATCTCAATGGTAACTTTTAATAATTATTAACCCTTTGTACATATGTGCTAAAGGCATATCAAATTGTTATATATATATTCATGGATGTAATTTCATTGAATCCTTTCTCTCAATCCATTACCTAAATTCAAATACATTTTCTAATACATTCACTTATCCTTATACATATTATTATAGTTATCACTATAGAATTAATATTATATTTTCTCAAAGTTATATAAATAATTATATTGATATTAAATGTAAGGTACTAAGCCTCTCATATATAAATGTTTCATCATTATAGATTAATATTAATTATATTAAAAATGTACACTCTAGAGTGATTAATTGGTTTATAAACATATGAAAATATATATAATGTCTTATTATTTAATGAAAAATATTTAATCTATCCATCAATAATAATCTCATTTTTACTATTTGTAAACATACACAATAAAACGAAATTATTCAAACCACGAAGAAAGGGAATATTAGAATGGGTTACCTTGTATTGATAGTAAAGGTTAAAACAGAAATATCTAAATATAATTTGAGAATAAGTGTATAAGAACATGAAGATAACATATTAATATAGTACCATGTAATTTAATGTACAAAATTATGTGTCAGGTAATAAATATTATAATTTCATAAGACAATAATCATATGAAAAATAATGAACAAAATCCATTATTTCATAACATTGGAATAATACATCAAATTAGGGAATCCACATATGTATAGAAAATCATTTCCATAGTCGTCTTATACCACTACAAATTCTATCATTGATGGTAGGGTTGACCCCACTAACCATTATTGTAGTCATGGATTACATTAAAGACCATCATAGAATAAATGATTCAATATTTACTAGGGATCACACCCTATTATATTCTTGTATATCTCATGAGATATATATCATTAACCGCTATATTTATGTGATATAATGGTCACACCCTTAATGTAATAAAACTAATAAGTATGTCTTCCACAAGATCATAAATCATTAATAATAAAAAATCCTAGGAAATGTAAAGGGATTAATAAAAAATCATTTCATATCCTATGGAAAAAAGACGTGTTTAATTATCATTTTATCATTCCAACATAACACAACATCATGAAAATCATTTTTAAAAGGAATTTCACCATGGTATAACCATTAAAAAAGAAACATGTATCATATACAGAATATCCTTATAATAGTAAACTATTAAATGAAATAATAAGAACACAATCATCATTTCATATACTTATAAATGTATAAATTTCAAAAATTGTTTTCTACATAGATGGAAAATGATATTGACTAATCATTTGAAATATTTCATGTAGAGAATAAAATATATTTTAAAATTATTTTTTGAAACTAAAAATTATTAAAATAAATTAGAATAATTTTTCTTTGTTTATAATGATTGAAATATATAAATGTTTTTTTTAAAAAATTTAATAATAAAACATTAGGAAAGTATCACATAATCATTGAAAAAACATTTTTATATATCAGAATTATTAGGAATCAATTTCACTAAAAATATAAATGCAAAAAATAAAGGTAGCATTAAAATTCATTATAAATAATTCTTGAGGGAAAACTCATTTCCCTGGGAAAATAATTAATGTTATTCTAAATTTTGAAAATAATTTTCATGGATAATGACCATGAAAAATATAAAGTATAATTCAAACATAATTTGATAATTTAAATGAGAAAAATTTCATTTCAACATTGAAAAATAATTTTAAAAAAATAATTTTTTTAAATTTAATATCAATAAATATAACATTGAAATGTTATAAAGGATTAATCATGTCAAATAATTATTTTTATGCAAGATTTTTTTATATGAGTAGTGTTTTAAAATAATGAATCCTCTCACATTTTCAATAATATACAAATGAAAATTATTTCAAAAAATGACTTGATTATTCCATTGATAAATTTATAAAAATTTATAAATTGTTAAATATGAATTTATTAATTCATTATTATAGTATTATTTTTTTTAATAATGTTATATTATGAATTTTTATTGGATGAAATTTTTTTTCCACTAATAATATAAATAAGTAATAATTTTTTAAAAAACATTCATTTGAATTCATGAGTAAAAAATGATATTAAAATAAAGATATTCATTTATTATCATGAAATAACCATAAGAGATGTATAGAGATGATTTTATTGATAGAATTGACAAAATATTTTATCATAGGAATCATAATCATTAACAATGTTTTTAAAAATTACATTGTAACATTTAATAATTTCAATATATGTAAATTTATAGAGTTAGACCAATGAATTAAAAAAATTAAATAAAAATTAAAATTTCATTATAATAAATTATTTCATGGTATTAAATGTCAATGAGGATATATATATACTATGGAAAATATGATGGTTTATAAAAAACATATGCCTTAGGGAAAGAAAATAGAGGAAAAAAATTCATTACCAAATTAGAAAAATTTATAACCTAAACATTAATAATGAGATTTAAAAAATGGATAATTCTATGACAATAAAATTTTGATATCCATCCTAAAATATTTTCATGTGATTTATATTGAATAAATATATTTATAATTTGGTGAATGTAGGATCTATCTCTATGATGCAAAAAGTGAGAAGATAAACACTTACCACTTCTGAAATATTATGTATCATATACCACAATAATCATAAAATCATTTTAAACATTAAATATCATTATACAAATTAGACTAAAAATATGAAATTTAAATGTGGGGGTTTATACACAATAAGAATAGAATGATTGATGAATTATTATATGAATATTTGAAATAAAAAGAAAATATAAATTCGTTTCCATTTGAATGGTATGTCAACATAAATGTACTAACATAATATATAATAAATATAATAATATTATAATTATGTTAAATAACAATATATATATATATATATATCATGTTATATTATATTAAATTATTATTTTTTCACACATTTATTTGAAATTCCTTTTATTTCACGTCTGGTCAATAACTACTTATTTTTAAGTGTGTTAATATTTTTTATTTTTTTAATTATAATAAATTTTCATGGTTCTATAATATAAATATTTTTTACATGGATAAAAAAATTATATATATTTAATATATGTGAATTTTAATGAATATTAAAAACCTGGAGATGGAAAATGAAATACACAGTTCATAGAGACATTGTTACATACCATTACATGTGATAAAAAATATAAATAAATTTAAATTTAATTTAATATAAATATATGAACAAGAACACATGTTGTTACATTCAAAAACCTATAAATTAAATTTTCCATTGAAATTATTCACTTTTATATAGACAATTAATTATACATCTACCTTATTAATTTCTTATGTTCCCATGATGTCTCTTAAAGAGGGTGATTTTCTCTTAAATAATTTACATGATGTGTAATGGCCCAAATCCTCCTGGTCCATTCCATTTCCAAATTTCTGGTGTTTGGCATGCCCTTGAACCATCAGGTTCGGATCCTAAGGGTGGCATCTCAGTGTTAGGATGTCATTAGTGTGACACCGATCGGTGCCACGCGGGGCTTGTCATGTTTTTCTTCCCCAGTTTTTCTGGTAACACCACTTTTAAGTATTCTTTTCCTTTCAAAGTGGTCAAGTCCATTTTTAAAGCCCATAAATGATATCTAAAGTCCCCTAAGTTTGGGGAGACTGTCACAAACCCATACCGTGTGTTAGTGTTACCCGTTTCCTCTAATTAAAAAAATCATTTTACCCACAGATGTTATAGCCACATCCAAAATGAGAAATTAAATAAAAATTAATCAAATCGTGTGTATCTACCCAACTGCAAGGTGAAACCATGATCCCCCTTTAATTCTGTTAAAAATTCCTATCCCGTTACTCTAGGATATCGCCTCATTATATCACATTGTAATACATTTCTTATTCTTATTGGCCTGGTTCGTTCCCCCCATTGGAGCGTTTGGAGTCCTTAGAGTTCCCCCACCCCTTCAAGTCATGCATTATAGTTCTTGGCTAGTGGATGGAATCTGCTATCATTGATCATCCATGTAGGTTTTTTACTTAGTCTCTATATACTGTGTATTAAGCAGGGTTGGTATGGAAATGGTTCCTATGGGGATGAATGAAACCAGACCATAATGGGGATAATAAACATGCTTTTAAGATATGAAGGGGTGTATTTTATGATTCTAGTGTACTCTTTTACCCCACTTTATATGTTTTGGATTGTATGGGCTTATGTCTACTGAAAATCATGGCTTTTGGTGGTAGTATTATGCACACTAATGGTCATCTGTTTTTTGGTTAATTTTATGATTGAATGGTTGTAACATGGATGTTGGTAAATCATGTAAACTTGGTTGATAAAATGGATGACCAATAAATTATAATCCTTGTGTGATCACCCCATTTAACCAAACAAATATATGGAACTAAATTAATGACATATTAAAATTTGAAAACTCCCTTACTTTTTTCTAGTGATGTTTATGGTTGATGCTTGTGAAGTGATTTGGATAAGGATGGGATCTCCTATTTTGGTTCTGTTTTTGGTTTATGATCATATGACCATATGTTGGGGCTTGGTAAGGTTCCAGTACGTTGAGGGATATCACAGATCCCTTTCCATGATGTTACTTTACAAGAGAACCAAGTTTGAATGCTTTAATTGTTTCTTGGATGTTTTTCCTTCTTTAGCATGTGGCTATGCTTTTTATTTTCCTAGTAGCGAATAAATAATTAAAATGGAATCAATTGAATATGAAAACAAGAATGTGTTCAATGGAAATTTGATTTCGTGGAATGATTTGTGGCATGGTTGTGATGCTTCTTATGATTGAATAGTAAATAGGGTTCTTGTAGTTGGGATAGTTTTGGAACCCCTAGGATGGGATGAAATCTTGTTTACCTGTATGTATAATTTAGTTCTCATGTGTTATATATGTGCCCCACCAAAGTTGATAACTTCCTGGAAAACATCCCCATTTCATGGGTAAGGGTGTGTTTTCCTTCACTCCTATGAGTGGTTGGTCATTATCTCCTTTTCTGCTCTTATTCCTGAGTAGCCTAAGAATCTTTGAGTAGGCGGTAACAACCCGAAGTCCAATATTTCCATTGATTCTTCTAGCATGGTACGTGGTGGTGGATGGCCCAGGTGTGTGTTGGCTGGTTTTCTCCCAACTGTCTTCGGGATGATGAACAACTATCTTTTGGTGTGGCAGAAGTTGTCCAGACCCAGGTGTGTGTGGGTGTGGTTATGTTTAGTTGGTGTGGCCCAGGTGTTTGCGAGCAGGATGTGTGGTAGTGATAGCCCATGTGTTTGTGGGCAGAATGTGTGTTTGTGATAGTGTAGGTGTGTGTGGGATGGGTGTGGCAGTGGGACTGTAGTGAGAATGGCAGGAGAGGTCTGATGTTTAGGATGTCTTCCAAAACCAGTGGGAAAGCGGTGTGGGGTACCCAAATATCATTGTTATATTATTATTACATTACTTGACTGGTGTTATTTTGGGAGTGTTCCTTGGTTAGGTTGGGGTGGATAGTTTTCTTCCTAGGTGCTCTGGTTATCTCTATTTCTCATGGGCATTAGAATGTCTCCCCAATTGTGCAAGAGGGATTTTGGATTTCCATAATGAGTATACCTGTATACTAAACCCACGTTTATAAAACAACTTTCAGGTTTCTCAAAGGACATCGAGGATCATGCATGAACATACTAGTTAGGAAGCTGGGATAGTTTTGGTTTCTGATTTTCCAATATTTGGTGCATCTATATGGGGTTTTCTTGTACTTTTGTAGCAATTACATTTGGACATGCAGATGGGAATGGTTTGATTTTGGCATTACATTTACCTCTAGTTTTATTGTTTTTTGTATTTACCATCTTATCTCTATATCCTACTAAATGAAAAGGGTAATTCCTTCTATCATGTGTGTGATTATATAACATTGGTGGTAGTCTCCACCCTCGGACCTTTTGAAGGTGGGTTATTTGGGTCATTATCTCTCCTTCAACTTGATGAAGGAAGGGTTTTGCAATTCCATTTTCTCTTCCATCATCTTGGTGAAGGCGGGTCGTGACAGAATGGTATTGGAGTAGGTCGAGAGATAGGGAGGAGTCTGAAGTTAGGAAAATTGAGTATTGCCTGGGATTGTAGGGCAACAGTGTTAGGCAATCTTGGTGCATGAAATAGGCCTGAGAAGACAGGCTAGGACACAGGATTTTAGGGCTCCATGTGATCTGATGCAAGGACACTGGGCCTACCAAACGACCGAGTGAGGCTACACTGATTAGAGGTTAGAGATCCTCGTAATGGTACATGCATCATAATGACTTGTGTTCTTGTGTTTCTTTGGTATGTTGTGAATTTAAAAGGAATAATAAGTCTATGAAATTTTTATAGCAATATTCTATAGTACTCATTCTTAGGAATTCCTTGATTACATTAATGTTATGGAACCTAAAAGATGACCATTAGCAGTGAAGACGATCGAGGCCCATGAGGCTACTTTAGATGATCATTAGAGTGATTATCGAGAGGAGGAGGATGACCTATGGAAAAGGAAACATCTTGCCATACAAATGAAGACCCTCGGGAAGTACGTGGGCAGCATATCAGATAAAAAGACAGAGAGATGGATCAAAAAGCTGGTGATATCTTTCATTTTCATTTGGGCTCCGATGGAGTACTGGGTTCCACTAGTTGTAATCCATATGTGGGGAGTGTCACATCAATAGTGGACTCTCGACCTTGGGGAGAAGTGGGAGGCTGAGGTTGTGCGCACTAACATATAGAAATAATTTTAGGGGGAATATCTCTCTTCCACGATGAATACATGGAAGAGGAAAGAGTGGAACTACATCCCTCAGGGGATCATGTCAGTGAGGTAGTAGGGGATAATGTTCAATGATCTCATTTTTTTAGTCCAAAACTTATTTTGGATGAGGAGTCTTTGATGAGTCGTTTAGAGGAGGCTCTCCGAATTTCTCTTCAATATGTTATTACTCCATTCACCCTACAGACATTTGGAGGTCCAAAAAAAATTGCCGAACTGGTAGAGAGGATGCACACCCTGGGAGGTATTACACGAGAGGTAAGGTAATTAGTAGCAGGCCTCCGGCGTTAGGTCCATCTATGTTTCAACCACTGTGAAGGATTCCCCAACAGTCCCCATTTCGATCTTTTAGACCTCACCATTTCATTGCGGGCCCTTTACTGAGGTGCTTCATCAATGGTAGCTATGGGTATCATTGGAATCAGTGCCCAGACCAAATGTTGTATTGTTGGGGTCGGCAGGCTTAGTGCCCACCTCAGTAGCACTGGCTTCCATCCAGGCCCTTTTAGCAACAAAAGCATCAGGGACCGCGAGGTCCCAGTCCTCCGAGAGTAGATGTTATAAGAGGAGGCCTACCTCCGGGTGCTCCTCAGGGACGTTGACCAGGGTGTGGTCCGAGAGGTGTCCATCATCTGAGGGGCAGAGGAGATGGGTGTGTATAGTTACATGCCATTGAGGAGGCAGTTCCAGTGGGGCTGGAAGTCTTTCTAGGTACGATATTCTTGTAAAGTACTCTTGCTTATACCTAGTTTGATACAGTATCATCACAATGCTTTGTTTCACCCGGTTTGGCTCTTTATATGGATTTAGATTCTAAGAAACATCCAGTTCCTCTAGCATTGATTATGCTAATCAGAGGCCAGACTGACTTGGTTTATTTTTTCTGAGGGTGTAAACTAATGATAGGGCCAGATCAGTCTAGCAAGAATCTTCTACTATTGTAGATAGAGCCCTATGGTATCATCCTAGGAATAAACCGAATGTTTCTTTTAGACTCTATTATCATCAATTTATGAATAAGATTCATGTTCTTCAATGAGGATGGCCAGCGTGTGACATTCGCCGGCGATCATGGTTGTCAGGAAGGCAGCTGGCGAGTGGAGCCCCTCTTTTCCTTTTTAGCATAGCTGTCAGTGGAGTCGGCAGATATATAGATGTTTGAAGTCCTGGGGATCATCAGTGAGCTCATGGAAGTATTCCCTGATGTAGTGGTGACTCTACCCCCTCTACATTATGTTGATTTTGGGATAGACTTTCAACCCGGTGCCTATCCAATTTCGATGGATCCTTATCGGATGACACATTCTGAGTTGCTGGAGTTGCGGATTTAGATTGATTAATTGATGAATAAGGGTTTCTTATGAACTATCATGTCACCATGGGGTTCTCTGGTCTTCTTTGCGAAGATGGAATATGGTGGTCAAAGGTTGTACAAATATTACTAAAGACTGAATCAGGTAAAGGTCAGGAACTATTACCCTCTCCTATGGATAGATGTTCTCTTTATCTAGCTGTGGGGAGCATGTTTGTTCTATAAGATTGATCTATATTGTGGGTGTCACCAGTTAAGGGTGAAGGAATGTGATATTCTGAAGACTACTTTCAGGTGTAGGTATAGGATCTTTCCGTTCGTATTCACGCTGTTCGGTGTCTCAAACACACATGTTGTGTTCATGGGGCTCATGAACTCTGTTTTATGTGAGTTACTAGACTGGTTCGTCATTGTGTTCACCAATGACATTCTGATCTTCTCAATATCATAGGAGGATCATATTAATCACCATAGGATTGTTTTGGAAGTCCTTCGACACCACAAACTCTATGGGAAATTGTTCAAGTGTATGTCCATCACACATTAAGTTAATTTCCATGGACATGTGGTGTCTCTGTAAGGGGTAGCGGTTGACCTGTCAATGATTGAAGATGTTTTTTCATTGGAAGAACCAAAAATGTGATGGAGGTTCACAGTTTTCTGTGTATGATGGCTATTATCAGTGGTTTGTACCTGAATTCACTCTTGTTTCATGTCCCTTCATAGCATTGACTAGAAAGAACCAGGCCTTCATTTGTAGTGACCAGAGCCAAAATTTCTTATGTTATCTAAAGGGTATGTTGGTTAGTTCCCTAGTGTTGAGGTTACCAGAAGAAGGGATATAGTTTGAGGTATTTTGTGAAGATTCTGGAAATGGAATGTGGTGTGTTTGGATGCAACAACGGGGAGTGATATCTTATGGGTCTTGGAAGTTATGTCCTCATGAGTATAACTATTCCACCAATGACATTTAGCTTACAACGACAGTGTTCAAATTGAATTGGTGGCAGAATTACATCATTGGGGAGCACTTTTTGGTATTCACGGATTGCAAGAGTTTGAGGCATATCATTACACAATGAGACCAAAAAATGATACAACGAAGGTGGGTAGAGTTTCTTAAGGACTAAGACATAGAGACCTCTTACACTGAATGTAAGTGGAACACTGTGGCTGATGCCATGAGCCAGATGTCACGAAGGGAAGATGTTCAAGAATCAGTGGATTCATGGAAGGGAATGTAGGTGTTGGCTACAATACACCTGGATGAAAGGGTGGATGGTGCTAGAGGTTTTCTGATTCAAATGATAGTGCAGTCCTCTCTGTTGTGATAGGTGGATGAGTTTGAGTGGGGAGACTTAGAGAGTGAATTGATGCATGATTGGGTTAACCAACTCAATGCTTGGGAAGGGTGGTTAGAGAATGGTCAGAATCAGATTCTTTTATGTGGGGAGTTTTAATGTCTGAAAAATGATGCACGAGGTTATTCTCCATGATATATAGAACTCACTCATGGTGGTACACCCTGGAGTTTTCTAGAAGTACTGAGGCCTGAGGGAATAGTATTGGTGGCCCCGTGTGAAACATGAAATGACAGAGATTGTGGAAATGTTCCTAGTGTGTCTGCAGGTGAAGGATGAACACTCCATCCCTGGAGGTTTGTTACAACCTTTAAATGCCCTCGAGTGTAATTGGGATGATATCTTTATGGATTTATTCATAGTAATACCCAATGTTCAAGGAGTATGTGATGCTATCTAGGTAGTGGTAGAAATATTGACTGAATCATATCCCTTCTTGGTGATCATGGAGTCGAGTACGGTGGATGCCTTAGAAAAGAGATATGTGGATGAGGTGGTGAATTTTCATGGCATTCTAAGGCCATTGTCATAGATAGGGATCCTCTGATTACCTCACGAGTATGGAGGGGATTGAAACATGCTTTTGGAACCCCACATCACTTTAAAACAACTTTCCACCCCCAGACAGATGGGATGATAGATAAAACCGTCTAGACCTTTGAGGAAATGCTACAAGTATGAGTTTTAGACATTTGGGGGGGGGTCATGGGAACAACATTTTCCCTTAGTAGTGTATTCTTACAATAATAGATATCACTCTACTATTGTCATGGAACCATATGAAGCCTTGTACGAGAGGTTGTGTCGTTCTCCCATGTGATTCACCAAGGTTCGAGAGGTAGGTGTTCATGGCTCAGATGTAGTGCAGAGCACAACAAGGAAGTTTCAGATTGTGCGTGAGAGGATGATGGCATCCCATGTCTTGGAGAAGTCATATTCTGATCATAGGAGGAGGCCCTTGGAGTTCAAGGTAAGAGAAAATGTGTTCTTGAAGGTTTCACCTATACCTGGGCATAAAATGATCAAAAGGGGGTGAAAGAACTCTCATAGGATCATCATTCCATTAAAAGTGTTGGGGTGAGTCGAAGAGGTGTAATACTATATGGTATTTCCACCTTAGTTGGAAAGTATCCCCGAAATTTTCTATATCTCCCATCTTCGTCGATATCTACATGATGACTCCCATGTCATTGACTGGGGAGAGTTGTATATAGGGTATGATGATACATTTGTGGAGTGACCAGTGAGAATCCAAGATCAAAATGAGAAATTGGTTTTTGGTATAATTAACCCTTTGGTACTTGTGTTGTGGAGGCATTTTGGCCTCAAAGAGAGTACCTAGGAATGGGAGACATAGATGTGAGCCTATAACCCAAAGATGTTTTCAGTTATGTTTTGATTTATATTTTACTTGTTTGTGATCTGATGTAGAACTTATTAGTTTATGGAATGTTTTGTTTCCTTACATGGTGAATGTTTATGAAAAGACATCATATGATTGGAGGGAGGCCTTGATACCTAATAAAGACACATTAAGGTGTATGCGATTAAACCCTTGTGGGAAATTCAGTGCCACCCAATGCAGATAGTATATTGAGATGGAGGAAAGAACTCCCCAACCCATGCATCGAGACAATGTAAAAATTGTGATTGGTATGGTTGTTTGAGTTAGTTTTTTCTAGAGAGGTATCTTTCAAGATGGTTGTTTGGACCCCTCTCATCACATCAGTTCTAGATTATATTCTCAAGGACGAGAATAGTTTGAGAGGTATCTATTGTAATGAACCTGCCCCTCATGGTCCATACCTTTTCCAAATTTCTTATGTTTGGCATTCCCTGGACCCATCATGTCCAGATCCTAAAGGAGGAATCATAGTGGAAGGATGGAATCACAGTGTTAAACATCGGTGACACCATTCAGTTGGTCACTGGTCGGTGCCACAAGGGGCTTGTTGGGTGTCTCTTCCCCATTTTTCTTGGAAACAACACTTTTATGAATTTTAAAACTTTTAAAGTGGTTCAAGGATGTTTTTAAAGGCCAAAAATGATATGCAAAGTCCCCTAAGTGTGGGGAGACCCTCACAGACCCATAATATGTTTCATTGTTAACCATTTCCTCTGTTTAAAAAATATATTTTATCCCACAGATGTTACAACCACCTCCTCAATGAGATATTATACAATAATTAATCCCATCGTGTGTATCCATCCAACTGCCTGGAGAAACCATGATCCACCTTTAGATCCAATCAAAATTCTTATCATGTAACTTCAGGATATCGAATCATTATATATTACTTGAATTTATTTCCACTTCTTCATGGATTGGTTCGTTCACCATATTAGTGCATTTGGAGTCCTTAGAGTTTCTCCCCATCATGGCATCCATCACAGTTCTTGGCGCGTGGACAGAAACATTGATCGTTGATCATCTTAGTAGAGTTTTTCCTTAGTCTCTCTTTATTGTGTATCAAGCTGGGTGGGTATAAAATTGTTTCCTATGAGGAGGGATGAAACTAGACCATAATGAAGATAATAAATAGACTTTTAAGGGATGAAGGGGTGTCTTTTATGATTACGTTTTAATCTTTTACACCTATTAATATGATGTGGATTGTATGGTCTTATGACCACTGAAAATTATGTATGTTGGTAGTCTTTTCTTGTGTACTAATGGTCCTATATTTTATCGTTAATTATATGATTCAATGGATGTAACATGAAAACTGGTAAATCAAATAAACTCTTTTGATTAAATATATTCCCAATGAATAATAATCCTTGTGTGATCACCCCAGTTAACCAAATGGAAATAAGGAACTAAATGATTGGAATATTCAAATATTAATGCCCATATGCACTATACTGGTGATGTTTATGGTTGATGCTTCTGAAGTGATGTGGATAGGGATGGGATCCCCTATTGTGGTTCAGTTGTTTTCTTATGATCATGTTCCCATATGTTGGGGCTTGGTTTGTTTCCATTACTTCGAGGGATCTCAGAGATCTCTATTATTATTGTGACGTTTCAAGAGAACCAGGTGTGAAAGCTTAAATTGATTCTTGGCTATTTTTCCTTCTTTGGTTTCTCGCTATGACTGTTAATATCCCAGTAGTGAATAATAAATTTAAATGTAATAACTTGAATATGAAAATGATAATTGGTTCAATGTGGAATTTTTTTTCCGTGAATGAGTTGTGACACGATTGTGCTACTTCTTATGAATGAATAGTAACGAGGGGGTTTGTAGTAGGTATGGTTTTGGAAAAACTATGTTTGGATGGATGCTTGTTTACCTATATGTATAATTTAGTTCATATGTTTTATATTCATGTCCCACCCATGTTGAGCAATTCGTTTTGAACACCCCCATTTTATGGGGGGTGTTTTTCTCAACACTTCTATGAGTGGCTAGTTATTAGCTCATTTTTTGATCCCTTTCCTGAGTAGCCCAATACAATCTGTGTAGGTTGTGACAGCCTGATGTACATTATAGACCTAGATTCTTCAGGTATGGTATGTGGTGGTGGTTGGCCCAGGTGTGTGCGGGAAGGTGGTTTCCCAAGTGTCTTCAGGTTAATGAACATGTGTCTTCGGGCGTATCAGTAGTTGTTCAGACCCCAGGTGTGTGCAAAAGTGGTTAAGATTGGTTGTTGTGGACCAGGTGTTTGTGGGATGGATTTTTGGTCATGATAGGCCAGGTGATTGCGGGCAGGATGTGCAGCTGGGATATCCTAGGTGTGTGCGGGTGGTGTGTGGCAGTGGGGCAACAATGAGAATGGTGGGAGTGGTTCAATGCGTTGGATGTCTTCAATAAAAAGTGTGAATGTGGTGAAGGGTACCCAAATAAAAATGTGATATTTACATTACATTACAGGACTTGTGTTATTTTGGGACTGTCCCTTGGAGTGTTTGTGGTGGATAGTTTCCTTGTTATGTTCTCTGGTTATCTTCATTTCCCACAGGCATTAGAATGTCTCCCAACTTGTGCACAAGGGATTTTGGATTTCCCTACTGAGTGTAATGTCCTGACCTAAATAATGTATTGTAGATTTTTACTTTATTGAAGGCTAATTAATTAGGATACCCGGGGCACGCGCATGCGAACCTCGCTGCGTGTCCCAAGAAATTTTTTATTTAATTTAAATAATTTCGGTCATTTCATGAAAAATATCATGTCAAGCTTTGGCGTGTTGTTCAGGATTTAATTAATTAATTAATTACTGGACAAGAGTAATAAGAAAATTAAAAAAAATTAAAATAAATAATGAAAGGATAAAAAGAAATTCTAAAATTAAATAAATACGAGGTTATAGGAAAAATGAAAATAATTAAAATTGTGGATTCCCATTTTAATTATTTTTATAATATTCCATTAAATTGTATTGTTTAATTTTATCTTTTCCCTTAATTTTCTTTTTTCTTAATATTTTAATTTATTATTAGTTTTTTGGTTTTCGTTATATTTCATTTAATTTTTCCCCCTCCTCTCCCCCTCTCCTACTCATCATGTCGCACCCTTCATTCCAGTCGTCCCCAAATTGCATCCCCTTCGAAAGGCCACTAATTCTCCATCTAATGACCAATTCTGTTGTCGTTAGGTGTAAATTAAAACATAGAGAAAGATGAATTTTTCAAATTTAGATTCATGCATTTCTATTTAGTAATCTGCACACAGTTCGTGAGAGAATATTTTTACCCTATTTTTTGGTTTTTCTAAAATCCACAGGTTTAATCTATTTTAGGTCAAATCAATATCTTCCATGGATAATTGAGTCATCTATGAAAACAAGGTAGGGTTCCTACTCTCTTTCCCAATGTTTCATTTAGATTTATAAAATACGATACATTTGCCGTTAGTAACTGCCTACTGACGTTGGGAAATTTTATCCATTTTTATTACATTAATGGTTATGTAGAGATGTTGCAGCCTTAATCATATTAAATTATTATTTTTTGAGTGGTTTCATCAATATTGGAAACCTATTTCAGTGTGCTGACATTGTGGGAATATATTTTTGTTAGACGAGTTATTAATTTAATTAGTTGTGGGTATTGTGAAACCCCTATTTATTATTTTTAAATAAAATGAGAAGTTGTTTGAATTATTTCAACAATTTTGAACACCCATTTGGGTGTGCAGACATGATCGGTGTATTATTCCATTATCCGAGTATATTTTTTTATTATTTTCATGTGTTGCGAAGCAACATTTCATTATAAATAAATTAAATAAATAGTTTTTTGAACATGAACTTAAACTACTAGATCATTGACACTTATTTTTTGAATTGTTTTTATATAAATATGGATTATCAACTAAGGATGATATGAAATTTATATTTGATTGCATGTTGTTGTTTTTTACTGTTATTTTTATCCCTTTTGATGCACGTGTGTATCTGTTTAGTTTTCAAGTTGTGACTTTATATGCTGATTATATCATATATGATGCAGTTAAAACATTAAATAATTTCAAGGCTGAGAAAGGATGTGGGTACCATATTAAGGGCCACTTTTAGATCACCTATTCCTGACGGGTTACCTCTATGTTTCATGGCAGTGTCGTTGGCACTGTCAGACCAAGACTTCCCTTGACGTTTTAACACATTTGACTGATACTGGTTCCAAAAGGGCCCATCGGGATGGATCCGTTGTCAATGTGGCTAAGCCAGCCTCATATGACACTCGACCCCTATTTTCGAGAATGAGATGGTCTCATGGTAAATCCATTACTTTGGTGATGCATGGACCTTCGAAATACTTCCTTGAACAGGCTTAGTGGCATTGGATAATTTGACAGATGTTCCTTGGAGATACCTACAGGATGGGCTCAGACTCCAAATCTCAACATGAACCTTAATAATGATGAAATTAAGGTTTATATTATTGTCATTTGAGATTTCTTGAGAATTGATACATCCATATGATATGTGAAAGTGCACCTGGTTGACACTAAACATCGACCCCATTTCAAAGCACATGCTTGGTGTATACCTATTTCTTGTTTACCTTACTTTTCAAGGTTAATATATATATATATACATATATATTTATACATATATATTTATACATATATATATATACACTTGTTCATGAATTCTGCTGACAAGTTCTCTTTTAGACTACCAGCTTAGGTTGAAGCAGGTGATTAGGCAGTAGTGCCATTTCGGACCCAGGGTGAATTATTTATATCATTTCACTTAAAAATAATTATCTGGAATTAATATATAATGGTACAATGAATTTTTATCATTGTACAAATTTGAATGATTTAGAAAACGTGGTTTTCAGCCTACTGGGATTTTATCTCACACCTTGCTCGGGTTTCACCGACACCCAGGTAGATTACATGCTCCCAGGTATTGAAAAGGGGATGTGTGCTGCTTCCGATGCATGACTGATAATTACTACTTAGGATGGAGACTGTGGCAGAGGACCGGGCCTTTCTCGCGAGGCAGTTGTGGCTTGTATCTTTCGTTTTAGTTTACTGTATGTTTGAGTTATGTTTTCCATACTTTCAATTTAGAACCATATCATTTAATGACACTCTTTTGTAAATTTCCACAATTGGTTTTTATTATTGTGTTGGGTTATTTACATTTCTTCATCTGTTTTTTATTTATTCACATGCTTCTACTACATATTATTTGTTTTTGTTTACTTCGGATGTGATATTATCTTTTACCTATGGGGGCATAGTCTCCAATACAGACACAAAAAGGTCCCTCACTGCTAGTCTTAATCCTCATGTGTTCAGGAATATGCACTTGAGGTTATGTGACCAACTGGTCCAGCCACTGTATTAGAGGCGAGCCAGTTCAAGATGTTACAAAGTGGTATCAGAGCTAGTTTTTCATTTTTTCATACTTTTTGGGTTATATTGGAGACCCTGATATATGGATTGGTTATGTACTCTGTGCATGGAATTATCTTACCCATGTATAGATGAAAAATAAAATTCCTAGGATGGGATCACAGTTATTGATTATGCCAGATATTGTTGGTAGGGGGTCACATTAGGTGACTCACCTGAATTTCATTGTTATTAAGCTAGTATTATTGAAATAATGGGTTTACCATTCAATCCCGATGAAACACTTCATGACTCGTCCACCGAGGCTCGTGCCGTGACTACCCAAAGCCCGCCTTCCATAGGCCATGTGATGGAGACTAACACAAAAGGCGTTAATCCCTAAAACTGGGAAAGTATTACCTTTATAAACTATAAACAGAAACAACAGAGTATGATGGAATAAAATCCCAAAGAACAACTATATATAAAAAAGATTTCTAACAAGTCCCTAGGTGGGAGATACAAACCCAACTGTAAAGTAAAATAACAACGGAAAGAAAATTAATATAATAACTAGATCGTCCATTGGGAAAACCTATATGAAGGGTAGGTACAGATAGCCTCCTCAGCGCTCCACATCCTTCTGGCTCCTCCGTGTGCCAACTAATTGTAATTTCCACCTCCATGTAACCTCTAGTCCTACAAATCTCAGCCTCGGTCAGCGCTATCCGTTATCTACAACCAACAAAATGAGGTACGGGCATAGCCCGTGCATGGTTGAGTAAAATGATACTCAGTAGGGACACCGAGACACACAAGGTATCATAAAATCCAACAAGGATAGAAAAAAATTTATGAAAATAATAGATTACCACATTTAGGTATATTCCCATACATTTACCTAAGTTATCAAGTAATCTATCACTATCATGAGGTAAAATAAATTGTTAGTAACTCAACTCAACTAGTATTTTTGTTCACATTGTTGAAACCTGGGTTGCTGGAGAACTCCTCCTCTTTTATGAATAGTGGGCCAGCCGCCGCAACCAGGATCTTCCCACTAACCTTGGACTGCTAAGTTACTCCACCTATAGAGTATCGAGGGTGTTATGTTCTCAAATAGAGGTGATCCCCCTTGTGGGTTTGTCGCCAACAACCAAGCTCCCCCTTAATAGCATGCAGAGGTACACCTCCTGTCGAGTACCGCAGGTCTGCCACCAAATACTAGGAGATCCTCCACCGGGGGTCTACCCTCAACTACCAGGCACTCCCCACTGGGCAAGTCAAATCACTTCGAGTCGAATTGGTCATACAGTCGTCAGGTCTCAGCCAGCTACTAGGTCTTCATACTCCGCTCACTCATCTCCGTGAGGGCCTGCTCTATGAGCTACTGGTCGATACTAATACTGTCACGAAGCCTCACAAAGAAATATCTCAAATATCTTCCACATCATAGAAGTCTCAACGCAATAGATGGCATGTCGATCAAACACTCGGTATGTTATTTATTATTCTTTTTGTCTGGGGGCCTGGTTGGATTCGTTTATGATCCAATCTTGACCATATCTCAAACATACCCTGAACTCCAGTAGATTATTCTGAAAGGGACCTTCACATTCTATGAATAACAGTGCTGCTGATGGTTCCTTAAATGGATGTTTGGTTCCAATGATATGGCCAATGAAATTAAGCGGGCGGTAATGGTCCTAGGCCCAATCCGACCCGGTCAGACCGGCTCAGCCCAACACAGATGGGGATGACCCGGTCTGGGTCGACTTGGATAGACACAATGGGTCTAACATAGCCCATTGTAAGGGTTATCCCACTAGGTTAGGCCCGTTCCCCTGGGTCTGGCCCAACAGACAGCGGGGGTGGTTCAGCTCGAAGGTCACCACGTATGCAGCTCGGAGAACTCGTAACGTAAATTGGAGCTTGATCGGACAATGACACTACGAAGGATGCTTTAGGCTGGCTCTGGTGGCCGATGTGGAATTTTTAGTTCGTCCTGGAGCTGGGGAAAAGGCAGGCCATGTGGGGTGCTGTGCAGGGCGGTGGCAGACTGTGCGGGTCGCAGGCGTACACAGTGCTGGTAGGGTGCGGGCAGCTTGCGGGCAAGCCAGCAGGGTGCGCGGGTAGTGCACAGGCAGGCCACGTGGTGCGGGCAGTGCTTGGGCTTTGAAGTATGTGGTGCGGGACACCACATGGGCTGCATGGTTCACGGAGGCCACATGTAGCATGAACCTTGTCATTGTCACCTTTATCCCCACGTTTTCTCCTTGTAGAACAGCATAAGAAAGAAGAATCGATGGAGGATGTCGGGCCATGATAGGATGGCCCACATCCTCCACGTTTAAAGTGGTGTCAATTGGTTCATCAAGGAAAGAAGGTGAACAACAATTTATTTATATCATCTTACATTGATTCCTCTCCTTCGATGATGAAAAGAAGAAAATAAAAGCATCAACATGAAATAACCCTATACTGGGATAGTCAGACGTCGATGGTAAAGTCACGAATGGAAGTCGAAGTTTCCCATAATTTATCGTTTCCGCCACACACTCTTAATTCTGAGATACTTTGGCTCTGGAAGACAATCCACGTCTGTAGGATCTGAGGAAGAATGTGGAAGAATAGTTGTCACTGATGTTCTTCGTTCTTCATTCCTCGATGGGAGAATGGATCTTCATTGGGATCTTTCTCCCAATAATCATATAATCCCTCTTTTCCATCAAATTAAATGCTATCCCCTCCATAAGAAATTGTCTTTATTTTAGATAATTAGGTTTAAATTTAAAATTTTTAAATTTAATTAAATGATATGGCTCATTTAATTAATGGTGAGGAGTTTACATAAAAAACAATGCATTGGATTAATTAATTTAGGGAGATCAAGAGGATATACCTCATTAATGAGGGAGAGTTGAGAGGTTTTATCATCCTCCATCAATAGGGGTCAGGTGGTCCCCACCCCTACAATTCAAATGAGAGGTTATGTGGTCTCGGGTGGTGCCCACATCGTAACCTCTCGCTAGAAGTTATGTTCATGTGGACCCTACAACCATAACCTCTCATGTGAGGTTAAGTAGTGGTACTACCACCTCCAACTCCCATTTGGATGTTTTAACCACCAACACTCTCATGGAAGCTAGAATAAAATAATGTGTAGGAACACTTTATTTTATTATATATTTTTTTAAGAAAACCCAGAAATTATCAACAACTCTTGACTCAATGTCATCGAAGAAAAATTATTTTCAAATGAATATCGGCGCTAAGAGTTCAACGAGGCCCTCAGATTTCAATTCCGAGAACCTGTTCAAAAGATATAAAAACCCCCTCATACGGTTGCTGAACGTACCCAAAAAAAGTACAAATTGATTCCAAGAACACATTGCATAAGAATCACGCTTCATTAGATTTCATACACTAGTAAAATTACCATGTATTAACAAATCATTGGATTTACGGGTCTTTACATTCTCCCTATCTTAGGGATTTACATCTAGATAATCTACAACTAAAACTATTGGAATAAGTGGGGGTATTGAGTGTGCATCTAAGCCTCCCACTCCCATGTGATCTCTCGGAGGTTCCAATGCTGCCATCGAATGTGCATCAGATGTATCGATTGTCCACGTAGGACCCACTCATGTCGATCCTCAATACCCACTGGAACCTCTGCGAATGTCTCTCCATCGTCTAGGTCCAGCTCTGCATGGTCGATGAAGCAAGAAGGGTCATGCATGTATCTCCTCATCAGAGATGTGTGGAAGACGTCATGCAATCGGTGCAACTGCGATGGAAGAGCCAATAGGTAAGATACATATCCTACTCTATTTAGGACCTCAAATGGACTGATTAATCTTAGAGATAACTTTCCTCCTTGGATAAATATCTATAGACCTCATCGAGGTGACACCCATAGAAAGACGTGGTCACGATCCTTGAACTCTAGAGGTCTCTGTCTCCTATCAGCATACGACTTCTGTCTGCTCTAGGTAGTATTTAATCGCTATTGGATGATCTACATCTTCTCCCATGGTAGATTGTACCACCTCTGGTCCCACCAGTGATGACTCCCCAGGGTTTTTCCGACACAATGGTGATCTGCAAGGTTTCCTGAAGAATGGCTTGAAAGGTGCAATCCCAATGTTGGAGTGATAGCTATTGTTGTATGAAAACTCCACCAAAGGTATTTGATCCTCCCATCTACAACTGACGTCAAGGACTGAAGCATGATACATGTCTTTTAGATTCCAAATAGTCCTCTCAGTCTAGCCATCCGTACGAGGAGGGAAGGCAGTGTTTAGATGAAGATGCATCCCAAAATCCTCCTGTAACTCTTTCCATAGACTAGATGTAATCAGTTCATCATGGTTGAAGACAATAGAAGACGGTACTCGATATAGACACGGAATCTTCATCACATAGAGGTGTCTCATTCTCTCTACTATTCCATGCTCTCTGATCGGTAGAAAGTGAGCTATCCTGGTTAGTCGGTCAACGATCACCAAATTCAAGTTGTGACTATTAGATGTACATGGAAGACCCATCATGAATTCCCTGTATATGCCATCCCACTTCCATTCTGGATCCTCTAAATGGTGTACCAAGACTACTTGTACCTAGTGCTCCACCTTTACTTGCTGACAAGTTAAGCACTGAGAGACAAACTCTGCTACAACCTTCATCATTCCTGGACACCGGTGTTATCGTCAATGATCCTTATACAACTTCACCACTACTGTATGTACCACTAGTGGTGTTGTTTGGAGCTCCCTCAACACTTCCTTTAGAAGTGACACAAGAACCATGATATGTCTTTTGAAGAGAATGAAATTCCCACTACCTTTATTAAATACTTCAGTTTCCAACACTATGGATATCTGAGCATGTCGGGTCTCGTAGTCAACGTCCCCAATATACACCTCCCTGACTCGCTGAAAAATTGGTAGAGTGACTGTAGGAGATATAAGGAAAGCTTCTCTATCTCAATCAACAAATGATATATTTAAATCATCCAGTTTCTCTATCGCATCTCCTTGATGTTGTATACTAGTTCACTTGTAGTGTGCATCCGCAATAACATTCCCATTTCTAGGAGTATAGACTATCTCAATGTCATAGTCCCAGAGGAACTCAAGCCATTACTACAGTCTCAAGTTCAGGTTATTCTAAGAGAAGATACACTTGAGGCTCTTGTGATCAGAGTACATGGTAAATTGTTCTCCCATCAGACGGTGTCACAACATCTTTAACATGAAGACCACTACTGCTTACTCCTGGTCATGGGTAGATTAGTTATGCATGTGATGTCTCAAATTCCATGAACCATACGCGATCATTTCTCTCTCTTGTATCAGGACACACCTAATTCCAGTCCCTGATGAGTCGTTGTAGACTACGTACCCTATGACTTCCACAGGAATCCTCAATATGGGGGCACTAGTCAGCTTCTACCATAGCTCCGGAAAGCTCTGATAGCATTTCTCCACCACATGAAGGGTTTCCACTTCTTCTTCAAGGCTGATAGTGTTGCTAAAACTCTGGAAAATTCTGCACTAATCCTCCTATAGTACCTACCAAAACAAAGGTTATAGCATACCTTTGTCACACTTCTAGGTGGCTACCAAGATTGTACCACCTCAATCATCACTAGATCTACTGCAACTCTAACCTCCGAGATGACATATACTAGAAATTGCACCTCTCAGATCCAAAATTGGAACTTTGAGAGATTACCATAAATGCGGTGCTCTCGATGTGTTTCAAGTAACACACAAAAATGGTAGGAATACTACTCCATAGAAGTCTTGTAGATCATAATGTCATCTATGAAGACTATTACAAATTGATCGAGGTATGGTGGGGAGATCAAGTTCTTGAGTCTCATGAAAAAAAAAATTTCTGTTGGATACGCCGGAAGGAAAAACCAAGAACTTGTATTGGTCGTACCGACATCTAACTATCGTTTTCTACACTTCCTCATCTCGGACTCTAAGCTGGTGATAGCCTGATCTGAGGTCTATCTTTGAGAACCATCATTCTCCCTTCAACTGATCAAATAGGTCATCAGTACTTGGGACAATGTAATTTTTCTTCACATTCACCTGGTGAAGGCAATGGTAGTCGATATAAAGCCTCAAGCTCCAGTTCTCCTTCTTGGCCAACAGAATAAGGGTGAACCTGGGAGAAACACTGTTCCGAATGAATCCATTCCTCTTTAAGCCCTCCAGATGTACCTGCAGCTCACAAAGCTCAGCGGGAGCGATTCGATATGCTAGAGTAGATACCGGTTTGATCTCTAGGTACAATTCAATGTACAATTCCACCTCTCTATGATAATTTAGTCCTGGAACATCATTGGAGAAAAAATCCCCATACTGTTCCACCACTACCAGATGGCTCAGACTCACTACATCAATTATTCCGAGGTTAAGGATGACTATCTGATGAATGATTTGATACACCCTCCTCCGAGTAAGCATTTAAATCACTGAAAAGGATCCCATCTCTATGATGATGTTAAACATTGTCACATTAGTGAGGACGCACCACACATTTCACCAAATGTAGTCAATATGATCATGGACTATAGATAAAAACTATATACCTAAGATGATGTCGTAAGGCCTCGACGCTAAAATGAGGAGATCCCAGTCGAAGGTCACACCTCCTAGAGTAAGCTCAAAATGCAAACACCAATGCGTAATCATTATGTCTGATCCCATAGGAGTCTCTAGCCGTAATGATAAATCCAACGGCTCCGTCAGAATCTCCGAACTCCGAACGAGGGTAGTGGGAATGGAAGAGTGACTGACACATGTGTCAATATGAACGTATCCTAAGGAGTAGTAGAAACAGATTGTACATCAAATAATACCTATAGTGCCATGATTTTATGCCTCGACTGCCTGGAACTGATCTCTCCCATGTCCACCTACTCCCTATTGTTTGGGTGGACCTCCTGGCGGTGGTGGCGGTAACACTTCAAATCATCTCCCACAAACTACAGCATGACCAAATCCTCTTCTGCATCCACCTAATCCTTGAGGACCACCTCAATCGAATCATTTCCTCTACCTGGGTGGTCCTTCAACTGTCAGCTGATCATCTGAACGATGGTCCGTACAGTCATGAGCCATGTGACCATGCCTTCCACATGAGAAACATTATCCGCTCCGGGCATGTCTGGATCTGTCTCCACTCTGGGTGCCCCAGACAACCAAACCTGGTCGTACGATCATCCACCTATATGTTTGGTCCTATTGGACCTCCGCGGCATATCTCTACTTTTAGCAGCATAAGACTCCGTTGTATGTTGACTAGTGGTGGGTCACGCAACCGGTGACTGCTCATCATGGAGGATCTCCACTAATAAGGCGCACTCCAACACCCCTACCTGCGTCAAGATGCTGAGGGTGATCATAAATGCCCTGATCTCTTGCATGAGTCCCTGATTGATGTTCTGGGCCATGATGAATGGGTCTCGTAATATATATGTGGAGTAGCACGACAGGTCAGTGAACATCACTGAGTACTGTGCCACAATCATGCTACCCTGTTGTAGATGCAGTAGCTCCTATATCTACACCGTATGTATGATAGATGGGACAAACTACGCCTGAAACAAGATCTTGAAGTCTGCCAAGATTAGAGTAATCTCTTCATAAACCTATAAGATTAGGGTTCACTATCTTCCAACTAATTCCTGAAGAAGTCTCATAGCATGGATAGTCATGAAGTCAGCTGGGGTCCCTACTAGCATGAAGACTCTCATCACTACCACCAGCCAATCTTAAATTGGTTATTGGTTAGTCTATCTCCTAACCTCGGGAGGCCTATCGATCTAGAACTCATGAAAAATTCTAAATATGAAAGCAACATCTAATACTGGGGCTGTTGGAATCGGTGGCCCAACAAGTAGTGGTACCGCTGGTTCGTCTGCTGGAAGAGTGCCCTACAACTAGGCCTCATCGCTCAGTAGGATATCTGTGTGTACAAAACTCGAGGATTTAACTGGTTATCCACATGGAGGCATCCTGAAAGAAATAAATGTGATACAGTCAAAAGATTATATTTGGTGAGCGAACCTGGTTGAGCTGACTTAGTGAAAACCTTAGAAAACACACACACAATCAGTGTTTTCATGCCCTGAGTCGAAAATCTGTATCCAGGGTTCTGGTGTATGTATATGTTGGTCGCTGCCCCAAAACTGGACTACTGGAATAGAAAATCACACTCAATTCCCTTAACAATTTTTATTCCCATAAAAGATCAGAGTTCTATATTCTGTGGTAGAACCGACGTCCTCGGATATCACTTTTCCCCAACCAATCCCCCGGGGACCATTCCGTGACTACCTTATGCCTGCCTTCCCTAGTCCAGGGGCTGGCGACTAGACCCAAGGGTGTATAACCATAAAACTAGGATGAAATTTTATTTATAAACTATAAACAAACACAACAGAATTTTCTTTAAGAAAAAAACTAATTAAAACTCTATACAAAAAGGGGTGCTGAAATGGAAATTGGTTAGAAATACAATCCTGACTGTAAAGTACATGTACAACTGAATAAAAAGTAAAACAGCTCCTAGATTGTCCACTGATAAACCCTACCTAAAGGGTAAGTATAGATAGCCTCCTCATCAATCCATGTCAATCCTCCTAATCTATGTACTGACGTGTCATAAGGTCCACCTCTGTGTACCATTCAGTACTGTTACTCTCGGCCTCAGTCAGCGATGTCTGTCATCTGCAACCAACACAACGATGTAAGGGAATAACCCATCCAGGGTGAGTATAATGATACTCAGTAGGGACCATGAGACCCTCAAGGTCTCACAAAATCCATCAAGGATAAAACAAAAATTTGGAAATCAACAAATAACCACACATAGGTATATGACCATACATATTCCTACGTTTTCAGCTAATTTGTCTCACTCATGAGGTATACTCAATATTTACTGACTCAGCTCAACCAGTATTTTTATTTACATTGTCGAAACCACAACTACTGGAGAACTCATACTCTTTCGAGTACAGTGGTTCTGTGGCCACAACCAAGTGCTTCCCACTATCCTTGGACTACTGAGGTACTCCACCTGTTGAGTACAATGGGTCTGACGTTCTCACTCAGAGGCGCTCCCCACTATGGGTCTGTCGCCAACTACCAGGCTCTCCCCTGAAAAGCGTGCAGAGGTATATTTCCTTTCGATTACCCCAAGAATCCTTCGAACTACCAGGTGCTCCTCCGCTGTGGGTCTACCACCAGCTTCTAGGCGCTCCCCACTGGGCTAGTCAAATCACTCCTAGTCGAATCAGTCGAAAAGATGTCAGGTCTCAGCTAGCTACAAGGTTTTCGTACTCTTCTCTATCGTCTCAGGGAGTGTCTGCTCAATGAGATACTAATAGATAATACAACTATCAAGACGTCCCATGAATATGTATCTCAATGGTCCTTTATATCACATGGGTCTCAAAGAAACAAATGACTTGTCGATCAGACGCCCAGTCTGTGAGTTTTTAGCCTTTTTGTCTTGGGGGCCCGGTTGGATATGTGTACATTCCAATACTGATTGTATCACAAATATACTACGAACACGAGTGGGGTATTCTCAAATGGAACATTGAATTACATTAATACTAGCGCCACTGATGGTTCATCAAACAGACGGCCGGTGCCAATTATAAGGCCAAAAAATGTAATGGGGTGGTAATGGACATGGGCCCGGTCTGACCTGGTCGGACCGACTCAATCCAATCCAGACTGGTCAGACACAGTCTGGGTTGACCCTGTTAGACTCACTGGGTCTGATCATTCATATTGGGAAGGTCCACATGCTACGTTCGTCCCAGTCCGTTGAGCCCGGGTAGCGGACAACGGGGGCGGTTTGGCCCGAAGGTCGTCGTGTAGGCGGCTCAGGTGTCTCAGACCGTATAGTCAAGCCAGTTTTCCCTAAGACTCCACAAAGACACCATGGGATTTCTCAGGTGGTCAGCGCAGCTCGACTAGTTCAGCCGGAGCCAGGGCGTAGGTAGGCCAAACGGGGGTGCCAGTAAGGGCGTGCAGAGCACCAGTAGGGCGAGGGTAGCGAGCAGGTAGGCCGCGGGGTGCAGGTTGTGTGAGGGCTCAGCCAGAGGTGGGGCCGGATGCCATGGGGCCAACACGGTTTATGGATTCTGCGGGGAGCAAAACCTTTTTCACTGCCAACTTCGTAGCCTCGTTGCCTCTTTGAAAAATAGAATAGGAAAGAAGAATCAACAGAGGATGTCAGGATATGTTAGGTTGAACATCATCATATTTTCTTAAGATGGTGTGAATTGGTTCATCAAATAATGAAGATGAACCAAAATTTAATTACATAACATTTCAATGATTCATTTCATTCGATGATGATAAGAACAACAGATAAGCATCAACATGCAATAACCCCCTACATGGATTGTCAGGCATCGACGGTGAAGTTAAAGAAAGAAATCGAAGTCATCCATCCTTTGTCGCGTCCACCATGCACTCCTAATTCCGAGATGCATCGTCTCTAGAAGTTGCTCCATGTCGGCAGGATCTGAGGAAGGATGTCAAAGAAGAACTATAATCACAGTACTTTGTTCTTCAGTCATTGTTGGGGGAATGGTTCTTATATGTGAGATTTCTCATAAGAATCCTCTAATAATCCTTTTCTATGAAATAAAAAACTATCCCCTAAAAATATAATATTGTCTTTTATTTTAGATTATTGGGTTTAAATTTAAAATTTTGGTGTTTAATTAAATGAGATGGTTCATTTAATTAATTTAGATTAGTTGGAATAATAAACTATGTGTTGGATTAGGGGAGATCAAGAGCCTCTAACTCATTAAGGATACAGAGTTGAGCGGTTTTTTCCACCTCCATCAATTCGGGTAGGGTGGTCCCCACCACTATTATTCAAATAAGAGGTTATGCGGTCTCGGGTGGACCCCACGTCGTAACCTCTCGCGGGAGGTTATGTTCGGGTGGACCCCACCACAATAACCACTAATGTGAGGTTATAGTGTGGTGGTCCGACCTCCAACTCCCATGAGTATCTTTTAACCACCAAAACTATCTTGGATGCTTAAATAAATAAAATTTAGATAAACATTAATTTAATATCTTGGTGTTGTGAGTTCAACGGTGCCCTCAAAATTCAATTACAATCCCCGGTTCAAATGTTATAAAAAACCACTTGAACGATTACTGAATGTAACCGAACAAAACTTCAGAAATTGATTCCGAGCAGATCGGGGCTCAGAATCACTCGTCGTCAAGTTTCACAGACTCTAAAAATATTGATGTATTTAAAAAAAATTCAACGGGATTTCAGGGTCCTTAAAATTCGAGGGAATAACATTCCATGCATCATGATAGGCACTATAACATTTAAATTTCACGCATATTTCCATACAATATCTACTTTCTAATGCATTTTCCTGTTGCATGTGAGTGTTTTTATAACTATTGATAAATATTTGAATTATTGCTTTATTAAATATATAGATTTGTTAGTCTGTTTTATATTAGCCTAAATCATCCTAGAGTAGGATGTGGAACTGTTTAGTAATAATTTTTAGTTTTCTCTTCAATATCGAAACCCAGCTCTTTAGGCAGGTTGTTTTTGTTTAGTGCTTAGAGGCATGCTATGTACCAAACATATTTTTCACCCTACTTGTTTCACCCCTTTTTTACTCTTTTTATATGGTATAGTTTGACTTTATTTTCTGGTTTTATATATATGTTTGTGTTCGTGCATTCTACTGACATGTTCGCTTCCAGACTACCATCTTAGGCTGATGTAGGTCATTAGGCACGGGTGACGTTTGGGACCCAGGAAGAATCATTTATTTCATTTCACTTAAAATTAATTATCCTTAATTATTATATAATAGTACACTATATTTTTATCACTGTACAAAATGGAATAGTTTAGACATTGTGGGTGTTGTCCTGGTGGGATTTTATATCACACCCTACTAAAGCATCATCGACACCTGAGTAGAGTACATCCTCGTAGGTATTTACAAGGGGGTCTGTAATGATTCTGATGTCCGACTGTTCATTACTACATTGGATGGAGACTGGGTTAGAGGACATGGCCTTTCAAATGATGCAGTTGAAGCATGGGTCTTTTCTTTTAGTTTAATGTGTGTTTGAGTTTTGTTTTCCATACATTTACATTAGACCTATATCATGGAATGAAACTCTTTTTTGAGTATCCTCACTTGGTTTTAATTATTTTGTTGGATTATTTACATTTCTTATGATGAAGTTTATTTATTCACATGCTTCCACAACTTATTAAATGTTATTTTTTACTTCTTCTATGATATTATCTGTTACATATGTTGGAATAGTCTCCCCCATGGACATAAAAATGGCCCTCACTGGTATTCGGTAGCCTTTGGCGTTCGGGGAGATTCATTTGAGGTTATGTGACATACCGTTCTGGCCACTGTCTTTGAGGGGATCCAGGTTAGGATGTTACAAGGAGTATACCTGTATATTCACCCTACATATATAAAACTGCTTTCAGGATTCCATGAGGACTTCAGGGATCGTGCAGGACCGTACTCGTTCGGACATTGGGACTGTTATTATTGATACTTTACCTTTCATTGGTACTTTCCTTTGGGGTTTTCTTGTATTTTTTCCATTGACTTTTATACATTCATATATTAATGGTTTGATTTTGGCACTACTTTTACCAACTGTTCTAGTATTGTCGGTATTTACCATCTTATCTCCTGATCCTAATAAATGAAAAGGCTAATTACTTCCATATTGTGTGTTATTCTATAATCATGGTTCTATTTTCCACTCTGGGACCTATTGAGGTGGGTTTCAGGGGTCATTATCTCTTATTCAACTTGAATAAGGATGGGTCTGGAAATTTCACTGTCCCTTCCCCCATCTAGGTGAATGCGGGTCATGACATAGTGGGTGGTCTTGTTTCATAGAAATATATAAGTATAATATAAACCCTCAAATAATTCATCCTTATAAGAATGATCATTATACAGTGGTATATCATATTATATTATTGAATCTAATGGATGACCTTTATAATTCATCCTGGTAGATAGATGGACGAAATTTTATTCCTATGATAAGGTTGGTGGATGCACCAAACGATAATAAATTTTCCTAATATGACCAATTATCTCAAAGGATCCATTATACTTTTGGATTAGTTTTTCATTCATTAATCCACTGAGAAATTACAAAAATGTATGTATCACTATATTCATATTCCTGATCATATTGATTATTATCATCATCACATTTTGATTAAATTGAATATTTTTGTAATTATAGTTGAATGGATCTATCATTATTTTCCAACTAATTAGGTTGTTGAGGCCCCACTAAAATTCTCTTTCATCTTCATTCTTGTATATTGGAGTTCTAAATCACTATATATAAAGGACCCATAAGGTTCCATATGATTTCTCAAGTGAAATATATTAATTTATGAAAATTCATATTGAGTTAGTTGTTGATAAAAATACATTTGTCATAAATATAAAAAATACATAGAATATACTCAATATTTTGGATTATTCTCTCTTAATGACAATTAGTCTAATGAATTTACATAGAATAATAACTAAAATCTCTATCAAGGTATTACTATTAACATCACCAAAAAACAATGTAAATCATAGGATCATGATATGGTAAAGTTAATTTGGTAACCCATAAAACCAAAACACTTCTTTAATGCATAATATGTAATGTGTATGTAGAGGTAAATATTGTATGTTAGTGATGAATTGTTTTACATTTTTATCATGATCATCTATAATCCATAATGTACTCAATATCAAAGAAAATGTATTTTCTAATGGTTACATATAAATGTTCTCATATAACTATAAATTTTAAAGTCATTCCCCATTAAATAATTTCTTCACTGAATCATAAACAACACAAAAGTTTTGTATTTTCTTATATGTTTCTTAAGACATCATAAATATTGATAAACTCCCATAAAATATAACATAATTGTTTTTCCCTATTAAATAGATAATATGATAAAAAAATATACATGTGACCCCAAGATGGTTTCTAGAAATCAGTTGATAACAATACATGAAGATTTATATCCATTTAAAATTATCACAATCCTTATATGAATCTATATTCCTTTTACTAAAATTCCTTTACTAAAATACATCAATTTTATAATTCATGTATCGAAATATATAATCAAAACATTCCAATAAATTCATATTTATTTATAGAACATGTATTTCAATTATATAGGGGATAACCATTAGTTGTGACTATTATTTTTGAAAATGAAAAAGTTCTCTATATATATGTCACTAAACTTTTCAAAAATGTTTCATTTATTACTTTGTTTTCCTCCCAGATACCATCTTACCATCCATTTGACATATTCTTATAGGTTTTTATTTTCAAATTTTTAAAATTTAACTAGAACAATATTAATAATTATATTTACATTTCCATATTAAATTTCATAATTTTTCATCATCCACTTTTTTTAGGATTTAGGAATATCACTAAAGATCATTTATTTAATCCCATATAATAAAAGGTGATTATGCATAGACAAAATAAATGTATCTCCATTTATTATAAATTTTGGTTTCACATTTTTTACATTAATTTCATTAAGATGAAATGTTAATATGAATCCTTCATGTTATAACAATTTACTATTAAAACAACATATTGTGTTCAACAATAACCATTTAGGGAATTAATATAATCATGTAAAATAATTTATTGGTTGTCGCAATTATAACACATTCTATTAAATATATGATAACATAGGTTAAACTTATATCATTTATGGACATTATTAAATTTATTCATGATGTTTTTTAAATAGTTAGTTAATGTAAAAATCATATCACATAGAATCATTAAAGAAGATCTGCAGAAATTCCCCTTTTCATACTGAAGGTAACAGTTTAATCCTTCTCAATGGTCCCTTTTCAAAATTATTAATTATATGTATCTCTGTTACATAGAGATTTCAAATTATTGTATATATCCATGGATATAATTTCATGTAGACCACTCTTTCCATTCATTAATGAAATTCCATAAAATTTTCTAATAAATTAACTCATCCTTATATATAATATAATACATATCACTATATTTTTAATATATTATTTCTGAAGGGTATCAAAATGTTTTTATTGATACTAAATGTAATACCAGAAGCCTCTCATATATAAATTATTAATAATTATAGATTAATATTAATTATTTTAAAAATATACACTCTAGAGTACTGTATTGGTTTATTAACATTTGGAAATAGATATAGTATCTTATTATTTAATGAAATATATTCACCATATCCAAAATTAGTAATAACATATTTCACTATTATTAATGATACCCAACATAAAACATTAATCACACCATGGGGAAAAGAAACATTATAATGGGTTTCCCCATATTGATAGTATGGGTAATAAAGGTAAATATTTAAACATTATTATAGAATATGATTATGAGAACATGATAATAAGATATTTAAATATTACCATGAAATTTAATGATCCAAATCAAGAGTCATGTCATAAATACTAGAATTTAATATGACCCAAACTATAAGAAAGGTAATCGACATGATCCATTATTGAATAACCGTGGAAATATACATCAAATTAAAGAATACACATAATCCTTGAAAATCATTTCCATAGTAGTCATGTATTATAACTAAAACTATCATTGATGGAAGGGATCTCCCCAGAAACCATTATTTTAGTCATGGGTCACATGAAAGACCATCATAGAAAATGTATTAATTCTTACATGGGATCAGACCCCATTACAGTCATATAAATCTCATGATATATATATATATCATTAGCCAATATATTTTTGTGATATAATGGTCACACTCGTCGTATAATTAAAGTAATATTTTTTGTTCCACAAGATCAGAAATAATTAATCATATACAATCATGGGAAATGTAAATGTTTCAATAAAAACATTCATTTCATATCCTATGGAACAGGGTCATGTTTCATTATCATTTTATCAAACCTACATAACATAACACCATTACAGAATCAAAATTTAATGAATTTCATCATGGTATAACCATTGGAAAAGAAAAAGGTTTCATAATCATAATGCATTCATAATAGTAAACTATTCAATGAAATAATAAGAACTATATCATCAATTCATATCCATATAAATGTATATGTGTCCTAAATGGTTTTCATAATATATGGAAAATGATATTACCTAATCATTTGAAATATTTCATATGGAAAATAACATGTATTTTGAAATCATTTTAAAAAATTAAAATTCAAAAAAATAATTTAAACTAGTATTTCTTTGTTAATAACCATGAAAACTATTAAATGATTATTTAAAAATAATTAAAAATAAAACATTAATAAAATGACATTTAATAATTGAACTGAACTATTTCAAACAAATTACTTTTTAAAAGTCAATTTCTTTGAAAATATACAATAAAACCAATAAATGATGCATTGAAAATAAATAATAAAATTTATGGCGTAAAAATTCATTTCCATTGGAAACAAATTTTAGTCATTACAAATGATGAAAAAAATTTTGTTGGATAATGAAAATGAAAAAATATAAATACTGATTCAAATATAATTTTATAATTTCCATGATGAAAATATAATTTCTACATTGAAAAATAAATTTTTAATTTATTTTAAATTTTAAATCCTTCTTAATGAAAATAACTGTAGACGCCGGAAAAGTTCGTTGTTCCCAAACGAAGCTCCGGATGCGGAAAGCGAGGTCATATTTGGAGTCGGAAGGATGTTTCGGAGGGCCCGGAGGCCTTGCGCGGAATTTCAGAGGCCCGCGCGCAAAGGTGATGTTCCGCGCGCAAACCCCCCGGGATGCGCGCAATGCGCCGGTCCGGCGCGCAATTTTGCGCGCCGCGGGCCCGCGCGACTCCCTTGCGCGCCGCGCCCGATTCCGCGCCCGCGAGGAGAATTTCGCGCTCGCACCCTGGATTCCGCGCCCGGGGTTGCCTATAAATATAAGGCGACCCCCAACGTTTCAAAGGTTGCTGGAAGTCGAAACGTCTCTCGTGCGCGCAATTCAACCCCTTCCGCGCGCAATGACGAACTTCAGGTAACCTCCTTTCTTTCGCGCAAGAAAGCCTCGGGGTCCGCCTTCGCGCGCAATCCCCGCTGGCTCCTTTCATTTGAATAAAAACTCACCCTAAGGCCTTTGCGCGCAAAAGAACCCGCTTGCGCGCAATTGCCCCCGGGGTGCGCGCAATCTGGCCTGATTGCACGCACCCCCCCCCTTCTTTCAAGTGGCCATTCGTTAAAGAATGAGCCGTTGCCCCCGCGCGCTATCCGAAGCCCGGTGTGAGCAATCTCAAGCATCCGCGCGCAAGGCGCTGGCCCAATTGCGCGCCAGCCGCCCCGATTGCGCGCCGGCCCGCAGTATTGCGCGCAAAGCTTCCTTTTTGCGCGCAATCTGCCAGGGTCTTCCCCGTTGACCTCCTAAGGGTACCCGCCTGTGTGGCACCCGATGATTCTCATCCCGGGTGCCCGCACCGTGCGTTGTCTTCCCGTGCGGCCCTCCAGGTTCGTGCGAAGTGACATGCACCCATCGTCCGGCAACCTATGCCCAGCATGACGTTAAACTGCACATTCGTCCCGCATGACGTTAAACTGCGCATTCGTCCCGCATGACGTTAAACTGCGCATACATCCAGCATGACGTTAAACTGCATATTCGTCCAGCATGACGTTAAACTGCACATCCGTCCAAGCTGCACGACGTTAAACTGCCTAGCCCCCATCGTCCGCGCTGCAAGACGTTAAACTGCCAAGTGCTTCGTCCTCAACACATGACGTTAAACTGTACTTCGTCCTGCAAGAAGTTAAACCGTCCGCTTCGTCCTCAACACATGACGTTAAACTGTACTTCGCCTGGCAAGACGCTAAACCGTCCGCAACCTGATCCCGTGCTCCGCACGCAGGGTCCCCCCGGTTTGGATGTGGCCCCCACCCGCTCGTCCCTGCAGGGATGTCGGGATTGCCCCTCTTTAGGGACGATTTAATGGGAGTGGCTTTTCCCTATGGGGGCAGGGTATTACAAACCCCTAGTTTCTCGTGGGAGGCTGCACATGTGTATCTCCATTGCGCCTCCCCACTGCCGAAGCCAGTAGAGGGTCTGACTGGGATCGAGGTGTCTTCCGCTTTCGGTCCAAGTCCCTTCCAACTGAGTTTTGCAGCATCCGGGCTGCCCCAAGTGCGTAAGTCCTGACAGAATGAACTACGTGGACTTTGATCCCTGTCTTCTATACAGGGTACGTAGGAAGCCTCCCTGAGGTCCAAGCCCACCACCTGGTCGTCCCGGTCGTATTTACGTCGGTTCGTCCATCAGTGGACCCCTCCAGGGTTCACGCTTGCGTTGATTCACCTATGAATCCGCCCCTGTGGGAGACTGCCCGTGTGTATCTCCACGGTGCCTCCCCACAGCCCCCCTTTTCCATTTCCCCTTTTATCGTCCAGCATGACGTGAAACTGTGATCCACCCGGCCGTTCCATCTCCCCCTGTGCGAGGTGGTTCGGTTCAATCCTCCGCCCGGCGGCCTCGACCCCTTCGTGAGTCGGCTTGCCGACGTCCAGCATGACGTTAAACTGTATACCCGAACTACGTCGACTTTGATCCATGCTAACGCGCGGTACGTAGGAAGCCCCTACGGGGTCCAAGCTCTTCACTCCACCATCCATCCTGATCCTTACCCGGGCCGCCACATCCCGGTGGGGTCATGCCACTTCACTCCACTCCACGTTACTTGGGAAGCCGCCCATGTGCTGGCCCCAGCGTCGGAGGTTCCCCGCAAGGGGTTCTGTCATCTGATCCACTTTTCGTGTTGATCGGTCCGATGCCGTCCCCGCTGGACGTTAAACTCGCGGCATACCCCGTGTTAAACACGGGAAGCTGAGGAAAACCTCAGGTGACACAGTTCCCCGCACCTAGTACGGGATGCCTCAGGCCATCATGCCTTCGAGAAGCCCTATTAGGGACGGAAGACAGATGTGCAGAGCCGCAGTGTTACGACACGCCCCCAGCACCCAGAGCCACCCGGCCTTCTCACCGCAGGTTGCTGCCCCGCCCAGACTCCTTGGAACGTCCGGGCGGAAGCAGCGTAATTAACCGGTGTCCATCAAGATATGGCGCCGGGAACGAGATTCACGAACATTCTTAAGTCTATGAGGGAGACCCGGATTAGGCGACAAGTTCCGAGGAGACGTCCAAGGAAGGAGGAGCCGACATCCCATCATCGCGGTTTCGATCAAGGAGCAGACGCCCCTGAATAAGGGACGGATGCCGCCCGCCCTTGGAAAGCGGGACTGCGGGACCACAAGCCGCGCGCCCATCCCCTCGGGTTGACGGGTGCACGCGCGAACGCGTCCTGGCGGAACAGCGTAACCCGACGCACATCCGCACCGAAACAGAAAAATGGTGAACCCGACGTGAATCTCTTCTCCTCGATACGAAGACCGATGGCTTTCAGAGGTGTTGGAAGACCGGAATGTTGCCCGGCCAAGCATTCAGTCTTACCCGCCAGGGGCTGGGGAAGTGAAATCGGGCACTCCGTCTCGCAACGTCGAGGGCCTGGGTTCCCCCCACGGAAGGCGTCGTGGCGCTAATGGTTGGTTGTCGATTCCTTTTTCCTGTCAGTGTTAATGGGTCTTTCTCCCTGCTTTCAGAAATCAGGTCGCCCGATCCAGTGCCCGATCTCCACCCGCCCACTGGCGCAGGGACAGGGGAAACACCGACGCGGCTACTCCGCGTGGTCCCGCCCGTTCCGCAGCCGTCCCAGCAGCCGCAATTGCGGGACGACCACGCCCTCTCTCCCCCTCGGAGGTCATCCAGAGAAGGGTGATCAACACCCTGGTGCGGAGATACGAGGAAGAGGGAGTCATCCCCACTAGGGAAATGGCTCGCCTAGACCTCGAGGAGGCTGCGCCTCGCCACCACCGCCGCCCCCGAGGGCCGCGCGGGGAGGAACCGCTGCCTACCTCAACGTCCAATCGCTTCAGGAGTTTATCCCCGGAGCGCTCTGACAGTTCCCTTCCTTATGCGGATGAGGTGGGAGATGCCCGGGATCACCCTATCCGAGGTCTGCTCCAGGGATCCACGATAAGGGCTCCCGCCAGGCCACGGCGACATCGCCGCCAGGCCCCTCAAGTCGAGGAACAGGCTCTCCACCTGCCCGCGACGCTCATTCCGACTCGTCTGTCCCGACGCCAACGTCGGGCACGAGCGGAAGAGGATGCCCACCTTGGGGCTCTAGCAACAGCGGCCGCATTGGCCCGGGCCACCGCTGGCTCCAGTCGCCAGGCCTCTGTGCATCCTGAGCGGGGGAACTCCTATGCCCGACCCGGATCGAGGCCCCGACCGCCCCAAAGGCAGGTTGGGTTGACTCTCTCGGTTGCTGGTACAGGCAGTAGCCACCGCGGACCACCTCGCGGTAGCGCTATTCACCAACAGGGTCTACTCCGTGTGGCTGATCCAAGAGGCATGGGTCATCCCACCTCCCGATCCCGGCCCGGAGGCCTGCCCGGAATCATCTCTCCCCGCGTCCCCTTTGATATCTGTCCCGGTGCCCCTCGCACCTTGGTTCCCAGTCCTCTTGGCCCCAGCACCAGTGCGGCCGGAGGACACCAGGACAGAGATCAGCCCTGCCCCGAAGAACCACCCAGGGGCAGGAAGGCAAGGCGTCGACGTCGAGGGAAGAATGTTACGGAATTCCGGACAGAGATCCGACCGGTGTGCTTCTCTGAATCAGAGGAAGAGTACGATTCGGCGACAGAGCCCCTTCCCCAACCCCGCCAGTCAAGGGCAGGGGTAGGAATGCCGCACGTCAGCCTCGTGCTCCCCGAGAGCGAGATCGATGTGATCCCCGCTTCTCTCCGAAGGTATATCCGGAGTAACGAGGGCCTAGTAGACCCCCAAGGATCAAGCTTGCGGTTGGTACCGGCCCCTCCGGAAGTGCCTTCCGCCCCGATCGGAGAAGCCGGAGACTTTATCTGGGGACCGGCGGTCGAACCTCGATCTAGTGCACCCTCGGCGAGCACCGATGCTACGGCAGGATGTTCGCTCGCCGGCCCGTCCTATCGTGATGTGGTAGCTGGGGCACCGCCACCCTCAGGGGGAGGCCCGGGATATGGAGGCCAATCGGCCTGCTCGCCGTATTCGCCGCCGGCCAGGCCGTCGGCCCGACGGCCCGCCTCGGCACCACTGCTGGTTCCCCGTCCATTCCCAGCCATTGAAGAGGACCGAGGAGATCTGGGTCCCGAGTTTGAGTCGTGGAGCTTCTGGACCGTCCTTGCAGAGGGCCACTTCCCTGAGAAGTTTTGGCCAGTCGCAGGACCGGGCTTTGATGCACCCGAATCACTCACCCCGGGTGAGTTCGAATGCTTCCGCCGAACTCTCCGGGAGACTCACTCCCGTCTTCACTGCCTACAAATGCCATACCCCGGGAGTCAACTACACCTGGAGGATATTGGTGAGCAGTGCCGTCAAATTGACCTGGCCACGCTCCCCGCGGTCCGGCACCCCGGGTCATTTGGGCACCACGAGGCCCTCCAACAACGATGCGTTGAGTGTTTTCAGGTACTCCGCAAAGTTATCGAGGAAGCCACTCCCCACGTGTATATCCGTGGATGGGGGCAGTACGCTGCCCTACGCTTCAGTGTGATCCGCCGACAGCCCGATTCGCTGGGTGGCCCTGAGGGTATATCCCCAGGGACAGGAACAGTCAATATGGCTGACCTGTCGGGAGAGGGGAACGACTTGGAACTTCTCGACGGGGGCTTCCCCCCCGAAGACAAGCCGTCGTCAGATCCATCGGTGAGAGTTACTCGTCATCAGAGGAACCTCCTGGGGCTCCCCGCGCCCACTGAAGCACTGACGTTGAGCCGAAACGTCAGCAAAGGAAAAGAGCACAGCGAGGCTGTAAAGCCCGCCGACCCATCTGCCTCCATGCGGAGGGCAGAGGAGGATCCCGAGAAGGCTATGCTACGTCAGCAGCTCGCCGAACAGAAGAGGCTGGTTGACCAGCTCCTCGCCGAGCGCGCTGCGAAGCAGCGGCCTGACTACGGTGATCCCAGGCCAGGACAACAGGGACCGGAACAACCGCACCTCGACGAGACTCTCCCGGGCAACCGTGATTACGCCGTGTTCGCCGACAGGAGAGAGGCCATTGCCTATGGCAAGAGGGCGCGGTATGTTTCGCCACACCCTCCCGAGCGGCGTGACTACCTGAGAGATCCCGCTCGGATTCCTCCCGCTGCCCCAAGGGCCGCTCCGCCCGCCATCCCACGAGCTGCCGAGTTCGATGACCCGGTCGATGACCCGATTGAAGGGCCATGCAATGCGCTCGTGGTTAGAGATCCTCGCCAGGACTGGAACCCATGTCCGGACGATCCGATGGCGGCACTCATTGCCCTCTTAGAAGCCTTGGAGACTCGGCAGGTGGCGATCCCACCGGACGGCAAGCCCTACCCAGCATGGGTGGATGACATGCCGGCGCCTCCGGGATTCGGGAATCCCACTTTCGCCCCCTTCAACGGGACTGGAGATCCGCCACAGCATTTAGCCCACTTCAACTCGAGGTGCGGGCCTATGTTGGGGACTCCGGCGCAGCAGGAGGCCGCTAAGCTTCGCTGCTTTGTTCAGACACTGGAAGGGCCAGCATTTGTCTGGTACAGCCAGCTCCCCGTCGGGTCGGTAACCAGCTGGGAGGACCTCCGTAGACAGTTCCTCTACCAGTTCAGTTCCACGACCCGGAAGACGAGTATCGCAGACCTCTTCAAGTGTAAGCAGAGGCCTGATGAGCGAGTCGCGGACTTCGTCGCCCGATGGAAGGGTCTCACGTATTCCCTTGACATGCCATTGACTCAGGAGCAGTTGCTGACAATGTGCGTCGGGAACGTCAAGACCGAGCTGGTCCCTTCCCTGATTACTCAGAACTACCCCGGAGGGTTCAGGGACTTCTCAGACAAAGCTCAACGTCTTGAGGAAGCCCTGCAACAGGCCAGCCAGGCACACCCGCTGCCTCCTATGATTCCTGCAAGGAGAGCCAGCAGGGCTGAGCCCGCTGCTGTGGCCCAGATAGAGGCTCCCAGGCCGTTGGAGCTGCTGCCGGTGAGGCCAGCTCCGCAGCCTCACAGGAATCCGCCTCCACGGGCTCAGTTCCCGGCCCAGCAACGGCAGCCTCAGAACCGGCCGGCCCCTCCGCGTAATGTACCGCCACAACCTAGGCGAGATAATCAGGGTCCACCTCCTCGGCAGGCCCCTCCAGCCCCTCGTCAAGACCGCGCTCCCAGGGGCCCGCGACACCTGACGTACTCATTCCATGAGGATCAGGTCCCCGGTTATTTCCGGAGCGCCCTGGAGCAGAGGATTGTGCGACTGCCTGAGTGTTGGAAGCCAGAGGAGGCACATCTCACAGATAACCCCCGCTACTGCCCCTACCATCGGGCCCTGGGGCACACCATCCAGCGGTGCTATGTGTTTAAGGACTGGCTCCAAGACCAGATTAACAACAATGTAATCAGGTTGGGCCCAGCTCCAGCACAGGTAGCGGGCGTGTTCGTGGGATCAGATGACGATGGTGGCGATGAGAAAGAATGGCAGCTGGTCTCCGACCGCGGATCCCAGAAGTACAATAACTGGATGGCCCGCAAGACGACCATTCGCGCCTAGGGAATCATCCGTGCGCGCTTGAATCAGCCTGAGCCCCCAGAACCTGCGGGTGCTGCTTCGGCATCGTCGTCCCGGTCTGCCTCCTCCAAGAGGAGCAAACGGCGGCAGCGCAAGAAGGAAGAGCGCGCCCCGCCAGTTCCGCCACTATCCCGTACTCTCGGCGATTTCATGCCCCCGGAGATGGGGGTCCCTCCTCGGATCCGCCCGGTGATGGATGATTCGTTCGATGACGGTATTGGGTACGCTTCGGTTAACACCGTCGAGCTGGTAAATCCCTTTTCGGTTCCCGACGTTGAAGAACACCAGGTGGACCTCCCTAGTGTCCCCGGTCGTCGCCACCGTCGGAAGAACCGCAGCAGCAGGAGTCGCCGGGGCACAACCGTCGGTACCTCCGGCCAGGCCGTGCACGCCACTGAGACTAGGCGGCAGGCTCAAGATCGAGCTCAACGTGCGCAGGCTCCCCATCCGGGGATGACGGATTCGCCTCCGCCACTGTTTGTGGTGTGGGACCAGGCAGAACCGCCTCAGCCGCGTCGCGACCAGCTCCGCCCTGCCACAAGTCCATCCCGGCCTCCTGACTCCAGTACGGTGACCATTTCCCGGACTGCGACCAGTGAACAGCGAGATGCGCCAAGTAACAGTCGGCCGCCGATCCAACCGGTAAGGCCCGTCATGCCACCAACCGCAGAGCAACCTCCTGCAACCAGGAGCTCGCGCTTGGCCAAAAAATATGATGTCCTGAAGCACTTGGCCGACATCCCAGCAAGGCTCTCCATCCTTGAGGCTCTGCGCATGTCATCTGAGATGCGCGAGGCACTCGCTGAAGCCCTGAAGAGCCCCCTCCAGTTTGAGACAGAGGTTGCGGCTGCAGAGGCCTTTCACGCCGAAACGATCGAGGACGCCGAATGTCAGGCAGTTATCTCGTTCTCTGGTAAGGATGAAGACCCTCCTATACAGGGACACATTCGTCCGCTGTATGTCACTGGCCAGTTCAATGGCCTTGAAGTCCGGCGTTGTCTTGTCGACACGGGGTCCGGGATTAACCTGATTCCAACTCGGACGCTCCGGAGATTGGGGTTGTCTGAGGATGACTTGATTCCCTCCGACCTCAGGATCCAGGGGTACGACCGCACCGAGCAAACCCCGGTCGGCAAGATACGTTTGAAGACCCAGTTCGGTGACTTGGTTGCCAACACCGAATTCATGGTAGTCTCTCAGGACACTGCATATAACGCATTGATGGGCAGGCCATGGCTTCACCTTCACGCGGCGGTCCCCTCGTCATACCACCAATGCCTCAAATACTCCCTTAATGGTCGAGTAGGCGTGCTTCAAGGAGATGCCTCTCCTTTTTCCTCATGTGAAGCCCGTTATCTGGACGCGGACTATTACAAGAGCAAGGATAAGCAGATCCTGGCAGGTGAGGTTGAGCCTGTCGCTGTTGCGAGCGATCCCTGGGCAGGTCTGGATGACGCTTACGTCCTCCCGATTCACCGGTTGGACGTCGCCATGGTCTTGACGGTCCGCGAGTCTCCTGATGAGACGGCCGCGACCGCCCGCGCCAGCACCAGTGGCCCAGCAGGACCTGGTAGCCCCAATGCAGTTTCCAACGCAGTCTCTCCCGTGGATGATCCCTCCCCGAGTGGAGAGGGTATGGAAGACGCACCCCCAGCCTTTGAGGAGGGCGTCCCCGCCACGGTCGATGAGTTAATACAGGTGAACCTTGGAACCGAGGCCGATCCAAGACCCACGTTGGTTAGTGCCGCCATGCCCTCTGAGGAGCGGCAGCATTACGTGGACTTTCTCAGGCAGCACCGTGATGTGTTCGCTTAGGGCTATGATGAGATGCCGGGGCTAGATCCTCAGGTAGCCGTCCACCGCCTTGGTCTCCCGGCGAACCATCGCGGGTTCAAGCAGCCTCCCAGGAAGATGCACCCATCCCATGGTGCCATGGTTGAGGCCGAAGTTGACAAGCTTATCAAAGCCAACTTCGTGAGGGAAGTTCAGTACCCCAAATGGCTGGCCAACATTGTGCCGGTCAGGAAGAAGAACGGGCAGATTAGAGTCTGCATCGACTTCCGCGATCTCAACCGCCACTGTCCGAAGGATGATTTTCCCCTTCCAGTGACAGAGCTGTTGATTGATGCCACGGCAGGGTTCCAAGCCCTCTCCTTCATGGATGGATACTCCGGATACAACCAAATTCGGATGGCCCCTGAGGATGAGGAGTTCACTGCCTTCAGGGCCCCCCAAGGTACCTTTTGCTACCGGGTCATGCCCTTCGGCCTGAAGAATGCAGGTGCCACCTATCAACGGGCGATGCACCGCATATTCAAGCCAATCCTCGGCACACTGGTGGAATGCTACGTCGACGACTTGGTTGTCAAATCGCGCCTGCGTCAGGACCATCTCAAAGATCTTGAGAAAGTGTTCAGCTTCCTCCGGTCTCACTGCCTGAAGATGAACCCGTTGAAGTGTGCCTTTGGGGTCACCTCCGGAATGTTCCTTGGATTTGTGGTAAGATACCGGGGTATCGAGATCGACCCAGAGAAAATCAGGGCGATTAGCCAGATGCCTCCCCCGGGTACCGTCCGGGAACTGCAAGGGTTCCAAGGCCACTTAGCCTACATACGCCGATTCATCGCGAATCTGGTCGGCAAGGGTAAGCCCTTTTCTCGGCTTATGAAGAAAGGTGCCACCTATGTATGGGATAAAGAGTGTCAGACCGCTTTTGAGGAAATCAAGCAGTACCTGCTTCATCCTCCGGTCCTGATGCCGCCCGTATCCGAAAAGCCGCTGGTCCTTTATGTGACCGCCCTGGAACGGTCCCTGGGTGCCCTTCTCGCCCAGAAGAACAACGAGGGAACAGAGAATAGCCTCTATTACCTCAGTCGCATGCTCCTCGATGCGGAGGGTAGGTATTCCCCCATCGAGAAGAGCTGCCTGGCGCTCGTATTTGCCGAACAGAAATTACGGCACTACTTGCAGCACCATGAGGTACAGTTGGTTTCTCGGGTAGACCCGTTGAAATATATCCTGAGCCGACCTATGTTGACTGGCCGTCTAGCGCGGTGGGCTGTGATTCTCCAGCAGTTCGACATCAGGTATGTGTCTCAGAAGGCCATCAAAGGGCAAGCGTTGGCAGACTTTCTGGCCGCTCACCCGACCTCCGCGGATCAGCCGCTGGATCTAGGCTTTCCTGATGAGACCATTCTCTCGGTTGATCGAGCCGATCCATGCTGGCAGATGCACTTTGACGGTGCCTCCCGGAGCCCCACCGATAGAAGACTCGATAATCCTAAGCTCAATAGAGTGGGCTTGGGCATCGTCTTCATTACCCCGGAGCGAGCCGTGCTGCCATACTCTTTCCTGTTGTCAGAGGGCTGTACCAACAATGAGGCGGAATACCATGCCCTCATCACCGGCCTCGAGTTAGCTCTCGAGATCGACGTGCCCCATCTGTGTGTGAAAGGGGACTCCGAGCTGGTCGTTAAGCAGATCAATGGCGACTACGTTGTCAGGAAGCCGGAACTTGTGCCATTGTTGGAGTGCACCCTTCTTCTGATGGCCCGGTTCCCTTCTCGGCCAGAAATTGTCCATGTTCCCCGGTCGCAGAACGGTCGAGCAGATGCTTTGGCCAGCCTGGCTGCGTCACTTGCGGAACCTGAACAGGACAACCTGATCGTCCGCGTGACGCGCCGCAGGCTCATCGCTCCCGTTATCCCGGAAGAAGATCGCGGCCCGTTGGTAAGTAACCTCACCACGGTTGCCCCTATGCCCGGAGCCCCGAGTACCCCAGATATAGCAGTCGAATCAGCCCGTGATTGGAGGGCGCCTTTGGTTGAGTACCTCCAACATGGCATTCTTCCGTCAGATCGGGCCGAGCGCGAGCGAGTTCGACGCCGCGCATCGCAGTTTGTCCTCCAGAGCAGTCCCGGTCTGGAGCAGATCCTCTACAAGCGCGGGTTTGATGGTGTTCTCCTCTGTTGCCTTCAGGGAGTCGAGATCCCACGAGTCATGCAAGAGGTTCATGCTGGTTCATGTGGCGCCCACCAGACTGGGCCGAAGCTGTCCCACCAGATTCGGAGGTTGGGATACTTCTGGCCCTCTATGATCCATGACTGCATCGAGTACGCCAGGAGGTGCCATGCGTGCCAGGTTCATGCGAACTTTGTGCATCGGCCGCCGGAGCCTCTCCATACCACAAGGTATTCCTGGCCCTTTGCAGTCTGGGGACTGGACGTTGTGGGACCTTACCCGCCGGCGACAGCTCGCCAGTGCCGGTTCATTCTGACCGCCACGGACTTCTTCTCCAAATGGGCAGAAGCGATTCCGCTCAGAGAGGTCAAATCCTGTTCGATCGCTGACTTCGTGACCTCCAACATCATCTATCGATTTGGAGTGCCTCACGCTATCCTCACGGATAACGGAACCAATTTCCGAGCAGCCGAGTTGAAGAAGTTGTACGCCAAGTATAACATCCGCTCGAACCATACATCTCGCTATCATGCACAGGCGAATGGACAGATCGAGGCGTTTAACAAAACCCTCTCTAACATTCTGCAAAAGATGGTTGGTCAGAACAAGAAGAGTTGGCCGGACAAGCTCCCCAACGCCCTCTGGGCTTATCGGACGACGACTCGCAATTCCACCCAGATGACCCCTTATTCCCTGGTGTATGGAGCTGAGGCCGTCCTGCCCATCGAGATCCAGTTACCGTCCTTGCGCACTGCGGTCTACGAACAGCAAGCGCCGGACAGAGTTGCTGAAGCCCGTCTAGTCGAGTTGGAAGCACTGGATGAGAATAGACTTCGCGCTTTGCACAACTTGGAGAGGCATCAAAGCAGAATGGCTCGAGCTTTCAATAAGAAGGTTCGCCTCCGCTCCTTCCTGCAGGGTGATCTAGTGCTACCCCTAAGAGCACCGATGATCCCCGGCAGGAAGCCGCCCAAGTTGGAGCCCAAGTGGGAGGGACCTTTTGTTGTCCACAAGGTCTATCCCAATGGCGCGTACTCCCTAGCGACTATGGATGGTGAGCGTGTCACTCCTCCCACCAACGCTAGGTTCCTCAAGCAATACTTTGCCTGAGTGTCCGTTCGTCCTGCATGACGCTAAACTGCACTTCGTCCTGCATGACGCTAAACTGCACCACGTCCTGCACGACGTTAAACTGCATTCGTCCAGGCTACAAGACGTTAAAACTGTTCAGCATTCGTCCGCGCTGCAAGACGTTAAACTGCCAAGTGCTTCGTCCCGCATGACGCTAAACTGCACTACGTCCGAGCTACAAGACGTTAAACTGTTCAGCATTCGTCCTGCATGACGTAAAACTGCCACTCAAGAACTACGTGCGGCTTGATTCCCATCCTTATGGGATACGTAGGACCGCCTGAACCCTCGTGTTTCAGGCCCAGCCCCATCCTTCGGGAATTTCCATCCCATCTCGGGCCCTTGGCCCAGTTGCCCCCGGGTGTGCGGCGTATGGTGTGAGTGCGGGGCTATGCCCTCATTCACGTCGGTTTGCTCGTCACGCTGTACGCCCCCCCACGTTTGGGGATGCCTTCTGCTCCCCCCTTCTTTTTTCCTCATCGTCCTGCATGACGTTAAACTGCACTTCAAGAACTACGTATGGCTTGATTCCCATCCTTATGGGATACGTAGGACCGCCTGGACATTCATGTTTCAGGCCCATCCCCATTTCCCGGGAATCTCTATCCCGCGTTGGGCCTCTGGCCCCAGTTCCCCTCCTTTTTGTGCGAGGCGTATCACGTGAGCGGGGGATTATGTCCTCATTCACGTCGGTCTACTGGCCGCGCCGTACGCCTCCCCCGTGTGTGGGACTACCTCACACCCCTCATCGTCCTGCATGACGTTAAACTGCCTTTCAAGAACTACGTGTGGCTTGATTCCCATCCTTATAGGATACGTAGGACCGCCTGGACGCTTGTGTCTCAGGTCCAGCCCCGTCTCTTGGTTGATCACGGGGATCTGCCCCCCTTTGGTTGCTCTCAGGGTGAGTCCTCCGACCCTTTCCGGAGATCTGTTAACATGTTTTGGGTGCTTCGGTCTATGACTCGTAGTGTCAGATTCAATCCCGACAAGTCCTGTGTTGCTTGTCAGGCCCCGCGCTTCCTCTTGTTCGAGCCTTCACTCAAAGGGATCCTCGTTAGCGGTTTGGGTACGATGCCTCAGTGCTCTCCCACCGCTCCGGGTCGATTTACCGGTGGGTCTTGGGCCGCAAATCGATATGAATCCTGCGATTGAGCGGTTGATGCTCGTTTGCTTGCCCCGTCTTAGGCTGACGCGATCGGATGTTGTGTTGCGAATGCGTCAGCAACGTCCTTGATCGCCATGTCAGCTCTCTCAGGCTCTGAACATTGGTTGCGCAGTCCTCATCACACTCCGCCTTTGTGCGTTGTAGTGGAATCTTGACACTCTCTTCATACTGACCTCCGGTACGCCTCTACACGTTAGGCAGACCAACCAGGGTAATGATGTCGTTCGAGGCTCCCATGATCTGAGCACCAAGGATATATGCAGATATCCTCCCTAAGGGCCATGCGTAGCTGGACCCTCGTCCCCATAAGGAGGAGGGAGTCGCCCGAACAATTGCGTTCTGGGCCCAGTATATCTGGAGGCTAGCATCTCTGCCCCTCGGGTGATGGACATATGCAGACCCCTATCCCAAGACTCTTCTCCTGGAATCGTGCGTGACCGCAGGGCTGGGTATGTTCCCACCTCCGCCGTGTCCGCCGTACCGCAATAAGCGGATTCCTCCATGGTCCGAACCACACGACCTTAAACTGTGTTGTCTGGTCCTACCACACGACCGTAAACTGTGATCGTCTTGGCCGCCCGACGAGAAACGGCACTGCATCGTGATGTCCTCCTCAGGGGACACTCATGTTGGGCGCTGGTTAATGACCACGCCATTCATCAATGCCTTCCATGGATTGATTATTGTGGCGACGCCAGAGATTTCTCAATCACGGGCATGTCGCCGCACAAAGAAAAACCATTCATCTTTAAGGACAAACAAGAAATATCAAATGCCGCTCCTTTTGTGTGCGAGGGTCAGACCCGCACTCTTCCCCGCGCTGGTGCCCGATTGTGTTGCACCGCGCTTCAAGAACTACGTGCGGCTTGATTCCCATCCTTATGGGATACGTAGGAACGCCCGGATGTTTGAAACTTCGGGTCCAGCCCCCCACCTCTTAGAGATTCCCCCTTCTCTGGGGAATCCGCCGCCTTCAGGTCACCCTCAAGGCGTGTTCCCCGACCCCTTGCCGTGGTCCACCGGTGTCAAGAGTACTCTGGTTTATTGCCAGGAGGGTCAGGATCCGCTTGGTCAGGTTTCCTCCACTTTTCAGGCTTCGTGCTCCCTTTCATTCGGACCCATCGTCTACGCCCTGGGTGGAGCCCCCGTGAACGGTTCGGACACAATGCCTCAGTGCTCTCCCACCGACTCGGGCCGGTACCCCCAATGGCCTCGGGCAGCAAATCGATATGAATCCTGCGATTGAGCGGTCGATGCTCGTTTGCTTCCTCATTCCACCAACGGTTAGTGCGATATTGATGCTGCTTTTCCGCCACGGTCGGCAGTACTCCCATATCGTTACACCGGTGCCCCCAGTCCTTGAGTGAATGGCCGCATGATTCACATTTTCCACCTCCCATTCTGACCAGGCGAAACCTCGACACTCTTGACACTATCCCTCAGTGCCTCTTCGCATATCCAGGGGATATGACCACGATGTGGCGTGCTTTGAGTCCTTATGGTCCGAGCTCTAAGACCTTAAACTAAGATCTCCCCTTATGGTCCGAGCTCTAAGACCTTAAACTAAGATCTCCCCATATGGTCCGAGCTCTAAGACCTTAAACTAAGATCTCCCCTTATGGTCCGAGCTCTAAGACCTTAAACTAAGATCTCTCCTTATGGTCCGAGCTCTAAGACCTTAAACTAAGATCTCCCCTTATGGTCCGAGCTCTAAGACCTTAAACTAAGATATCCCCTTATGGTCCGAGCTCTAAGACCTTAAACTAAGATCTCCCCTTATGGTCCGAGCTCTAAGACCTTAAACTAAGATCTCTCCTTATGGTCCGAGCTCTAAGACCTTAAACTAAGATCCCCCCCTTATGGTCCGAGCTCTAAGACCTTAAACTAAGATCTCCCCTTATGGTCCGAGCTCTAAGACCTTAAACTAAGATCTCTCCTTATGGTCCGAGCTCTAAGACCTTAAACTAAGATCTCCCCTTATGGTCCGAGCTCTAAGACCTTAAACTAAGATCTCTCCTTATGGTCCGAGCTCTAAGACCTTAAACTAAGATCTCCCCTTATGGTCCGAGCTCTAAGACCTTAAACTAAGATCTCCCCTTATGGTCCGAGCTCTAAGACCTTAAACTAAGATCTCCCCTTATGGTCCGAGCTCTAAGACCTTAAACTAAGATCTCTCCTTATGGTCCGAGCTCTAAGACCTTAAACTAAGATCCCCCCCTTATGGTCCGAGCTCTAAGACCTTAAACTAAGATCTCTCCTTATGGTCCGAGCTCTAAGACTTTAAACTAAGATCTAGCCCCATGGTCCGAGCTCTACGACCTTAAACTAAGATCTCCCCAAATGGGGTCCTACGTCCTGCATGACGTTAAACTGCACTCTCAGAACTACGTGTGGCTTGATCTCCAGCCTGATGGAGTACGTAGGAATGCCCGGGCATTCCAACTCGGGTCCAGCCTCAGGGATCGCTAAGTCCCGCCCCTCCTCGCCGCCGGCTGTCTGGCCTGACTTCGGGTAGAGTGGTGCAGTTGTGATATTCTCCCCGACCCAGCTCGGGATGCCCCATCGCAATGATGGGAAGCGACAGTTTCCTCGTCAAAGAGGTTCTGTCTGAGAACTGGGGTGATTCACGGCCAGATTAGTGCATCCGCCTAATACGCTTTCCCCGCGGTGGCGCAATTTTGAGAGCGTTGGATTCTATCCGAACAAATCGTCACTTCGCCCCACGCTTCGCATGCCCTGTTGATCGGGATTTCCACCCTTGCGTCTGAAGGAACCCCAAAGCGGTATTCATGATGACATGTGGTCCGCCTCCTGCAATATGAATAATGACCTTCGGTCTGTCTCTTGCAGTTGTTATGGTCGATCCACTGTCCGCCTACCGTCTTGGGCATTTCCTGGAAGGCCGACCGTTGTGGATTTCTGAATTCGGGACACGCGATTCACCCTTTCTCATTTCCCTATGTTCAGATAAAATCTCAACGCCCCTAGCGTTGTCCCGCTCGTGTGTCGGAACAAGTTGGGAGGATGATACATTGATTAGGCTTGAGGTCTCCTTTCTTAGGAATGACCTCTCTCTTTTCTTTAGAAATCCAGGCCCCATTACGGATGCCTGAAGCTTGGTTAACACTCCCGCGAGACAATTTGTGGTTGAGAATGCCAAAAGACGCAAATAAATATATTGATTCATACAAATGGATCGAAATGTTGAGTAACGGAAGCAAAATGTTCTAGGAATGGCAAAAAACAAAGCCCCTAAGGATTAGCGTGCTGGATAAGTCTTTCTAATGCCGCTACCCTTTGGCTGGCGGCCTCCAGGGCTACTTCTCGTTCTCTGCGTGCCCTCTCCTCATTGGCGGTCGCAGCACGCAGTTCGTCGATCCTGGCCTGTGCACGCTCCCGCTCGACTTGGAGTGTGACCATCTGTTGGCCCGCCTCCGTCAGCTGTACCTGAGCGTCGATCAGTTGTGCCGATAGTTGCTCCACAAGCTCGGTACATGCTGCGACGAAGGCCTCCTTCTCTGCCGCCTGCCCTTCGAGGCGCCGGACTTCCTGCTCTGCCGCGATGAGCGCCTGCGTGCTCTCCGACATGTCCCGACTTTGTGCGACGTCGGCACGCCGGCGGCTCTCGCGCATCTTCTCGGCCATGAAATCACGGACCGTCAGATGGAGGCGTTGAGCATCAGCTCCCCCGGCACACAGGAAGCGCAGCCAGGTCTGAAGTGATCCCATGCGCCCCAGCCATTCCGATGGGTCTCGCTTGAGGAAGCGCTGGATGCACTTCCACCCCCTGCGTCGCGTTACCCGGCTATCCTCGACCGCCTCCGCGTCCGAGTCATCCATCTCCTCGGGGTCGGCAGGCCGGTAAGCAGGGAAGGCAGCCAGCAGGTCTGCTGGAGGGTCCGCCCCTGGGAGGTCCTCACGAGGGATAGGTTCCCCAACATCCGGGCAACCTTCTTCTCTCTCCCCAGCGGCGCTGACACCCTCGTCAGCCCCCAACCTCTCTCCGATGTCAGCACCGCCGATGTCCGGAGCCCCTTGATCAGCAGTTGGTGGGGCCGGCTCGGTTTGGAAGGTCTGTTCCGGAGCAGGCGGCATGTCCACCACTGGTCCACTCGTAGATGGCCCGGGTTCGGCAACCCGACGAGCCTCCAATGTTGAGATCACTGCGCGGGGCATGCCATGGTTAGTCACTGATCGTCAATGGCAAGCACCAGCAGTAATGTAGGGAGACTTACGGGAGTTCGGAGCGTCATCTTCCGCTACCCCGGTCGCCGCAGGAACAGTTGCAGCAGGGGACCCCTTAGCGCTTGACAGTTCGATAATGGGTGCCTGGCCCCCGCCTTGTCCTGCTGGCGCCTCTCCTACTCCTGTTGAGGACGCCTGACCGACATCCGTGTGCTCCTGAGAAGGATGGAGAAACGGGTTAGAAGCTGCATAAGAGAATGGATGAAGCAAGTTGAGTAGGGATAGAAGCGGACCTCGAGGAGCTCAGTGACATCAACGTTGTCAGAGCCGGCCACCTCGCCACTCTCCCGTGGGCTCCCCCGATGGGACCTTCCCTCGGAGCCTTCATCCTCCCCCGTCTCCTCCTCCTCCTCGGAGTCGCTACTGTCATCTTCTCCCGGCGGCATCTGTTCTGGAGCGGGCTCGAGACCGAGCATCACCTTCACCAGAAGGGATGGCTCCGCACGCTGACCACGTTGGCGCGCGTACTCGTCCATGGCCGTCAGATATGCATATTGCCGGTTGAAGTCCACCCTGTCGGTGATCTGGAGGCGCCCGACCTCTGGCAGATAGATTCCTTCTCTGAGTATCTTTCGCCAGATGACGTCGGTCCCCAGTGACTGCCGCAGGGTCATCCAGGCTGACCACAGCGCCGGGAAGACCGCATCGTGGGAGGGTTCGAGCAGACGCCTCACCTGCTTCCCGGGACCCTCCCCGACCGACGCATGCGCCCCCTCTCTGGGCGCCGAGGTCGTGGCGGCAGCCTGCGATGCGCCCGCCGCCGAAGTCCCTGCTCGCGCCGGCCCCGCTGCTTGGCGCGCCTCCGTTCTCCCCCGTGTGGCGGCGCCTCGCCTCCTCCCTTGATGCCCGGTCTCCGCACGGGTGACCTCGAGCCGCCGAACTGGCTTCCGTAGAAGCCCCTCAGGGTACGCGATGGCCCAGTGTTCGGCATACTCGGTTGCCAAGCCTGCGTCGATCCCGGTAGGAGGGAGAGTGATGACGTCGCCAGAGCCGAAGGCGACGAACATCAGCCACATCTGGCGAAGGACGCAAGGGTTCGTCTCCTCCCGAACAGCAGTGAATACCCTCTTCGGCATCCGTTGAAGGCACCCGAACTGCCTGGCGAACCGGGTCGGCACGTAAGGCTCGCAGATCACCTTCCCGTCGATCCGAGCCACGAGCACCCCGCCCCGCATGTTCAGGAAATATTCATGCTGCTCCAGCGGGCCCTGTCCGTTGTCGATCATCTGGCCGACAGGAGTGGGGAATGGGCTGAAGTTGAAATTGGCATGATTGCCAATCCGAACCCTCACGCCCTCCTCACTGAGGGTCATCGGAGCGACCCCCGCAATGTTCAGCAGGGAGGGTCGCAGGCCGTTGCCCGGAGGACTGATGGCATTTGGGAACGTATACCCACCGAGGTGAGCAGCCACCCATCCGTGGAAGAACTAAAAGGGCCCACAGATCCTTCGTGGCGACCCCCCTCGTGAGATGCGTCCCAGAATGGCATACAGCCTCGCCTGTACTGGGACCCCGAGGTTGTATCTCTTGTTGGCAGCCATGGCTCCCTCCATCGCCAGTGTCGCCGGGCGGACGCCCATCCTCGCATCCCGCACTGGCAGGAGCCACCCGCTCAGAATGGCGGCCAGGAACGCCGCGTACCGGACGTTCGGGTCCCGGGCCTCGATGACGCGGTACCCCCATGAGCGGTAATCGCCCGTCTCCAGGACCCGCCAGTACGACCCGTTCCGGCTCCTCTGAGCTGCGGTCGGGCACCGCTTCCCCCTGCCTGGCATCTTGACCGCCGGGTCATGCTCCAGGAACTGGCCGAACCAATCCTTGTAGGCTATGTCCTTCTGGAAGTCTTGGGTCCCGAGCCGCTGCGTAGCCAGGTCAAGAAGATGCCAGGTCAGAATGGGAGTCCGTGACCTGTCCTCCCAGATGTTCTTCGGTGGCAGGAACTCATCGTACTGGTAGCCCTCCAGCGGGATACCTCCGATGCAGTGGATGTCCCAGAGACCGATGCCGACCTCCCCATGGTGAAGATGGAAGGTGTTGGTATCCGGGGACCAGCGAGTGAACAGCTCCGGCCCGAGCTCAGACTGCTGGTAGAAGTGGAACTGCGACGTCCACACCGCCTCGAACAGGCCGATGTACCGCAGCTCCTCTGCGAAGTGATCGCAAGTGTGGCGTACCCAGAACGCCCAGGCCCATTCACTGGTAAAGTTGCCCCCAGATCGCAAGTCCCAGTCCTTCAGCCAGCCCTTGTTGTCGTCAGTGACACTCTGACGGTATGTGCTCGAGTAGAGGGCTGGAGAATTCTCCGCTGTAGGCTCACCCCCATCAATGGTTCGCGTCCTCGGGTTCAGGACGTAGACGTCCAAGTGCCTGGTCTCCCTGGCCGGATGCCCATTGTTGGTGATGTTATAGCGGGGCAACTCGTCCTCCCGAGTCACCCAGGTTCGCGGCGCATCAACCTCGAACCCTGGCACTGGAACCTCATCCAGGAGGCCAAAGTTCCAGAGCGGCAGGTTGTCTGACAATGGGTATGTCTTCTGGGCCGGCGTTAGTAAGTCGAACAAGGATTGATTGTTAGAAACAATCTCCTTGGCTCCGTAAACCTCCTCGTTCGTCGCCATCTCGGCTCTGCGAGTGGCGGCATCCCCTTCATTTCCTCTGTGCGCGGCCATCTCGGAAGATTCGGGAGTCGTGCGGGTTAAGGGATGAAGCGTGCGGGATCGGACGAGGCTGGTGGAAAAGTTTGAGAGGCGGCGCGCAATCCTAGTGGACGGCGCGCAATCGGGAAGTCCTTCGCGAAAAACCCCGGGTATTCGCGCAAAAACAGAGCGAAGTCCGGACGGTTTTGCGCGACGAGCGAATTCCGCGCCGGAAAAGGCAATTTCGCGCACGAGAGCAGAGAGGCTTATCGCGCGGAAGGCCAGTGTACGGCACGGAGGGACCCAGTGCCCCTATTTATAGGCGAGGCCGTGGTCCGCGCTGCGCGGAAAAGGCTTTGCGCGACCGCATCGGCCGCTTTCGCGCCCGACACCCATTTTTGCGCGCCACAGTCCCGCGTCGCCCAGGACTTCGGCATTCCGGCGTCTCCCTCGGAACCCGATCGTTGCGACCTCTCGCCGATCAGATTCCGAGGGGGGGCTTTTGTAGACGCCGGAAAAGTCCGTTGTTCCCAAACGAAGCTCCGGATGCGGAAAGCGAGGTCATATTTGGAGTCGGAAGGATGTTTCGGAGGGCCCGGAGGCCTTGCGCGGAATTTCAGAGGCCCGCGCGCAAAGGTGATGTTCCGCGCGCAAACCCCCCGGGATGCGCGCAATGCGCCGGTCCGGCGCGCAATTTTGCGCGCCGCGGGCCCGCGCGACTCCCTTGCGCGCCGCGCCCGATTCCGCGCCCGCGAGGAGAATTTCGCGCTCGCACCCTGGATTTCGCGCCCGGGGTTGCCTATAAATATAAGGCGACCCCCAACGTTTCAAAGGTTGCTGGAAGTCGAAACGTCTCTCGTGCGCGCAATTCAACCCCTTCCGCGCGCAATGACGAACTTCAGGTAACCTCCTTTCTTTCGCGCAAGAAAGCCTCGGGGTCCGCCTTCGCGCGCAATCCTCGCTGGCTCCTTTCATTTGAATAAAAACTCACCCTAAGGCCTTTGCGCGCAAAAGAACCCGCTTGCGCGCAATTGCCCCCGGGGTGCGCGCAATCCGGCCTGATTGCGCGCACCCCCCCTTCTTTCAAGTGGCCATTCGTTAAAGAATGAGCCGTTGCCCCCGCGCGCTATCCGAAGCCCGGTGTGAGCAATCTCAAGCATCCGCGCGCAAGGCGCTGGCCCAATTGCGCGCCAGCCGCCCCGATTGCGCGCCGGCCCGCAGTATTGCGCGCAAAGCTTCCTTTTTGCGCGCAATCTGCCAGGGTCGTCCCCGTTGACCTCCTAAGGGTACCCGCCTGTGTGGCACCCGATGATTCTCATCCCGGGTGCCCGCACCGTGCGTTGTCTTCCCGTGCGGCCCTCCAGGTTCGTGCGAAGTGACATGCACCCATCGTCCGGCAACCTATGCCCAGCATGACGTTAAACTGTACATTCGTCCCGCATGACGTTAAACTGCGCATTCGTCCCGCATGACGTTAAACTGCGCATACGTCCAGCATGACGTTAAACTGCATATTCGTCCAGCATGACGTTAAACTGCACATCCGTCCAAGCTGCACGACGTTAAACTGCCTAGCCCCCATCGTCCGCGCTGCAAGACGTTAAACTGCCAAGTGCTTCGTCCTCAACACATGACGTTAAACTGTACTTCGTCCGGCAAGACGTTAAACCATCCGCTTCGTCCTCAACACATGACGTTAAACTGTACTTCGTCTGGCAAGACGCTAAACCATCCGCAACCTGATCCCGTGCTCCGCACGCAGGGTCCCCCCGGTTTGGATGTGGCCCCCACCCGCTCGTCCCTGCAGGGATGTCGGGATTGCCCCTCTTTAGGGACGATTTAATGGGAGTGGCTTTTCCCTACGGGGGCAGGGTATTACAAACCCCTAGTTTCTCGTGGGAGGCTGCACATGTGTATCTCCATTGCGCCTCCCCACTGCCGAAGCCAGTAGAGGGTCTGACTGGGATCGAGGTGTCTTCCGCTTTCGGTCCAAGTCCCTTCCAACTGAGTTTTGCAGCATCCGGGCTGCCCCAAGTGCGTAAGTCCTGACAGAATGAACTACGTGGACTTTGATCCCTGTCTTCTATACAGGGTACGTAGGAAGCCTCCCTGAGGTCCAAGCCCACCACCTGGTCGTCCCGGTCGTATTTACGTCGGTTCGTCCATCAGTGGACCCCTCCAGGGTTCACGCTTGCGTTGATTCACCTATGAATCCGCCCCTGTGGGAGACTGCCCGTGTGTATCTCCACGGTGCCTCCCCACAGCCCCCCTTTTCCATTTCCCCTTTTATCGTCCAGCATGACGTGAAACTGTGATCCACCCGGCCGTTCCATCTCCCCCTGTGCGAGGTGGTTCGGTTCAATCCTCCGCCCGGCGGCCTCGACCCCTTCGTGAGTCGGCTTGCCGACGTCCAGCATGACGTTAAACTGTATACCCGAACTACGTCGACTTTGATCCGTGCTAACGCGCGGTACGTAGGAAGCCCCTACGGGGTCCAAGCTCTTCACTCCACCATCCATCCTGATCCTTACCCGGGCCGCCACATCCCGGTGGGGTCATGCCACTTCACTCCACTCCACGTTACTTGGGAAGCCGCCCATGTGCTGGCCCCAGCGTCGGAGGTTCCCCGCAAGGGGTTCTGTCATCTGATCCACTTTTCGTGTTGATCGGTCCGATGCCGTCCCCGCTGGACGTTAAACTCGCGGCATACCCCGTGTTAAACACGGGAAGCTGAGGAAAACCTCAGGTGACACAGTTCCCCGCACCTAGTACGGGATGCCTCAGGCCATCATGCCTTCGAGAAGCCCTATTAGAGACGGAAGACAGATGTGCAGAGCCGCAGTGTTACGACACGCCCCCAGCACCCAGAGCCACCCGGCCTTCTCACCGCAGGTTGCTGCCCCGCCCAGACTCCTTGGAACGTCCGGGCGGAAGCAGCGTAATTAACCGGTGTCCATGAAGATATGGCGCCGGGAACGAGATTCACGAACATTCTTAAGTCTATGAGGGAGACCCGGATTAGGCGACAAGTTCCGAGGAGACGTCCAAGGAAGGAGGAGCCGACATCCCATCATCCCGGTTTCGATCAAGGAGCAGACGCCCCTGAATAAGGGACGGATGCCGCCCGCCCTTGGAAAGCGGGACTGCGGGACCACAAGCCGCGCGCCCATCCCCTCGGGTTGACGGGTGCACGCGCGAACGCGTCCTGGCGGAACAGCGTAACCCGACGCACATCCGCACCGAAACAATAACATTGAAATTTTATAAAGGTTTAATCAAGTAAAATAATTTTTCTGATGAATTATTTAGTTTTACATGAATATATTTTTAAAATAATAAATCCTCACATAGTTTTAGTAATAGACAAATGTAGAATTTTTTTAGAAAATGATATGATTATTCCATTAAAAAAATTAATATGAATATAAACACTGATAAATATGAATTTATTAATTCATTTTTATAGTAATAATTTTTTTAAAATCTGTTATATGAATTTTAATTGTATGTAGAATAACTTTTTATAAAAAAGTTAAATAAAGAAAAAATTTCATAAAGACATTCATTTGAACTCATGATTACACAATGAGAGTAAAATAACAATAAACATTTATTATCATGAAGTATCTACAAGAGAAGTATAGTGATGATTTTTTCAATAGATGGAAAAAAATATTTTTTCCTCGGAAACATAATCATAAACAATGTTGATAGATATTTACATTATAACATATAATAATTTTAAAATTGATAAATAATAATTGTTAGAGCCATGGATGTAGAAAATTAAATTAAAATAAATATTTTATGATATTTAATAAATTCAGGATATTACTTCTAAATTAGGATATATATATAGCTCGTAAAATATGATGTGTGCATAAACAAACATATGCCTCAGTGATGGAAAATTGAGAAAAAAATTCATTACCACATTTGTAATTTTTTAAATATAAACCTTCGAAATGAGAGATCCAGAAATAATATTTCAATTAAAATAATAGTATTAGATTCATTGAAAAATAGATTCATGGTATATATATATACAACAATTATAATATAAATCTTGTAAATGTAGAACGTGTCTCCGAGATGTAAAAAGTGAGACGAAAATCCCTTACAATTTTTGATAATTTATTTATAATAAGTCACAACATTCATAATATCAAATGAAAAATTATATTTCATTAAAAAAATATATTAATAATATAAAATATCAATGTGGATGTTTACACAAAACATGAAAAAAATGATTGGTGGATTTTTATGTTTCTACGAAATAAATTAGAGAATTGAGATTAGTTTCTTTATGTCTCATATATCATCCTAAATATTCAAACATACTATATAATAAATATATTATTATTATAAATATATTATGTAACCTTAAATATACATGTATAAATATTAGAATATATTATTTAATTTAATTATTATCATCTTTATCACCCATTTATTAGAAATTATATTTTAATTTATGTCAAGTTAATAAATAGTTTTATTTTTATGTATGTCATCATTTGTTATTAGTTGAATTATATTAAATTTTAAATGGTTGCATAATATCAACTATTTTTACCAATATATAAAATTTATATATATTTATTATATATGTATTTAATGTAATATAAAAAAGATAGAGATTGAAAAATAAAAACATAGTTCCTGGAGATGTTGGGACATACATAAGAATGACTATTGGTTACATAATCTGAAAAGGATGAAATAATTAAATTTTAAAATATATTATAATTATAGATTCATTATTATAAAATTTATATAACATTTTATAATGAACCCCATTCTTATTACCTTCAAAGTAAAGAGTGAATTAATCACATCTCTTCATGAGTCAGTAGTCAAATGTATATAGAAACAATGTTATCTCTTTCCACGAAAATTTAAATATAGAAATAACATGATACATAATTATTCATAAATAATTTTTATTTCATAATAATATTTTAAAAAAATAAATCATTATATAATGTAATTATATTTTGTGATTGAAAATTCAGGTCATCATATATGGAGGTGTTACTAAACCCTAAACATTAATGAATATTTAAAAAAATTGAAATAATATGTTATGTATATAGGTTATAAAATTATCATAATAAAATATTATTATATTTAAGGTAAATAGAATTTTAAATATGATCATTTTAATAGAAATTTACTTATATGAAGGATGATATAAAGGTAAATGCTTTATTAGGGACCTCACATATTCTTCCATTTTTTATATTTTCAGTAAAATTATTTTTAGTTTGCGATTATGACCAAAATATGGAATATAAGATGATAGGATAAATGCAATGAATTTAATTATAAATGTAATGTGTCATCCAATTTGTTCATTAACATTTAATAATAAGGCAGAATTTGTGGCCTTTTATAATTTGATGACTAGTATACACATAGTTTTTGAACAAAAAAAGCGGTAAAAACTTTTACATCAATCAAGAATAATCCATAAAAAATATTAAATACAATAAATGAGGACTAAATAAGTCCATTAAATGAATTTTGGACATTTTTTAGGTATTTTTTAAAACATATATTTTTAGATTTACCCACCATAACCATTTTTACCATAACCATTATAATTAATTTTTAATATTTTTAATATTTATTCTAATAAAATGAATATATTAAATAATATAAATTATTATTATTATTATTATATAATGAATTATTTGAAAATGAATTCAAATATTTCAATAAATTTAATTTAAAAATAATCAATATAATGAGGTGATAAAGTGGGTTTATAAAAAGAATATAATGAATATATTAATAATCTTTTATATTAAAAATAAATATTAAAATTATATCATTGAAAAAAATTGTATTAATGTATATATATTTTAATTAAAAATTCTTTTAAACCCATTATGAAACACATACATTTTGTTAGAAGCATTATAATAATTAGCAACACTTATTAAAAAACAGTTTTATACATTATTCATTAAACAGTTTATCTTCTCAATAAAATTTAAATTTAAATTACAAGATATTATTGAAAATATTATATCACAAATTAAAAATAATTTTTAAATTATTTTTTTAAATGTATTAAAGAAATAAAATAAGTCCATAAATATGCGAGAGAATTATTTTTTAAAAAATTTTAAAATAGTAATACTTGATTTATTGTTATATATTATGTAAAAAACATGTAATATGATTGTAAAAATAATTATTTAATATATAACATAGTAATTTAATTATAATATTTCACTAATAATGATTATATATATATTGATATAATAAATGTTTGTGTGCCTTTAAAATATTAAATATAATGAAATTGCATAAATTTTTATAATGTTTATCATTCTATTTATATTTGATTGGTGAAAAATAAATAAATAAATTAATAATATTTAAACAATATATTTTAATTATTTAGTTATTCTTATTCATTCAGACTATTTTGATGTCTTGATGATAAATATTATATTAAAAATAATATTTTAATAAAATTTTGTGTTTTATTAAAACTATGTGTTTTGTGTGACACTTATTAACCATAGAATTTAATGTAATTGATAATATATAATTGATTAAATTTATTCATTGAAAATATTTTTCCAAAAACTATTATTATAATATGGGTTCATATTAATATTGTAGTTGAAAGAATCATGATTTAGTGGCCTCCTTTAAATTGATTCCACAACGTAGATCTATCTAGTAAACATGTAATGGGGGCATTGAATATTATTCAAAAAGTGGTTATCAACCTCAATGTTAAATAATTTTTCCTTTATAGAGTCTGGGATCTTACATATGGATAATGAATTATCTTTTTAAATTATTATATCTATTTGAAAAATTTATTCATAGCATATATTAATTGATAAGATCGCCATATCAAGGTGATTTTTGGTTTTCAATGATTAACTGGATGTCATGGAGTTTGAATTCATTATGTTATGAATTATTCACAAATATAATTGATATAACATTTTAATTGGATCTTAATATAATATGAATTCTTTCAACTGTATGGGTGCAATGATATGATGTCATAATCATTGATTACTAATCGGTATGTTTCACAATCATTTCAAATCATGAGAATCTAAATCAGTTTTAATAGTGGGGTTACGTTTAGTGTTATTCATATCCCATGAATATATAAGTTAATTTTCATTTGAATTTATGGTTGTAGGTAAACCCTTAATAATGGAGTAATACAATATTCTTTCTAATATGGAAAATAAGTCACCGGTTTAAAAGGTCATCTCATATAAGACCATGAATCATCTTTTAACATGTTAATTTTCATTTTATGTATCATTTATTTACTAATATTGTTTTCTCATTTGATTATGTGGTTCATATTACCATTTTTCTATTTGGGTTCACAATGAGTGGGGGAACCCAATGAAAATTGACTGCTAAGAGAAGAATATAAACAGAAGGAATTAGTTGATGTTATCATTTATATCAAAGATATAAAATTTTTTCACAATGAATATTATATTCTAGAAGGAACCATGGATTCTAAATTAAATGAAATTGTGTATTGAAAATATCTCTAATTATTGTGATGAAACAATTTATTTATTAATACACAATCATTAGTGGTGATGATATGATCAGTGTGAATAACTATTCTAAAGCTATTTTAAATTTGTCTACAAGAAAATTATTTTCCTGTTTAAAACCATGTCTGTATGATGTCAAACAGATTGGGATCAAATGTAATATTCATGAATCACTACATATCACAAAATATGTAAATAATGTTGTATTATGATTTTAGATCGTCCCCTACATATGTCAGCCCTTTAGAAATGAGGGGTATATTATTCTATTCATATTTTAGTCAGACCCATGATTTTTAATGGGAGAAACAATGTATCCTATGATATTAGAAAAAAATACTCACATAAATAATTAAAGTGAAAATATCCATGTTGTTATAACCCATTAACAGAAGGGGGATATTTTTTAAATTATTTTTTTGATGGACCTATGACTTGATATAACATTTTCATTATGAATCTTAAGATAGTATTATTCAAGGAACATGTATTTCATCAACAAAAAATATTCCATGTTGATCTATCCCATACAAAGAGGGAGTATTGTTTTTAAAATTATAATGTTTAGACCTATTATATGAGTTCTGAGAGTCACTACATATTCTTTGATGGTGGGAATCATGCCAAATATTTTTAATTAATAGAAGAGACACCTTGTAGGTATTAACAAAATGGAAAGGGGAATATTTTTTTCTATTTATATATTGACTTGATTGATTATTAGATATATATGGATAAATTAGAATCATGTTCTATAATTAGTAAATCCACATGTTGTGGTTTAAAATATATATTTCTTATGTCAATCTAACTCACACATGTGGATAATAGTTTGTTACATTTCATTCTAAAAATTATGATCATGGTAAATGATCCATATATTATGTAACATTATCTATAAATTTTAACGATATGTGATAAGGGTGTATTCCATCTTTCTTATCGTCATTAAGTAGTACTTTTTTTATAGTTTACCATGAATCAATGAAAAATATTTTTTAATTAATGTTTAATGTCATAATTCTAGAATATGGGATATTGGGTGGCTTAGGGTATTTATTTCATGTCATGTAATACTAGTCGAAGCTATAAAATTTACATTGTTAGACACAATGTATTGGTTTCAAAAAAACATTATAAATCCATTATATCCATTGACTATGATCCATTTTAATTAACCTTCTGTATGATGTGACACCCCTCTAATATGTGTTTCATATTTTGTGGATTCCTTCAAAGAATCATTATAGTTATGATATATAATTCCAGTTTCCCTATAATTATTTAGAGAAGTCCAACATCAATATTGAAGTGTCTCATGATCATATTCTAATGAACATTGTGGTTGTACAGTACATGTAAAATTTTCTCATCGACAAGTTCTAACTAATCCCACCACTTTTCTAATTTCACATCATCTTCTAGTTTTCCACCCACTAATCTATAGAGATATGGAAAATGTAAACAAATAAAAAACAAATAATCAATTCCATACACCATGTAATATTTTGTCACTTATTTGGTAGTGTGCATGGTGATAAGGTTTTCAAATAACACATTAATAATAATTTATGGAAAGGACTACTTGTACTTGTCCACTATTTTCCATTTTATATTTGATAGAGTCTTATTAATGACAAATAATTTTCAATTATAAAATACATGAGAGATGGATGAACTATCCAATTTAATTTTTTAATCATAGAATACATTACATAATTTATTAGATCACTTTTGGGATGTTTTTTTATCAGTATAAAATGAGTGATATCAAATCTAGTGATGATATTGGAATTTAAGAAGATAATGATATTATTCATTAAAATTTATATGATTTTTTTTTATTTATCCCACTTTTAAATTAATTCATTAATGGTAAAGATGTACATATACTATATAATCGTGTTTTGGATAAGGACACACACCATCCAATCTCCATACAATGAGTTGAAATTAATATTATGTCATATGTAGTTAGAATGGGACTTATGGATGATGTTTTAATGAATATGGAATCCATGACATTTCCTAGTGAATTTTATGCAATGATATTTAATTATTTTAAAATATTAATAAATATAAAAAATTTGATGTAATTGAAAATTAATGGAGTAATGAGTAGACTTAGACCCTACAGTCAAATTTACAGTGATGGGGGAAATCCCTTCTTATTCCATTCCTTTTTAGTGGATTACCCATGAATCCATGTTTGATGATGTATTTTTCTCATATGGAAAATCAATAAGTTTATTGTTCACTTCTCAATGTTGAGTCTCTAGATTTATGTGTGGATATTACATTACAATCCCATATTTTAGGTAATCAAATATTGATTCATCCATCCATACATTTATATTGATTATTTATAACATAATGATGTGTTGAACTATTTGATACCTCCATGTCACTGAAGACAAAAATTCAAAACACCATTCATTGAGTGATACTGAAAAACCCATAAAGTTAGTTAGATATTACATTATTTTGGTTGCATTATATAATAATTAAAAATAAATTTTAATTATTATGATATATGATTCAATGTATGTTGATACTAGATTTATTCAATCATTCCCTAGACATAATTAATTTTAGGGGACAATACCACCTTGTTGATTTACTAATCAACATTGATTTTTTATCACTAGATATGAATAAAATTTTATATTGTTGTATGAAAATTATACATTAATTTATAGTAATAAATAGAAATGAGGTCTTTTTATTCTACCTTATTTTCTGTAAAACATTAATTTAGTAATAAATAGATGGAAAAAATTCATTTTCCATGGAATCAAACATTTTACCCAGACCTTCCTGATTGATCTCCCGTAATTCCATTATATTGATAATATAATGATATAAGGAAGCATGGAAATACAATTACCTCATTTGGAGATCATTATTGTAATAGAAAAATAATTCTTCTAGATGATTGTTGTCTATTGTCGTTCGTTATATGGTGGTATTTCCTAAATTGAAATCATCCACAGATTTTCCTATATTTGTAATCATTAAAATTAATTGTATGTCATATTTTTTAAGAATAACACCCATCAGACAAATTATATGAAAATAATTATGTAAATAAGTATTTAAATGAGTAGGTCAATATGATATACAAATAACATTTCATGATTCTTCATGTAATTTTCCAAATTTATCACTAAAAGGAGGATCATGGGACAATTCTTCTTGATTTCTAAATACATTTTCATTAAACCATGAATCATATTACATCTATATTTTATGTTTTAAAAAAAAATTATGAGAAAGTAGAGTACTAAGATATCATTGAATGGAGGCCACATATAAGAAAATGATATATCATTCGACCAGAGGCATCAAAACCAATTGGTGACATATGTGCATCTTGAGATTTGAAATGGAATCTTAGTGGTCCTTATCACATTAATAAAAACCATTATAATCATGAACATTTTTTAGGGGATATATTTTCCATCCATGTTATATATAAATGGATAATTATATGTGTTTATCCAATAGAGTTCCCTTTAATATTAAATATTATGAGGGGTTAGATTTATAGTACTACATGAGTATTTTACTAATGTACAAGGATTTTATAGTGGAATCCAACAAATCCAAATAAATTCTTATTGTATCCCTACAATAATTAGAGGATTAATCAACAATGTTTTATTACCCATCAAACTAATGATTTCATGGATATACATAAATTTATCGCATCATAGTGATGATTTAATTCTAGTTATTCAACCTAACATTCTACTATACATCTCATGTTGAAATTAATGATATGATGCTTGTATTTTTGGTATGAAGAACCATTTGTCATTTATATAGTAAGAATGAACTTCTAGAATGAGATCTGCTGAGGAGCTCAAAAGGTGGTGTCTTAATTATCATAAGGGTAAACATTATATGATTATACCGAAAATACCTATAAATGGTTGAATGGTATTGGATGACAGTAGTTACATTTATCAAATATTTTATGATCATAAATGTTAAATCCTCTATCAAGGAGGGTCCATTAATATCCCTGAAATTTCTACAAAACCATATTTTTTTATTATAGTTCATATGTTGAAAACATTTTATATCGATTTTCGGTAGTTTACTTCAAAAAAAATTTGGATTTTATGAAATTTATAAATTTTTTACCCAATATTAGTATAATTAGTTTGGTGCATCTTCATGAGTAACTTTAAAAAATTATGATGGTGATTTAGTAAGACTGCATGTTTTGTTTTAAAATCTATGTTTGGTGTATGATTTTTGTATAATTCTAAAAGCCCATGTATCAATACTATTATTAAAATTCAATATAAATATTGTTTTCCAAGTGTTTCAGAGATATGTTATTCTATATAGGCCACTTGTATTATTCTATTCATATATCCACCAACCTAAGCACATTTTTGTGGTGGAGCATTCTTTAAAAAATGTTGGAGTGGAGTTCTTCGGGTCATACTATAACACGAAAATATTAAATCGCATGTATGTTTTAAATTTGATCTCTTCAATATCTTAATTTTTTTTCTACATCGAGATTAAAGGAAACACGATAAACTTCTAATATTATTTTTTAAATAAACTTATCTCTTAGTATATAAATTGGTTGTTATGAATATAAATAATTAAAATTTGAAAAAATAATATCGAATTAATAGGTAAAAAATTATTTAATATAAGTATGAAATCCATGTCTATATAAAAGAAATGAATTTACAAAATCATTTTAAATAAGTATATGGGTTTTTTATAGTAATAAAAAATCACACATTAAGGATTATATTAATTAAATTTATATATATATATACATGTATTTAATTTAATTTTTAAATTTTATCATTTTTGTTCTCTCAAAATTATAAAAGAAGAAATACAAATTTAATGAAAAAAGTTATTTTTTATTAAAAATCCTTTTTACAACATTTTGATGGTCTATGTTATTGAAATCATGTTATGAGATATAAATAAATTTTATTTGAAAAAATGAAATTTATTCTAATAATGTGTAAAAGAATAAATTACCTTTGTTATGTTGTTGGTATGTCTCTGATATTATTGATGTTATTATTAATAGAGATAAATTATATAATTTTCATTGAAAACATATTTATGGCCAAAATAAATTATACTGTTATATTTTTTTTTAATTTTTTATATTATAATTAGATAATTATTTTTATTATTTAATAAAATAAAAAATCCATAAAACATTACAGAATCATGAGTTATTTAATGACTAATAATTTATTTTACATAGATGATATTGTATGTTTTTTATTTTTCAAAAATTAGTCAAAAAGGATAAATAAAAAATTTAAATTTAAATTTCAAAAATATGACCAATATCTATTTTTCATCATATACCACAATAAAAAAAGCATGATATATTTGTTTAAATTTTTTATGATTAACATATTAAATTTTTTTAGTATCTAATCCACCCTTAAGACTTGTGAAAAAATTAAAAAATGTGGTATGAGCATAAAAATATTAGTATGGAATAGGAAACCGTGGAAACTATTATTACATTTATACACATATAAAAGGTATGTAAAATTTATCATGATATAATAATTTTCACCTTGATAAGTAGAAAATACATTCCTTTGATAATATGACCATTGCATATTATTTTTATAAACACATGATTAGCTAAAATCGATAACTAGAAAAGAAAATACTCAAAGGTAACATGGACCATCAATATACATTTCAATATAATATATAGAATATTCATACGATCGAGTACCATACACTACAATCTTATAAATGCAATATCTATAAAACTTAATTATATACTCAATGCATTGGAGAGATATAACAGACCCACTCGCCATCCATTTATCATGGAACAACATATCAATGGATTATTATGAAACCACCCATCAAATTTCCAAGTACAATTTATATAATCAAAAAACATAATTGATTGAAATTTTCATCATTTTTATTGAAAAATTTCGTTTTCAATAAGATGAAATTATTATATGATATTGGAATAATCAATCTGAATTAATAACCCATTTAATATAGTAAAATACCCAAAAAAATAAATTTTTTATGAAATCATAATATCTTCTAAATGAATCAAAAATAATAATAATTCACATCTAGGATGAAAAATAATTTACATCATGTAAGGAAATGAAAAAACCATAATTTTTCCATTTAATAATCATTCCATTTAAATTAAAAAGATAATATTATTTTTCAAAAATATTTATAATTAAATTAGAAATAGAATGAAAATCCCTTTATAACCCTATAATATACATATAAATAAATATAAAAAAGTAAATTAAGATTATATAAATAAAAAAACTATTATTAAATAATGTACATAAATATACAATGTGTTCATTTTCACTTAAAAAATTAAATCATAATACGCCGGATTTAATAATATTTATAAAAACAATAAATAACAAGTTAAGAGATAAACATATGGATATACAATTTCAATGAGATTGTATATAAAATATATAAATATTATAGGTTAATATAATCAATAAATTCATCAAATATATGATAATGACTAAAAATCCCTTATATTGTGTCTAGTATATCATTTCTGGCTTTACCGTCCTATTATTTGTGTAACTCATTTTGATTTTAAGAAAAGGTCTCATTGGATTTTTTTTCCCTCCCAATTTGAAGCTTCTAGGATGACAGAAGGTATGTTAAGGTAAGTTTTGGGATGATATTGGTTAATGAAAAGTATGTTGGGTTGTGTGATGATGTGGATAGTGTCAATACCTTTTATAGAGGATTAGGAGTGAAACTCCTGTAAATGTTGAAAAATGTAATTCCACCCATGTTTTTCACATGTAATGCTGATACAGAAATTTGTAAAATTGCATCCAAATTATGATACGGTTTAAATATTTACATAAAATGGATTTTGGAAAAGTTTATAGGTTATCTGGTAGTTTAATATAATAGTTTTTTCAATTATAAAGAAAATTCATTCTATTAATCACTTTAAATAATTATATTCACTTTTTGAATTTTTTTTAAAAACCTATATTATATTATGAGAAATTCTAAATTAAACTTTTTATAAATATGGAATAAATTTTAGCATAATAAATTCAATGAATTTATGTAATTTCATTTTAAATTAATCCCATATAGCGGATGATAGTGCATGTTTTTAATGAAAAAAATTCATCACATTTCAGTTTTTTTATATCCAATATCAATGTGATATTGATTCCAATGATCTAAATTGGATTAAATTATAAAGAAATCATATAATTATAGTTTGAAAACTATAAAAATAGTAAATATTGATACAATATAATTGGATAAAAGTGATTTATTGAACAAAAACAAAGTATTATTTAATATTCATAAAAATATGAATGTTCTCCCAAAATACAATAAATTTAATCAATGTAAGTATTAATATTTAATTTTAAAAATATTTTTATATTTCATATAAAAAAATATTTTTTTATACTATTTTATTTAAAATTGATACTCCATTAAATGGAGTCAAAACTATATTATAAATATATATATATTTTTATGCAGAAAATGTATATTCTCATATTAAGACAATAATATTTATTTATTATTGTAAAAATAATTATTTACATGTGTAAATATAAAATAATTATCTAGTTTAATTCCCATTGATATAAAAATAGGTGATAACTACCACATAAAATAATAATATTACATGTATATTATGTTTTTTATAACTAACTCTTCTGTTAAATGTAAGATTATGAAAATTTTGCCTTTGCGTTTTATTTACTTTCATGGGGATAGAGTCACATTTTAGGTGATATTAATATGAAATTCATAAATAATAATAATTATTTAAGATACATTTTATATCACTTCATGGGATGGTATATCCTTCCCCCTTTTTGAAATTTTTTCATCTCAATTTTTTCACCATACTGATAAGTTGTGTTATTTTGCTATCAGAGAATTTTAATATTCATATATTACCTCTTAAACAATATAATTTTTTTATAATAAAATATTTTGAGGAATTACCTTATTATATAACACTTTTTCTTTATGGTCATGAATCTAAACTAGTTGGTCTTCATATGAAATATTCTTTTCACAGAAAACTACATTAGGGACAAAAATAATAGTTGAGTCCAATATATTTTTATATAAAAATGAAATGTGAAAAAAAATTTGTTCATAGGATAAACATGTTGTTAAGACCACATGGTAGTAAGATATTTTAAATTTCTCAAGGATTTCATATAGTCCAATAGACTATGGACTAAACTACCCCTTCTTATAATAATGTGTATAACATTTCTATGGAGTCACATTTAAAAATAAATCATCAACTACCTATAAAAACTAATATATTATTTGTTTTTATATATTACTCTTCTATCATCTCTATGATATCCTCTTGTGTTACTGAATCAAGATAACATTCTATATTGTTTACTCCACCTAATTTGGTCCCATTAACATCCCTTCATTGACAAATCCCCAATGATAGTGTTCAACAATTCATTATACAAAATTCATGGAATGGTGCTATCAATATAATAGAAATAAAACTATTATTATATGGATCCTCAACCAACGAATTTTTTTTACCCCCACATCACTAACAATTAATTGAGAAAGAATGAATCATATCTTACATGTTATGAATTGTCTACTTAGACTATCTATTATAATGAGGATGAAAATATGTTCTAAAATTTAATCTAGTTCCCAATTACATTTGATGACCATTAACAATTTTGGATTCCAATAGGGATCAAAATATGATCTAATGAAGATAAAAAATCAATGTATCCACATAATCACATTTAGATTCAGTCTAAAAAGTGGATATAAATTTATTGTATCTCTAGTGGGATGAATATGTGTATATTTAGTTAATCAATAAACAGTAAACCAAATCTCATTATTATATTTACTTTTAATTTGAAATACATTGATATATTCTATCATTTCCACTCCTAGAATTGAAAATGGTGAAGAAACATGTTGAGTAACTTTTGATCTTCAATATGTTTTTTAAAATTCAAAAAAAATATTCATAAATAAATAATATATACCCTTTCATTACGAATAACTATTTTTTATCCAAAACAATTTTGAACATCATAGTGTTTCCAAAATGAATATAAAACTATGAAATACGACATTTAGAAAAAAGCGCTTTCCTCATCTGTGAATCACACAGCACACATAATATTTTCCAAATGATAAAATACCAACATTATCAATTTTAAATTTTCATATCTTAACATTAGAAATGGATTATTCCTTATATTCCAAATATTAATCGACCAATGGAGCCATCATAATTATTTCTGACAATGTTGATTGCACTAAAACCTGAATAGAAATGGTATGTCTCTACATCAACAATTTCTAGGCCAAAATTCATCAATTAATCAAAAAAAGGGTTATTATATAAACATAATGTGTTCATTGTATCATTAATTTTTGGACTAAAACCATCAACCGCCATGTTTTATTTTCTATTAAGATAATGAATCATGAAATAAAAATATTGGATAAGATTCCTCATTTTAAATCTCTCATGTTCAACCCATTGTTTGTGAATTTATACTCCAAAGCTATGTGGTTGATATATATTTAGCACATCATTATATAAAAATTATTTCAAAAAAATGTTAACTCGAAAAAAAAACTAATTCCCCATCATTGGTAAATAAATTATACTAATTATTTTTCAACTTATGTGAAGCATAAAAAATTAAATTTTCTTTCTACACTAGGAATAAACTATACCATTTTAATAAATCATCATTTAAATAATGGTTACAAATGGAGAATTGGAAAATAATTTTTACAGTTCCAAAAATAGAATAACATATTCTAAAGTATAAAAAAATAACCTCCCTTTTTTGTTAATATAATTAGCCAGAAAGATAAAAAAGAAATGTTTTAAAAAAACATCCAGTAATAACATGTTAATCCTATAAAATTATCAATATAAGTTACATCGGTTGGTATTATCAAATCATATACAACTATTTTTATATGGTTCAATAGTTATACCATATTTAGTGATAATAAGTCCATGTAATGATATTTTGTAAAACCAGAATTCACACAAACTAAAAAATCAATATAGTTACTTTTGTTTTAATCATTAAAATACAATTTAATGTTCTTTTCATATTACCCTTGGATTTAAATAATATATCAAAAAACCCTTGATAAAAAAACAAAAAATAGATAATAAAAATGATGGAATATTATATTTATAACACTCAAAAATATATTATGTTTATTATATAACCATTAAGTCATAAATGTTAACTCGTAATACAATTATATTGTCTAAAATAAGGTCTTATAAATGCCATCCCCATTCAACATCTATTGATGGTAACTGTATCTTAAATCAATCATTGAAAAAGAAGAATTCCTTACTTATTATTTATATGTTTGTTTTGGGAATATGGAAGAAGAAAATTATATATATTTAATTTCATCATTTAATGTACTAGGATACAAGCCATAAAGAAAAAAAATAAGTCCATTTGAGAACAATTTTAGTGTATGATATGAATTTGACACTAAAATCATGGATATAATATGCTCCAAATCATTTACTAAATATTTTAGTACCTATTTTTTTGGGGTATGTACGACATGAGCTAAATATATAGCTCATATGGATTTTCATTTTAAGATATTGTGATAGTCTAGAACATGGTTTGGTTGCTGATTCTAGAAATATTGTTAAATATATCTACTTTATACAATAAATATTTAGAAATATATTCCTCCACTAGGATAGACCATAAGTGATTCTTCTATTGATCTCCTATTGAACATGGTAAAGATATGTTGATTAATTATTGGTAACTATATTTGGAAATACCTAGGGTTTTGATAACATATTTATATGGATGTTTCTATAAAATGTGTATCTTTATGTTACTTAGAGTGATATCACCAAGAACAAGTTGACCATATATACTTTTATATTTACAATCACAATGATGTATCTATATAAGAATAAGAGGAGGAATATAGATGTTTTTATCCACTTATAATTCGATTAATGGTTTTTCAAATCCATGAGGTGTTTTGGATATGCAAACAATAACTAAAAATAAATTTTAATTGAGAAGGTATTGGATGAGTGCCTCATTCTCTATAATGATTATAATATGATGGACTTCAATTTGGGGTTGAGTATGGATCTGTTTTGAGCACAGGATTGTTTTTGGAATACATTGATAATTATATATTGTTTTGGGTATATGATGCCTAGAGTATAATGATACTGAATTATGTTGGTGCACTTTTTTATCCAAAGGAATATGTGACTAATTATCATTTATTCATTAAATGTTTCAGTCAATTCATGATGAAGCATGGGGTATGATCCATGTTCAAATATGAGATTCCACAAAAAATATTCCAATACACCTCCATAATTGGATAATGGATATGATCATATTTCTATATATCCATAAAAGGAAACTGGTGTATTCAACAATAAGAATAATTAAGGAAATCATCTTAGATTCCTTGAGAAACTGAAGTATGTCAAGTTTCATAATCAAGAGAGATAAAATCATACATTGAGGTGATTTCCATATAATAATTAAAATGTACTGTTTGGAGCGGGGATAATAGATTATTCGTCTCCACAAGGAGTATTCCATTATAATATATTGATAGGAATGACATCATATCCTACGTCATGTTTCCTATTGTTCTAGAGGTCTGAGATCATACTGGTGATAAGATCCCTCTCTTTTTACAAAGGAAAATGAGGTCTTATTGTTCTATATGAATATGTTCATTCCATCATGTAATATTCAAATATTTTATTATTATTCCACTCTAGGATAGGGATATTATATTGGCAATGTGACTCATCTTTTATCAAAATATGATGATAATCCTCCAATCTTGGTTTATATTGTCTTACTACTTCGAATAATCAAATTGTTCATACAGATCATGGTGATATAATATATTTGATATCATGATAAGAATAAATAATTATCTTTATAACTATACCCCTGGTAGAATATATTATAAAAATTCTTCATCTATTTCTATATTGTTGTTACAGTTTAGAAATGTGCGTTCTTGAATATAGTCCTTCTCATTCCCAATCTCCAATATATACTAAAATATATCTTAATTTTTCACATTGATATAATTCCACTATTGTTATCTATGTTCCATAAATATTGTAAAATGGGCATAATTTGTGGGTGGGTGGTGATATATTCCATTTCCATTATTTGTACTAGAATATGCATTCAGAAATGATCTGAGTGAGTAGGGATATAATCATTCCCACTATATATTGATGGATTACAATGAAAATATTAACTATAGTTATTAGTGAAAAAATCCATAAAGTGATTACTCATATATTTATATGCCTAATGACACCTAGGTTTTTCATATGATTGAGGATTCAAGAAGAAATTTCAAAGTTAGTGATCTTATTAGTCCTCTAAGGGGCGCCACTAGGATGATACTAGTGACTACAATAGGAAGGATACCTCTTATGTACCAATTCATCTATGATAATGTTGTAGTTTTATGATTGATCCACCTTACAATGATATTAATGCTAGTAATTAACATACTATGCAATATTCTATTTATGTTATTGGGGTGGAAACATGTGACACAAGATTCATTGTATCTTTCTAGGAACATATAAATATTGTTTGGAATCTATATCTAGAGATTTCTATGTACAAACTTGAGGGTTGGGATAGAACCATGTTAATGGTATTCCAAATTTTTTTTACTATTAATGAATAATCAATCATGTTGGTAAGGGTATTTTTTCAATGTAGATTTTACTTCTATATAAGAGTTTTTATAACACACACATGAGGAATTCATGATATTAATTCATGATATACCATAGACCTGATTCTGATACAAAAAACAAAAATGTGATATTTTTATTGATCATTGCATCATCCTAACTACAACAAATTTTCAATCATCTATGAATAGTTAAGACAATATTACATTTTTTTATAGATACTCCAATTATATCACGTTGAATTTTAACATTGTGAATGTAATAATTCATGGGAATCGATGTTATTAAGTATTACTGAAGGATTTCAATTGGTCATAATATATTAATTTTTATTGGGGAATAATCATAATGGTCCAATGATTCTTAATAATATCCTCTTTAACCATGTAGATTTATATCTATTTCACCGTGTTTTTTATAGGATGTTTCATAATTCCCTGGGTTTAGAATAAATGTTTCCTAAATAATACAATGGGATTTTTTTTAAAAAATTACATGATTACAATCTTATCTGCCAACTTTTTATTCATTTTTTCTGGAATGATAGGGGGTTATTGATTGTGTCGTGTTGAATCATGTTTTCAATCTCATTCAAACTGGGTTTACCATTTTCTTATTTTTATATTAATTCAGAACATGTCCCACAACCATAACATGGTATATATCTTCTTTTTAATGTCATGTTTTCTTATGTTTTCTTAGATCCAATGGATCATAGGGACTCACATTAGTCAAAACGACGTGAGTTCATATTCATCACAACCATGGTTGGGAAGTATTTTTTAACACATGACTATCTTATAAATTTATTATATGTTCATAAATCTCTTCAAAATTCAAATACTGGACAAGTTAACATAAAACAATATTTAGTTGTTGAATCCATATTCTTTTAAATGGGATTCTATTAATGAAAACATGTGTATTTCTATGTGTATATCCAAATTATTTTTGTTATTTCTAGAAAATGGGTATAATTCCATATTATTAAGTCGTATAACATAGAACCATTATTTTTAATGATCCCCAAGGTGGGGATTTTTGGTTCTAGTATGGGATTTAACCTTTACAAGTTTTATTGCGAACATTTTTTAAAATATGAATCAATAACCACAAAGATTATTCGATACTATTTTGTGATGTTTAATTCCATATAGAATAGACTTATATAAGGGAACATATGAATATTGAAAGGAACTCTATATTTATGAAGGGTTCCTATATATCATTCATATAACAATAATATGAGTCACTATAGATTAATCTACCCACAAAATTCTGATCGGTATTAATATATAATTATTTCCCATAATGGGTTATTTCCATGTTGAATACAAATACATGAATTCATCTAATACATACACTATGGTGGATTCCCCTGTAAAGGGAAGTCAAATCAGGTCACTATATGGGGAATACACACTGGGGTACCTATAGAACATTTATATTTTTTAATAATAGTGATAGGATTTTTTTGAATCCCTAAGTTTACATGAGACATGACAGATCTGGGAAAATTGTGAAAAATGTGATCAGAATCACCACATATAGATTCCCAATATATGCAATGGGGAATTCATAATATGGTGTTTCATATAGATAACGGTCCTTAGGAATTCATCTAATATATCCAATATGTAGTAGAAATCATATCCAATTTATTTAAATTAGTTTCTCAATAGGAAGAATGAGAAAACCACAATAGATGTTTGGTCTCTACTATTACATTGTTTGAGATATAGAGAGTCATACACTATGGTAGATTACCGATTATATGTCTATCCTTAAAAAATAATCATGCATATACTATTTGAACATGAATGAGAGACCGTATAGATCAATATGGACTTTGATTTTGTTTTTCGACCTAATTTTTTTCCTTTTTTAGGTATATCTTCCTGATTTGAATGTAATATTATATGATCTATGCCTGAAATGGTATACATGTCAACGGTTTCTAACAGACATGGCCTTATTTCCTACCTAGAATGTATGGGAATATTTCGAGTAGTCCACACCATTTTTCTATAATTTATACTGATTTTTGGTAATCATGTCTTGGTTATAATTTAGACGTGAATGTAGATATACATATGTGTCATGGTCAACTTCATAACATGGTTGAGAATTTATGGATGAAGAGTCTATTAATTTTCAATGTTGATCAAACTAACCTGTCTGGGGGTCACCACATGGCATGGATTCCATTTCCATGTTGCATCATGTGGATGAGGAATACATGTCAGTGGGATTCTACATTATTCAGTATACATTATAAAAAACCTTAATGTGATCAAAAAATACATATACAATTATGTGTAATAATGAGGGGTAAGATTTTGGTTGGATTATAAATAATCTAGATGATTTTTTATTTATTCCTTCATGTGATCATAAATGAAATTTTATTGGGTATCACATGATTACGGATTACATGTCATAGTGATTTTGAATGATATAGATAACATGGATATGTGACATTTATAATATCAAATAATATTCTCGGAGGACATCACATGATTGGAAAAATACATTATAATGAATTTCAATTTACTGGATGACATGACTGAGTGATATGGTATGATATGGATGAAATTTTTCCCTGTTATCACTTGGTTTGGGCATGTCATATGAAGAAGAAGACATTTAATATAGAAAATTTGTATATCATTCATGTAATAAGGATTTGGTATTTTTCATCCATTATAACATCATTTAAATAATTTTCATTAATGATGTTCAATTCTATCCCACACATCATTTTTGACAAGTGGGAACTCATTTTCATGATTATGTTAGTTCAATATAGTTCCACCACTTGATCAAAAGGGATATCACATGGAATATTTATACAAGACACATAATATCAAATGTGGTTCCCTATGATTTACTAAATACAATAGCCATTCGATTTTGTAGAGGTGTTATATAAAAAGACCACTCCAACCTCATTTATACTGTATATTAATTTTTTGTTTTAGGGGGAGGGGTAATTTACATGGATCACTATCCTACTTCTATGTCTCAATTTACAATGAATATATCACTGATATTGTCTAGAGTAGGCGAGTCATCCATCATTTTGATGAACAAGTCGTGGGTCATCCATGGAATAATATTTCTGCCATTTCATAAATAATGACAATGAGATCACTCTTCATCTCCATATATTATTAGATTCATGGGCAGTCAAAGTTATTTCAAATAATAAAACTAAAATGTCAAAGTTAATTTTCAAAATAATGCTATCATTGTATGGAGTCTTCATGACATAGTTATTTTTTAAGAGACATTCATATGATTAGATGATACATGTATTGAAAACATTAGAAGAACAATTTGGATCACTATAGAATCATATTTTAAATAATAGATCAACTCCTATTATAATTATGGTACAACATTTTTAATCAATTATTTCATAAGGACTATTGTAATCAGCCATCTATTATCTACCGGGTAACATTTTGATAAAATAGAAATATCAATGATCCTTCATTGATATAGGCAACATGTAAATAAATCTTCTATTTATGTGAAATGAATTTTAGTGAGACTATGAAATGAAAAATGGATTAAACATGTGAATCACATCCACACATCACTTGATATTAAACATTACTTAATTTCATATATATAACCCACATATTTTTGTTCATTTTATCACATTTTCAATATATTATATATTTATAATTGGTTTTTTCTCAGGGTTCTCCATGTTCAATAATGAATCATATTATTTTTTGTGATAATTATCATGTATGGTATCTTTTATTGTCTTCAGGGTGTTGACCAAAATGAATTTTTATTGATAGTTTCTCTATGTGTATTTTGATAAGAGTGGAATTACATGTTTGGATGGACTTGTTTGATTACATTATGATGATGTTGGTATCATGCCAATAAAAATTATTATTGACTGTTTCAGATTATTTTATTTATATTTCATGATCTGTGAAATGATCACATGATTCATACGATCCCTTCACATGGAAATCAATGTAACATCCGTCACATGATTTTTTATAATTTTTTTATTCATATAAATAATTGGGTCATAATAATTTATCAATAGGATTACGTAATTATTGATTGAAGGAACTAATCTGGAACAATTCATAAGATCATCAGTTATTGTAATATGGCCACCATGTGATAATGAAATGATATCATGAACTGAAATATTCATTCGCATGACATGCTTGGGTGATTTTATCATGTTTCATTATAGGGTCACATGATCCTCGTAAACAAGTCACATAATTATAATGTATCGATGATTTCCCATTCTTTTATTGAGGATATAATACTTATGATTAGTGTATTTATTTAATTATAAACATGTTAATTGTTATTTTGTGGTATCCATTAATATTTAATGTATGAAATGTGGAATCTAGCTAGATGAAGATCCCATTTCAGTGGTGCATATTTTTTGTATATTTCTAGTGTTAATTTTTATATATATATGGAATGAATAAAATATGGTCTAACATCAATTATTTTTTATCCATCATATATCTCATTATATTCCTAATTTCAATAAACAAAACCATATTACTAAAACAAATTGTCTATATAGATGTTTCCATTTTTTTCTATACAGCTTTATGGTATTTTTCTTTTAATTTTAATACAGTCCATTAAATTATTATGAGACAACATATCCAATAACTATAATATATCATTATATATCATTATATGAGAATAATATAAAATATGAGACACTTTATTATATATCAATAGAATAGGATGAAATCAAAATATATTTATGAATATATTATTTTTCTAACAATTTTTCATGATATAGTTTTCATTTCATACAAAAAATAACACCTACTACTTTTTTATCCCTGATTCACCATCTATTGTCCGTTTTATTCATTTATCATGTCTCTTCTAATTTAAAATGGTTTATTCAGTGGTTTCATTTCTATAATCTCTTATTGGTATATATTGTTCTCTCAATATAATGATTTAATAATCTCACTTAAATATAATGATTCAGTCCCCATGCCGTGTGAATATTTTTTAAGGATCTTTGTTATAAGTATGAGGGAATTTAGAAATTCCATGAGATTGAAAAAAGTAACACATTTAATGCCATTATTTCTATAATAAACATCTTCCTAATATAAATCATTTCAATAGTACGATTTTTTTATGATATAGTAATTTTTATTTTAGTTTTTATGACTTTTTATGGATGTATTAATGTATTAGTGATATTTGAAAAATATATTTTTATATTTAAATTCAATAGTATTTGATCATGTTTTATTTCATTTAGTTTTCAATTCCAACATACTATCCCATGATTTCTCACAGTGTTTTATAATGGTATTATATCAATATCTAATACATATCCTATGAGATATTTTTTAGTTTTTTTAACATAATCTATGAGTCGATCTAGATTCCGAATATGTTTTTTTTCATGAAATATTACAATTTTTTTAAAATACCACAACCTTTTTTATTCCATTTGATATAATATATGACATATATCAACTAGATTAATTTATCTTGGAAATATATGTTAATGAAATCAATCATAAAGAATCACGAAAATCCATTAATACCAGTCTATATAACCATCAATGAATAAATATGATTTTAATGAAGACTAATAAAACATTCATTGAAATAGTAGAACTATTTTACAGATAGACCATTCTCTATGGATCATGTTGTTTCCAAATGGAAATGAATTTCAACTCAAAATTCTAATATTGGATATTGTGTTGTGATGAGTAGATATTTTATCAATAAAAAATTAATTTTTATATTTAATTTTATTATGTAGTTGTATAATAATAAAATAAGGAGTTAAATAGTAATTATGAAAAATAATGAGTTTCTGAGTATATGAATAATTGAATATATAAGTTTATTTTTAGATATCATCTTCAAAAAAAATCTCATTGAATTAAAATATGATACTGTGGTACGATATATTATTGTGGTCATATAATATTATTTTGTGATGATTATAACTAATAAAATTCAAATGATTTATTTTTAGGTATATAAATGAAAAACCAGAAATTCATGTGCCTTCTGGTTTGAATGATGGGGTTCATAATCACATGGAGGAATCAAATTTTGGTGAGAGGGGATAATTATTGAAAATTATTATTCGCGTAGTTTAGGATTTTTATAAATGATATGTTATTATATTATTGGAAAACAAATTAAATAAAAAATATAATTTCCAAATCAAAATATTCAGATAAGTAGTGGTTCAATTTTCAAACATGTTTTGAATCATCAAATTGAATATTTGTGCTATTGTTTGTTGTTCACTAAATTAAATAAAAATAACACAATTGTAATAATAAAAAACATAGAGATAAAAACCATGAAATGGATTGAATTGAAATTGTTAATTTTTTTTAGCACTAAATTTATCATGGAGTTATTTTTGACAATATTTTCCAATGATACCTACTTAGAAATACATTTAAGAGTCAACTAACATGTTCATAAATGAGATGGTATTTTTAGAGTAGAAATATTTTTACAAATTACATATTTTAATGATATTAATAAATGTAATTATTTAATATAGTGTATATTATATTATTTATAGATATGGTGGTGGTGGGAATATCATATTGAGAATAAAATAATGAATAAGTATTTTTAATTAGGATAGCGATATTTCATTGATATATTTTTTCATAAACCACATGTTTGTTTGCAAAAAAAATATAGTTGAAACTTTATTATTTTAGTTTCCACTAGAAAGTATTATCTTAGATATGATAAAATGAATATGAGTGATAATTATGAACATATGGGTTTGGTTATTATAAATAATTAATTTTCTGATATCATATATCCATAAATTCAATATTTGACTTTCAGATTCGTCAAGACTTGATTGATTAAAAATAGTATATGGGGGTAGGTTTTTTGATTCATTAGTTATTAAATAATAAATAAATGGTACTAATCTTCTATGATATATCATAAGAAATATATGGTCATGGGAACCATCAAATAACTAGTATCTCAATTATGATTATTATGAAATTACAATATTAGTAAAAAAATACTTTAGTATTAGTGTATACATTGTAATAAAAATTTAAAAGAATCGAAGATTACTATTTTCAAATATACATTTTTTACAATTAGATATTTATTACATCACTCTTACACAAACTTCGTAATTATGGTATTACATTATTGATGAATTAGTGTAACCATTAGTTGATTTAATTTCCTTTTCCCCACAAGATCTATTTCATTCTTATTATTATTGGGGATCATGAATTAACCCCCATACCCATCCAAAATTCACTATAATAAGAAATAAGGGATTATTCTTATTCCATGAGTCTACAAACATATTAATTTATTACTTTCTTCGCGAATAAATCTATAATTTAATTACATTATATATATTATCAATATAATGAAAAAAATTTCATCTATTGTTTATGTCTATTATAAATAGATTTGAAATAAGTTATTTTATTAAAATTAACGGGATTTATTTTGAGGATATTGTTCTATTTATTTTAATTAATAAAAATACTTTATGAACTATTTAAAATTCAATACCATGGTTTATTCCTATAATTAGGTTCCCTAAGCTGTGTAATATTTCACATGAAATATCCAACTCAATATAAATATAAAATTATCAATATTGAATACTTTTCATAATGTAAATCTTCGTGAAATTATTATCACTCGTATGAAAGATATCATAAAAAAATAATGACTATCCCAATGAAAATATAGAGACTTATATATAATAAAAATGTAATTATGGTTTAGTTCTGGGGATTCAAGATTGAATAAAATATAATTGAATTTATCATGAATGAACAAACCAATAAATATTTAGAATTTTATTTATAAAAAAACTGTATCATCCTCAATATATTTAGAATTTTAAAATGTATTATTACATGTTATATATTCATAAACATTTCATAATTTGGATGATATAAATTTAGAAACAAATTATGAACTCTATAAAAAAAATTAATAATCAATTTTTGTGACAATAAGGATATGAGAGTTATAAATTTCTTCCATGAAACCTATTCTCAAATGAATTCTAATTTTCGTAACAAAATACATTTATAAACCTAAAATTTGATTTATATGGACCAAATGATAGACAAATTTTGGAAAAAACATACTAATAAATAATTAAAATAATTGGAATTGTTTTTCTCTATAATAATATTATTATTCTAACAATTAGAGTTAAAAACTCAACCTATGAGTCATATATAACTTTTTTATTCGATTTAATGAATGATTTTTTATGGTGATGGGATAAAATATTGGTATATCCAACCAATTTTCATTTTATTGGGTTGAAGAGGAACTTTTATGGGTCCTTAAGATACATCCACATGTCCCTAAAGTATAGATATAAATGAAATGTTCATTAATAAAATTGGGAGTTATTTTACCTTTGAAAAATCCAAAATCCCATACAAACATTCAATAATTAATGAAGTCAAAATTATTCATGAAATTATTGGAAAATAACTAAAATTCGTATCATTAATATAAGATAAAAACTAAACAATGTAATAAACCATAATACCACAATAGCCAATGTACAATGAGGATGATAAACCAATAATAATCAATGTAACCAACCATAAATCTAAATCAACAAACATGATCAATGATCCAACTACAAAATACATCCCATGATTTATGAATCTCCATTATATAATTGTAATAAATTTCCTTTCCATGTTTCTCAATGAACAATATCTGCAAAATCCCCAATAGGAAAAGAAGGGTTATATAATTAAACATTGTAGAATTTCAACAAATTACATCCCTACTAGCTCTAATCGGATAGAACATGATATCACATTAATATAAAACAATTTATATAAAAAATTTATAATAGTTTATAAAAAATAAAAATAGTCCATCAACAATTTTTTTTTCCAAAAAAGATCAAATAACAAGTAATTCCAACCATATTATTCTTTAAATGATTTTGATTTCCTTTTCGTCATACCGATTCCATGACTCACAAACACACCCAAAAATGATTACTTCTCATATTGTATTATACTGAAGAGTATTTTCGCATCCATCCACTATGTCATAACTAAGTGTCCAATGTCCTTGTGACTCAAAAACACATTCCCCTTATCTAGGGTCAGGTCCATTTTTTTCCCAATGGTACTCACCTATTATTTAGGGTCACACCGATAGAATGAACTCACACATCACATTTATTCCAAAAAAAAAATCTAATCAGTCATTTCATGAAAATTCAATAAAACAATTACTTCATTTAAGAAAATTCAAAAAAACCATTTATATAAATGACACAAACAACCATGATAAGATAATTATTTTAAATTCCTTCAACAAATCAATTTTCACAATAATTCCATAATTACAAATAATACACAAACCATCAATAAACGGGTATTAAAGAATTATTTTCACCGAAATTGGAAAATAAATTTATGGAAATATAATAAAATTTGGATCTATTATTTCATATTATAAGAATACGAGTCCTGCGTGATGCCACTTGACTTAGTAATTATGAAGGCAATGATGAATTGATTAAAAATTAACAAAATCTAGGTTTAATATCAAAATATACTCCTCATATATATTCCGTTAACTTATATATGGCCTAGAATAACTAGGATTGACATCAAAATCCTTAATTATATCAAAACCACTAGAACACTTATAATTTATGTGTTAATATTTTTATAGGTTTGGGGAAGAATAATGCTTGAGTTATGTAAGAAATAAATGAAAAATGATGCTTTAAATTTTATTCTCAACCAAGAAAAAAATGATAGGATCTTTTTTTTGTAATCTATGTAAGGATAAGAACATTGATAAATAAAACTATGTAATAGCCTCCCAAAAAAGGGGGACCTCACATTTTTGGCCAATAGGGTATGAAAAATTATGCACCAACTATGAATAATTTCTCTATAACACTTTTCATGATTTCCCTTGGGTGGGTGCATTGTTTTTCCATACCACGCGCCTTCCCATTTTCCATGTCTCACTTTGCAGATTTTCATATAGTAGTTGAGTTATTCCCGCAAACTAATATCCAATAATTATCCTTTATAAAATCCCCAAAACAGTTCATAATTCATCAATACTATCAAAAAAATCTCAAAAATTATTTATATAAATAAAATTCATAAATAATGGGTTACTTAATTGAAATCGAGGGGGATACATTCTCCCCTCCAATTTTATTTTTGTTCACTAAAATGAAGAAAACCATAGTTTCTCTGAAAAAATTCTGTCAATTTATCAACAATTTCCATAACTCATTCCCGATACTATTCTTAAATCCTAACATGTTTCCAAATATCCCTCTTTAGTCCAATATTTTACCACAAAAGTTGTTCTCCGACATATCCACAATCTTCCAAGAAAACATATACTAAAGAAACATTTTAATCTCCATTAAAGTGATCCCATAGAATCACATGGTTAGGATCAGGCTAATACTCTTTCAACATAGATACATGAAACATAGAATGCACTGGACTAAATCATTAGGGAAAATTTAACTGATATTCCACCTCACCAAACCCTTTCATGCATATAGAAAATACACAATATATCACGAATATAATATTGTCATATTCACAAAATGATGATGTCTTGTTCATGAAGTGATAAAAATACACTTAATCACTCCCCATGAATGATAGCACCCCAAAATGATGATATTAATATCATTTATAATGTCTATGATCCATCTCAATCCATTTCATGATAAAATTATTGTCCTTCATTTTCCCTATGCATTTATCTTCCCTATTTCTATAGTCAGACAAGTCTCCACATGAAAATATGTAGACAAATAGTATTCTCAAACAATTCATAATAATTATTCTCACATATTGAGGCATGAAAATTTTAATTATATTATAAATCCACGAATGGTACATATTCTTCTCATGAGTAAACAAAACCCATTACAGTGTACCACCGAATGTTATCAAATATTGGTGCTCTTTGTTATAATTTCCCAATCATTTGATAATGATACATGAAAAATCTTCGAATGTTTATTCACAGGTTCTTATTGTATGGATTTCTATAAATTAGATGTTAACCTTAAGTATATTTCTAATACTATTAAAACTGGTGTTCCATGCACCGTTATGACTTCTCAGATATATATTATTACATATCTACTAATATATGGGAGACTAGAATATGATTTAAATTTCCTAAAATTGTGTTTTAATTATCTATCACTGAAAATGAATCATGTTTCTGAACCATTCATTGGATACCTATTAAAAATACATTTTTTCCATTTCCAAATAGGAATATGTTAATACAAAAAAATCCAAATTTTTTATTCTAATCCTTAACCTACTGATAATTTAAGATTCTTAAAAGAAAATCATCCACCTTAATTTTCATATAGACCCACCAAAAAAATTATTTCAATGCATTATCCATTATAAATATTCATGTATGAATGACCCATTGTGAGTGGTGTTATTCATGATGATTTTGTTTCTAAAAATTCAAAAAGTATTACTGTATAAACATGAAAAAATAAATATAAACTCCCATCCATCTTCCATCGCCCAATGATATCACCACCATTGAGTTTTGAACTCATAGGAACGATATATTAGTTATATGTCTACGAGTCATTAACTATTGTACCAAATTTGGATGAATTGAAACTTTGTAGAAAACTGCAACATCAATTTATTAATAACATTAGAAGTTTATGTCATCTATCACATATATCTACTACCAATGATATGAATCATCATTGACCAACCAAGTATATGAATTTCTGCTTGATGAATCTACCACAAAATTTCCTTTACTGAATATGTACATCATTTACAGTAAAAAAATTCTTAGATACACCACCCATCTTCTTTGACATAGTTTCAATTCCATTTTTGAAAAAAAATATTATTACCGAACATATTATTCATAATCTTTGTAAATTTATCACCAATGTGTTAATAAAAAAATGTATTCAAATCATAGAAAATGACATCAACCTTTAAATCTGTTGTTGTTTAGTTATTCACATTCTAATGAAGTGGAATTTATCCATAAGAAACATCAAGATATCACTTTAAGAGATAAAATCCCATCATAGAGCATGAAGTGTCATTGTAGACAATGTACCGAATTTATGATTCAAAAAATATCATGATTAGAGTTGTTTTGAGGATAATATTAATCACCTAAAATGAATTACAAAATTCATCATTCCATTGGATGGAAACTTACTACCTTTTCAAAGATATCATTGTAGAATATAGACAATAATATTCATGAGAAAATGGTCATCAAAAACATGATAGTGCAATGACACTTGGTATCTCAAATTTTGATTGGTGGTTTCCAAGAGGTAACCACCTCAATAATTACATGAAATCCTAGAATCACCTTTTTTATAGATTATAGGGAAATGTAAAAATACATCATGGAAGAAAATTATGTTTTGGAATATAGATGATGATCTCGTATGATTCATAAAAAATTGTCCAAATGTTTCTCATATTCATCCCTTATGAGTGAATACACAAATATCTCATCCATAAATAATAGGAAAAAATAATCCAGATACAATTAAAATATTTCATTCATTAATTCCATAATTACCAATGGTGAATTTTTAACATCAAATGGCATTAACAAATTCTCATAATGGAAATATCTAATCTTGAAATAATAAATTGGAATATCGACTTTATGAACTCGCAATTGGTGATATTCACATTGAAATTAAATTTTATAGAACTATAGTGATACCAGAAATTGACATAAAATATCATAAATTAATTTAATGGGATACCTATTATTCATCTTATCATTGTTTTTTTAGGATAATAGACACACATCATCAATTTGTTTTAAAAAAAAGAGAAATTCATCCCATAGACATGTGCAATACTGAATAAATCCATTTTATTCCATCTCTTATGACTATATATTCAGATCCCTTAAATCTATTTTAATTCCTAAAAATAAATACGGGAAATATGACTTGTCCTCTGAAGGTGATAAATTGTAACCACAACTTCAATTTTTGGTGGAAACCCAGGAAATTTTTTGATAATAAAAAAATAGAGAAACATGTCAACTAAATATAGAAATTAATATTATTAATATCTTCTATATAGTATAGATTCAAAAATACCAACCATTATAAGATCAAATAAACATTGGATTTTGATAATCTCATTCCATATGATTTTTCATTTCATTCTACTTTTAAGATATTCTTCACAACATCATCGGTCATAAAACATACCATCATGTATAAAAGTAATTGAGACCCTCTAATGTTTTCAACCAATCAATAGTATATATCAAACTATATACGTCCATCAGATGCTATGAGAAGTACCATATCAGGTCATCTCTATAAATATTTATCTAACATTCCCTACAAATTAGGGTTCCCCTTTATCTTTGATAGGTATAAGTTTAATGATTTAACATAAAATGATTCATAACCAATCTCAAAAATATCAAATCAATTGAATGATATTAAATAAATGAATGTGATGCATCAATATAAAAAAATATTACATAAGTATGGAACTAAAAATAATCTTAACTTGCATCATTGATGGTTCAAAATAATCATCCGTAATAACATACTAAATATATATGTAATTTATATATCATGGTAATTTGTTCCCTATTTTTCGTTTAAGGGTTACCTGAATGAAGTGTCATGGTATTCTAATAATCAATATGGATATCTATATAAGGCCCCAGCCTTAATCCTTACTTAATCATGAGTTATTACAAGATTACACATTGAGGATCGTTTCAGGTTTAGAGTTTTGGATAATTGGATCATAAAACATGCATTACATTCAACATTTAAACAAAGTGGTTGCATAAAATATAGTATTCATTTTTACTATCGATGGAAACATATTTAATATAAAACATGGATTATTTCTTGACACTTCCTTGACACTATCATCTCATCATGTACATTTCCCTTAACCTATGAAAATCATTAAAAAAACATGGGATGAGCATAAAAATCTCTGTAAGGGATATGAAAATATGGAAAGGAAACATGAGTACATGTATACATAAGAATCAATGAAATCATACTTTACTCATAAAACATAAGCACATTAACATACCTCATAAAATCATGAATAAATAATAGAAATCATAAGACATAAACGTAACTTTAGGCATTCATAACATTCTTACGTAGGAAGTAACCCTCTTGGTTGTATTTGGAATACCCATCACAGTATATTCCCTAAATCTCTTCGGAGAAACCTTAATGTTTAACTCCTTCGCGTTACCCAATGCATTGGAGAGCTATATCGGGCTCACCCACACTTAGTTTATCACGGATCCACACGTCATCATAATAATTCCCAAGAACCAAAACATAATCGTATCACATAAAACATACACAAAGGAAACATAACATTTCCATCTTTAGATGACAACATATCAATACCACACATTGATATAAAAACATTATGAAAAATCATTTTCAATACCAAAAGAAAAGAAAAGTAATACATGGTATTTATTATTCTTTTTTTAAGGTATGGCTTGTAGAGGAAGCTGAAACTCAAATAATGGTCACGGTGGAGGAAAGTCATTATCGCCGCATACGTATGACAAAAGCATTCCCTTTTGTCATTTAGTAAAACGCTTTATATAAAAACGATTCCTTTTCGATAAACGTAAAATTCCAAGGGGCTTATACACAATATAAATGAAGGTTGTGTATAAAACAAAATATGCCTCAATGAATGGAGATTGAGACAAAGTCTCATACCTCGGGTTCGAGTTGATTTGATCATTGTTTAACATCTTAAATAATAAACATGAGTTAATTTATAATTTCTTAAGAAACGTTTTCAAGTTCATTATTCCTTTTTTATCATTTATTACCATGTCATGAACACTATGCAATTATTTAAGTTAATAACATTTGTTTTAACGATCATTGGTACTTGAGTAAAAAATATGCTCTTTATAATTTCAAGTTGTTCATGTATCCATTATATCCAGAGTTATACTCATGATGTATATATTATATATATAATATATATCCAGTATATACATGCATTTATAATATTACATAACGTTTAGAGGTAATAAATGAAATGTACCGTTCATGGAGACGGTAAGCCGTACGTACGAATGAATGCTACTTTCATTTCTATTTCATATTATATGGAATGGAATCATAATTATATAAAGGTATATTATAATTCTAGTATAATATCATATATAATACCATTAATTAAATTCATTATACATCCCACATGTGGTATTAACAAAATCAAATCACTTTGAGGGGGCGGTAGTCCGCACTTCCTAAAATGAAGATATCACGTATACCCATAATGGAAGCCATAAAGCTATGCTATAAATGAAAAACACAAAAGCTTAAGGAAAACATAAACATATAATATATCATATATTAATATAGTGACATAATAATGGACAACATTGAAGGTGTTATAAGAATACTGAACAATCATTGTTTCGTGAGGCAGAAACTCGCCATCCACAGAAACAGTATGTTCATTAACCATTAGTTGTAGGTGTGTGTAACTTTATCTCTAATCCTTCTTATAAAAACATCCTAGTATATGGAAGATACTGGTTTTGTTACATAATAAATGAATAAAAATCGTTTAGGGGGTTGGAGAAGAAAAATAATACATAAGAACACAAGAGAAGACACTACATTTAAATCGGGTAACTTTTTTTGATTTGAGCTCAAAGGCTTCCTTGGGAAGACTTCTTCCAAATGTGAGGCTTCTATGAGATAGAGACGGATGTAGAGAGACAAAATTTGTAGGGGATGGACGAGCCAAAGGCTTTTGATATAAGGCCCCAGCCTTAAACCTTACTTAATCTTGAGTTATTACAAGATTACACATTGATGATCTTTTCAGGTTTAGAGTTTTAGAGAATTAGATCATGAAACTTGCATTACATTCCACATTTAAACAAAGTGGTTACTTAAAAGATAGTATTCATTCTTCCCATCAACGGAAACATATTTAAAATAAAACACGGATTTGTTCTTGACACATCCTTGACACAATCATCACATCATGTGCCTTTCCCTTGACCTGTGAAAAACATTTCAAAAACATGGGATGAGCATAAATAGCTCAGTAAGGGTTATAAAAATATGGAAAGGAAACATGAGTTCATATATACATAAGAATGAAATCATACTTTACCCATAAAGCATCGACACTTTAACATACCTCATCAAATCATGAATAAATCATAGAAATCATAAGACATTAAAGGTAACTTGAGGAATTCATAACATTCTTACGTAGTGAGTAACCCTTTTGGTTACGTTTGGAATACCCATCACAGTATATTCCCTAAATCTCTTTGGAGAAACCTTAACTTTTCACTCCTTCATGTTACCCAATTCATTGGAGAGATATATCGTGCTCACCCGCCATTAGTTTATCACGGAACCAACCGTCTTCATAATAATGCCCAAGAACCTCAACATAATCGTATCACATAAAACATGCATAAAGGAAACATAACATTTCCACCTTTCAATCACAATATATCAATACAAAACATTGATATAATAACATTATGAAAACCATTTTCAATACCAAAATAAAATAAAAGTAAAACATGGTATTTATCTTTCTTTTAAAAAGAAGGCATGGCTTGTAGAGGAAGCCGAAACTCAAATAATGGTCACGGCGGCGGAGAAGTCATTGTCGATGCATACGTATGACAAAAACATTGTCATTTGTCGTTTAGTAAAACGCTTCATAAAACATGCATTACATATTGAGTTATTACAAGATTACACATTGAGGATCTTTTCAGGTTTAGAGTTTTAGAGAACTAGATCATAAAACATGCCTTACATTCCGCATTTAAACAAAGTGGTTACATAAAAGATAGAATAAATTTTTCCCATCGATGGAAACATATTTAATATAAAACATGGATTCATTCTTGAAACTTCCTTGACACTATCATCACATCATGTACGTTTCCCTTGACCTGTGAAAATCATTTCAAAAACTTGGGATGAGAATAAAAAGCTCATTAAGGGATATGGAAATATGGAAAGGAAACATGAGTACATGTATACATAAGAATCAATGAAATCAGACTTTACTCATAAAACTAAAGCACTTTAACATACCTCTTCAAATCACGAATAAATCATAGAATTCATAAGACATAAAGGTAACTTGAGGCATTCATAACATTATTATGTAGGGAGTAACACTCTTGGTTATGTTTGGAATACCCATCATAGTATATTCCCTAAATCTATTTGGAGAAACCTTAATGTTTAACACCGTAGTGTTACCCAATGAATTGGAGAGCTATATCGGGCTCATCCACCCTTAGATTATCACGGAACCACCCGTCTTCATAATAATTCCCATGAACCACAACATAATCGTATCACATAAAACATGAATAAAGGAAATATAACATTTCCACCAATAAATAACATGATATAAATACAACAAATTGATATAAAAACATTATGAAAACCATTTTCAATACCAAAATAAACTAAAAGTAAAACATGGTATTTATTTTTCTTCAAAAAATAGGTATGGCTTGTATAGGAAGCTGAAACTCAAATAATGGTCACGACGGCAGAGAAGTCATTGTCGCCGCATACATACGACAAAAACATTTCCTTTTTTCATTTAGTAAAATTCTTCATATAAAAAATATTCCTTTTGGATAAAATAAAAAGTCAAAGAGGTTTATAAACCTTATAAAAAAGGTTCTGTTTAAACAAAATATGCCTCAATGAATGGAGATTGAGACGAAGTCCCATACCTCGGGTCCGACTTGACTCAATCGTTCTTTAACCTCCTGAAAAATAAACTTGAGTTAATTTCTAATTTCTTATGAACCTTTTTCAATTTCATTATTCCTTTCATATAACTTATTACCATGTCATAAACACTATGCAATTATTTAAGTTAATAACGGTCGTTTTAACGATCATTGGTACATGAGTAAAAAATATGGTCTTTATAATTACAAGTTGTTCATGTATCCATTATATCCAGAGTTATACTCATGATGTATATATCATATATATCATATATATCCCATATATACATGCATATATAATATTACATAATGTTTAGATGTAAGAAATGAAATGTACCGTTCATGGAGACGGTAAGCCGTACGTACGCATGAACGCTACATTCATTTCTATTTCATATATTATGGAATGGAATCATATTTATATAAAGGTATATTATAATTCCATTATTATATAATATATAATAACATTAATTAAATCATTTATACGTCCAACATATGGCATTAACGAAATCAAATCACTTTGAAGGGGCGGTAGTCCGCACTTCCTAAAATGAAGATATCATGTATACCCATAATGGAAGCCATAAAGGTATTCCATAAATGAAAAACAAAGAATAATGAGGAAAACATAAAACTATTATATATCATATATAAATATAGTGACATCTTAATGGCCACCTTTGAAGGTGTTAGTATAATATTGAACAATCATCGTTTTGTGAGGCAGAAATTCGCCATCCACGGAAACAGTATGTTCTTTAACCATTAGATGTAGGTGTGTGTATGTGTAGCTCGAATACTTCATATAAAAACATCATAATATATGGAAGATAATGGTGTTGTTACGAAAGAAATGAATAAAAAGAGTTTATGGGGTTGGAGATGAAAAATAAAACATAAGAACACAAGAGAAGACACTACCATTAAATCGGGTAACTCTTTTTGATTTAAGATCAAAGGCTTCCTGGGGAAGACTTATGCCCAAAGTGAGGCTTCTAAGAGTTAGAGAGGGATGTGGAGAGAAAAAATTCTCAGGGTTTGTTAGAGCCAAAGGCTTTGTAAGTGTGGGTAAGGCGGTAGAGGTGGGGGCCTTTTATAAAAGGAGAGGAGAGGCACTCTTGGAAAGTAAAGAAAAGTTTCTTTTTTTTAAAATTTGTTTCGGATTTAAAAGGACCCAAATTGATATAATTATAGGATAGGGTGATAAGGGTTCTAAATATACCCATACAATAATATTTTGACAATTGTAGGTCTTATATTGTACATTATCTTTTCATTTTATTTAAATCGTTAAATAATGAGGTAATCATTGCATCATCATCATGTCATAAATAATTTAATTTTATAACGTCTAAAAATTATAAAAAAATAATATGATTTATATAATATATTTAGATTTCTAATGAATATTTATAGTCAACAATATGACTTCTATAACCCCATTTAAAAATTGTTTTAGTAAAACAACTCATGTTTGTGTCATTTTTACTTTTTCTTTAAATTTAAATATATTAATGTCATTTTATTTCCAAAGTGGCTCCATGGGGTCCCAAAGATGATCCATTGATTTTCTTGGTCTTCCATGACACATCCAATAAGGGTAGGACATGTAACAAGCTCATCACTTATTATTAAAACATTATTTTTACCTTAAGCTACACTAATTGCTTCTAATCACGATTAATAACATAAAAGTTAGTATTAAAAAAATTATTTTAATCCCATTGTACCCCATTTTACTTCGTAATGACAACCATGTGTGTTGGATTTTTGAAATTCAAAACACAGAGGTGGTAAAATTACATTTAAAGGAAAAATCAGCTTTTTAAGTACCACTAAGTGGTTTCCCTATTCATCAAAAATTGAAGTTTTTCAGAAATATACTAAAACATCACCCTAAGATATATTTGATATTCTGAATTCAAAAATGATTTATATTTTACAAAATTCAAAATATATAAGTTAAATTAATTAATTTAATAATTAATTCTCGTTGTCTGATCAAATAACGTGTTTTTATGAAACAATAAGTAGTAAAAGATTGACACTAGTTTATGTCCAATTTCAAAGTGAAATTAATTCCAATGACCACTATTGAATTAAATGGTAAAAATATATTCTAATTGAACTTTAAAACCAATTCAAAAGATAATCTATCAATAAAATTAAAATAGATGAAAAATCAGTTTCGATGTAAAATGCAGTATTTTTTCACTATTCATTAAAAAATGATCATTGTCCGAAAAATACCAAATATTTATCCAATGTAAATTTAAATTTCCCAATAATAAATAATATGTTTATTTTTACAAATAGATCTTATAAAATTGTCAAAAGTTTGATTTAAAATGGTTTTCTATCAAAAGGAAGTAAAATAATCTTTTAAAAAAATTCAGTGTATCCCATGCTTAAGATTGGATTTATTTTCATTTTATGCCTCTAAAACACTATCTAATTCATAAATAGACATAGTTAAAAATATCTATTATTCATTAAATACTTGGGATGTTACAATCTGTGTTCCCAAAAAAGGATTATTCTTCATCCCTCCTCCCATCAATTCATATGACATGTGTGAAACATGAGAATAATCCCAAACACCTAATATCCAAGCAATATAAAAAAATGATGATGATACCCCATCTGAATGAAATATTGTAATTCTCTATGTGGTTTGGTACACTATCACTTCATGTGGTCCTATGGAAAACATTGTAAACATATTCATATTCCCTTATGACATGGAGAAATATTTATCAATCCATCCATCATATTCTGAGCCATACTTCCAACTTGGAAATAAGTTTACCTCTTATTATTTCTCCCAAAATTAGAGTACCCACTATTTACCATAATAATTAATGGAATCCATCCAACAATAGATCTAAATATTCCTTTTTATGGTAATATAATTTTATTTACGATATCTATATATTCCATCAAACTATATAAATCAATCATCAAGAAAATATCCTACATCATTCAAGATTCAACAATTTTTTCTTTCAAGTATGCACTAGAAGAACCAGTGGGTTAAAATTATACAATATTTATTAATTTATACACATAAAGTATTAATATTATGATCATGTGTTTTCTGTTGGAAAAAATATACTTCTCTCGAAATAATGAATGTATGATTATTATATTTTTTGTTAGAAAATTCCTAAAAATTATCTTATGTAAAACCATTATGTAATTTAGCGTAAACCTAAAAATACCAAAATTTTCATAAAAAATCCTAAAGAATATTTTTCTCATGTTTGGCATTCTAATCTACATGTTTTCCATGGTAATCGATGATTTTTGTACTAATAATAATATTCATATCCTCCTTCAAAGTTTATTAATTACAATAATAAATGATTAGATTATTCTTCTAAAATTGGAATAAACGATTCAATTTCCTTGGTTATTCCATCATGTTCTCTCTATCCACATCCTAAAAGGCTAGGACTATAATATAAAATAGTTTTTGGTTCCTATGTGGATAATGAGCAATCACATTATTAATTTTTTCTTCTAGATGATTTTTAAGAAACATATCCTGTTATATTTTTTAAAAATTCAAAAAATGTGATATGTATGAATCTCTTAAAAAATAATGTATTAATAATTTGAAATTATAACAAATCATCCATATATGAAACATTCATTAAAAATTAGAGAAATTTTATTTTAATCCCATTTTGAAAAGTCCACCATGAATTTAAAAATCAAACCATTTTCAAAATTCCACTGTTATTATTTTTTAAAAATATTATCAATTGAAAAAATTTATAATCTTGTCAAAATAATTATTTTTTCAAAATATCGTAAATCATTTCCTAATATGTATTATATACTACTAGTGGGATTTCATTTCTAATTTTCATGTCATGCTCATCTCAATAGTTTACTTCATTATAATGAGATTTAAAATCCGATAATTGTGTCCAAAAATCATTTGTACCCAACACCCGATTAACATGATGTGTCGTATTAAAATGTATGTTATGAATTTTTATGATATATATTTCATGTCCCTAAAATCCTACTCAATTATAACAACCCAACTCACATATTAACTAGTTTGAATTATAAACTACAATACTGACAAGACTTCTCAACAAGGAATCATAAAACTCATATAACTTGGGAAAATGATAAATGGACAAGCAATGAATGATATTATCTGCATCATCCCACCATCACTATTGGATTTAGTTGATAAAGAATTTCTTCGTGACCTTTAGAAACATCCCCAAGGATACAAATGAGGATAATAAATTCAATGGGATTCAATAAAATTGTGGGAATGTTTTACCATTGACAACTCAAACAACTTAACCAAAGATTCCAAAAAAACACTACTAAGTGATACACGAATACAATGTAAAACAAATCAATGTAATACATTTGATATAAAAACCAAAATACAATAGAGTACCAAAGTGAAATATAAAAAAATAAAATTAAAAAAAGAATATAAACAAATAAAACTCAACAAAAACTAAAAAAACATTGATGCCCTATACATGATCCATCCTCCCACTCCCATATAAATTAAAATAATCATGATGCACCAGAAATATAGTGTGATATGTTACCATTTCATATGTCTTGATTAAAAATATCAATATAATAAGATATATTCCAATTCATGGGTGAATAATGAAATTCAATATTCTTTCTGAAAATGTCATTCTTTTTAATTTTAGTAGGATAAAATATGTTAGAACATCTAAATAAATGAATTTATTTAAATATTTTAAAAATATTTTAATAAAATTTAAGAATATCAACACCAAACTAGTTCTCAAACTGAATAGAGTTTTAATGTAAAAAATAATACAATACAGTAAACAATTTAACATAAATTTTCATTAATAAAAATATCATGATTCAAAAACACTCCCAAAAATACATTACTCTTTGAATATTAAATAAACATGAGGGGTTTCTCATCCTTCCACTAATTAACCACTATGTGGAAAATCTCATTATTTCCCAATGACATACACCCCTTATCCAGGGACATGTCCCTTTATACCCTTGTGGTACACCACATTTATTTAGGGTCATATAAATATCATGAACGCACATATCCCATGAATTCCAAATCCAATTGAAATCCACTATATCATGAAATTTCAATAAGTCAGTAAATTTTTTAAATCCATTTAAAATACTCTATTTCCATTAATAGAAAAACCATTTAAAATTAACCATTTAAAATAATTCAAACAAAATCTTTTCATTGAAATTCAATAACAAAATAAATTAATCAAAACATTACAAAAGATGGTATGTACCATGATTTGAAAAGATATATCACAATAATTTTTAATTAAAATAAAAAATATTAATATTGGATTCAATTTATATTAACATGAGTAGATAGTGAATCCACAGACCATCAGATTGATGGAAAAATTCAGGAATAGTAAAAAATACTAACAAAATAGTGTTGAATCTCTAATAACCCTATTATTTATCTTACCCAATGATTAAAAAAGACAAAATTAATCATGATCTCAATCCAGAAACATAGATCCATCCGCAATAGACATGATCTATGAAAATGAGAAGCAATAGATGGTAGATCATAGAAAAACATGAAAAAATACCATAAATATGTACTTACCAATTGAATATAGATTCAAGGAACCCATAAATACCTTTAGATCACTATGATTCGATGTAGAAATGTTACACATCATTTTTAGGAGTATTTATAGATGTAGGGGTGAAATATTGGAAATTTTTTTGTTAATATACAATCCATACATAGATGAACTTTTTATGATCATGTTTGTAAACACTCCACGGTTATTCACATGGCTTTCCAAACAATGTGATATCATTATACCGAACTTTTCCTCAAAGGTAATATCAAAAAAATTTACCAAATTTTTAGAAAAACTATACAGTAACCATTAAAAATCGTTCTATCCACTATGAATAGTTTCTATTGGGTGACGACACCATTTCTCCAAAACATGTCCCTAACCAAGTCCCTTCCCATTAGCCAATGACTCACTATTCATGGTTTCCGTTTTGAATTTAATTATTTGACCCAAATTGTAAACCAATAGTATAACTATAGAATAGATACCTAAAACAATCCAATATTATTACATTCCCTCTCATAAATCACCTAAACTCTTTAAATTCATAAAACAAATAAATACATGGTCATATTCATAAAATAGATTGTGTTGCACAAATGATGTCAAAAAAGTATTATATGATTAAATATATATTATCTCTTAAATCCCATTACATGAATCATAAAATATTATAATGGAACATAATATGGATCACTTTCTCTAATTTATATCATAATTATATCAAAATTTCTTATAAGGATAAAAAATTAATATTAAATTATTTAATGTTGAGTGATTTTAATATTAGTTATAAAAATTATTGGTTGTTGAATATATTAATTTTATAGGAATATTATTAAGTGATGTTATTCATGGTAATTGTAAAAAATAGTTTCCTAAAATCATAATATATTATATTATGAGTGGGTTAAAAGAACATTAGACCTTGTTTTATTTCATGTCCTAGTTTCATATGATTTATAATCATCGTATATATTCTCTATTTTAAAATTAAATTATATCACCACATATAATAGCTAAAAATATAACATGATCCATATAACAACATGAATATCATAAGTAGAATGTTATATGGCTACCTTGGAATCATGAATTGTGGAATAATGATTAATCCCATCCCATTTTTCTCTCAAGGATATATGAATTTGATATATCATACAAAAATATTGATTATTACTATTATAAGATTATCCTAGTAGTATTATATATTGTGAATTTTATATTATACCAAATGAAATCTCCATAATGAAACAATTAAAAATACAAATCGAATAATTTAATGAAAACATGTATGTCTATCCATTAACTAAAAATATAATGCCATAAAATTCACAAAAATTGGAAAATAATATTAATTTTTTACTAAATATATCATCATATACGAAATCATTTCCATACAACCTTATTCTATTAGTAAATAATGTCACAAATAACCCAAATTATCATTATCCACTTTTCTGGAAGAATGAAACACCACAATGAGAGTTGAAAAATCAATATATGAGTTTCATAAGATGTCATGGACAGAATAATTTTTTTTCAATAAAGACAATTTAACATAATTGGATGATTCATAGTAATCACGACATTTAGTTAAGATATTTTAATTTAATCCAATTTGACTAAAAGTTTAGTGGAATGGAAATAAAGAGTGTTAATTGAATAAATATATATAATGATGATATATAATTTTTTAACAAGTTTTTCAATTATATACACATCCATCTCTAGTGAGAGTAATCCACATATGGATGAAGTAACATTCCATGAGAATTGTGGTATGCCTATGATAAAATCCTGAAATTTCATAATCCCATAAATAATGAATTTCAAAATAAAATCCTTGTAAAATTCTTTTACATAAAATTTATCTTATATACATCCTCAATATCATCATAAATAGTGATTATGAGATATTTCCATTAATAATTAATATAAAATTAATTTATTCAACTTCATAACATTAAATTTTTATGTTTTTAATAATAACCTAATAATATAGAGATATATTTCCATTATTAATTTGGATGGTATAATTAACTATTATATTAAAAAAACATCACATTCAATGATACAACATCAAATAAAGAACCAAGCCTAATAACTATTTATTTAAAGATGCATCATCTATTTCCAAAATTTAACATTGATTCCCCACACTATGTTTTCTAATATTAAAAATATGGTCAATCATTTCACATTGGATTATACCTAAAGATATTATTTTTAGACTCTTGAGGACCTAAAACTATCGGTGTAAGCATCATATTCATATAAATGCATAGAATATATTCATATTACTCATAGAGTAGTTTAGTTATTTATATACTATATTACTTATCAAGGATTCATTAAATAAAATAACATAACAATTGGTAAATAGTATATACACTACTTGGAAAATCATTATTGTTTGATAGATGATACCATTTAGTTTCATACATGGATTCGGGGGAGATTTTGTTGTTAATAATTATTTTTCCCAAAATTTACCAATTTTAAAAATTGGAATCATTTTCATGACATAATATCTCAACATGAGTTGATGAATCACTTATTAGTATATTAATGATAGGTTACGATTGATAAATTAATCCAATATATGTCATTGGATCTCATTAATAATCTAAACAATAGTTCAACTAATAATGGAGGATAAATATTAAAATAATTCATTGTTCCCCAATAAATGGAATAATATATCCAACTTGATATATTAATGTTTCTTCTATAATTCTTTATTTATATTAGATTTTATAGACTTTGGGAAAATAATAATATGAACTAAATAATATTGATTTGTCATGTTTCAAATTTTAATGAACCTTAATTATTACTATATATTTTTTATACATATAAACCATTAAAATTTAACTCAATATACTACAATGAAATATTCATATTCAATACTAACCCTCATGGAAATCATTAAATATATTTATATATTTAAAAAATCTTATCCTCAACAAGTTAATAACATTGTCACTTGAGAAAATTTTCAATATTAGATAACTAAATGAACATTTGTTATTAGTTTGGATATTATTATTTTATTACCCATATTGGATTTCATTTGGATTGATCAACATTCTTTATCTTATTTTATTATCCAATATCAATATTTAAAGAAAAAATTTAAACAAGTAAACATATATGATATATTTGAAAATCCAAAATTTCACATATTATTCAATTTAATTACGTCATTTGAAATAATGTACCAATGTTCATGAAATCTAGTATTTTAATTAGTATGTTTAAATTTTTTGATCATACATTAGTAAAAAAATTATGATAGTCATTTGGGTACTAGGTGTATGTTTGATAATATCTTTCCTTGTTTCTCCACATAAAAAATATATCTATTTTTATTATAATATAATTATTTGTTCCCATTCATTATTTTATTATAAAAATTGTTTAGATTTTATTAAAAATTGAATAATAAGACATTTCTATATCTCTATTTATTAATATAATAACCTTTTAAGAAAATATACCAATGGATGTGACATTTCCTTGAAAAATGATCGTATTACATTAATTATACATCAGAATAGGATTTTATATACACGGTACTAGACAAATTATTCTTATGATACATTCATTACAAATGATGAAATTCTCATGAGTTCATCCCATATTTATGCTCTTATTGATATATATATATATATATTAAGGCATACATCACATTACAATGATATGACAGTCAATGTGATCCAATATCAACCATTAATTTATGAATTGTTGAGGATTATTTAATTAGGAATCTAATAATCATAGTAGTGACTAACAAGATAAAACCAATCAGAGTTTCATGACATGTATCCACTCCCAAAAACAAATTGATTGATAGTAATATAATCTATTTCACTAAAATAGGCATGAAAAAAATCAAGAACAACAAGAATTAAATCTATGATTATGAATGAGTCTCAAGAGATTTGATCTTATAGAAAATATCATTCTTATACATTGGAAAGAAAATTAAACCACATGTACGAGTGGATATTAACAATAAACATGAAATTAGAGAAGTTATTCTTCCTTTAACATATCATGGTGTCCCTATATTTTGTGAAAAAACCTTGTACTTATATATTCAAGAATATTTTATTTATATTATAAATTATATGGATTCATGGAATGATAAATATATATTTATTTATTTAGTTAAATCTTTATGATATATTTTATTTCACCTATTCAATTTTACACTTATATTAACTATAAATTGTCATATTCGCTTATTATTAATTCCATCACCTCCGTATAGAATATTTAATGCATTTATATTATAGTGATTAATAGTTTTCATACATATAAAATTACATGTTATTATATGAAAATCAATTACATGTCAATAAATTCACCCATAAACCATATAGGTCTTGTGACTTTTTAATCCTAGATAAAAAAATAACCAGTTCAAATGTGAACCATATAATATCACAATACATTCTTTATAACTATCACCCTTATTGAATGTATCATCTATAATACACTTATTTATATAAAAGGTTCATAAAATAAAACATTAGATGAAATGAGACACTAAATAACCTTAAATTTGGGATATTTCAATATAATATTATCATTAGGGTATTACAACTTGTGAACAACATTTTAAAACCATACCGTATAAGTATTGTATCATAAAAAAAAGTATGTAATATAATATGGTAGTTCATAAGAAAAATAATTATAAACTAATTAGTGAAAATTATCCATGAGAACATAACACTAGAGAATGAAATATATTAATGGAATACATAGATGAATATAAAATATTTTGAATAGGCTACACAACAATAAATTAATAATATTTTTGGCTTTGTAGAATCACTTGTGTTGCATTTTATTCAATAGAAAACATTTCAATTGTATTATTTGGGTATTAGGATAAATTTTACTGTGCAACATTTTATACTTTAGATGACATCATGAATACCCTATTTTGTCCATGGAATAATCTATCTTCTACCCTATTTCTACCATCGGATAAGAACAAAAAATATCCTATGATATGCTAGAACATAAATAATTACCCAATTTATAAGTGGGATGTCACATACATTACTTATTTTGGTTACGTTTGGAATACCCATCACAGTATATTCCCTAAATATCTTTGGAGAAAAATTAACTTTTCACTCCTTCGCGTTACCCAATGCATTGGAGAGATATATCGGGCTCACCCGCCATTAGTTTATCACGGAACCACCCGTCTTCATAATAATTCCCAAGAACCTCAACATAATCGTATCACATAAAACATGCATAAAAGAAACATAACATTTCCACCTTTCAATCACAAGATATCAATACAACACATTGATATAAAAAAATTATGAAAACCATTTTCAATACCAAAATAAAATAAAATTAAAACATGGTATTTATTTTTCTTTTTAATAGAAGGAATGGCTTATAGAGGAAGCCGAAACTCAAATAATGGTCACGGCGGCGGAGAAGTCGTTGTCACTGCATACGTACGACAAAAAAATTCCCTTTTTCGTTTAGTAAAACAATTCATAAAAAAGATTCCTTTCGGATAAATGTAAAAATCCAAGGGGTTTATACACCGTATAAAAGAAAGTTGTGTATAAAATAAAATATGCCTCAATGAAAGGATATTGAGACGAAGTCCCATACAAATACGATATCCTTGGTTTAAGGATAAATCAATTACATAATTATGTGTGTCAAACGAATACACCAAATATAAGTGGATATGAAGTGTAAAATAATCAAAGGTCATTCACAAATATTCAAAGGATGACATACTCAATAACTAAATGTTGAACCCAAAGAAATCGAAATTGGGTTAAGAAGTTCCCTTGACAGCCTAACGGCGTCACATCAAAATGAGTTGATGACATATAAAAAGTGTATCTCATCACATGGACATAAAATCTAAATATATAAGGATATATGATAACATATCCCAACATAAAAATATATAATTAAAATACCAAACAAAATAAGTCTTGTAAAAAATAGGAGGGTGAAAGGTTCCCTTACCGACTTGGGTATCTTTCAAAACATACACCCCATGAAAGAAGGACAATAAATCATTGATGTAAATACCCATAAACAAAAATATATTAAAAAAGAATAGAATAATGGGCAGTACATACACCACTGAAAGGAAATTGTGGCAAATGTATCATAAATATCACGGGAATAAAAGTGAGATGAAAAATCCATTACGAAAACTCGGCAGCCTAACGACGCCACATAAAACTTACAAAAATGGATTGATGAGATTAAAAAGGGTATCTCATCATATTAACTTAAATTTTATAGAAAGAGGAATATAAAATAACATCCCCTTACATAACAAAGAGGATATTAAAAGAAGTTACATAAAGGAGAGTACTTAAAAAGAAAGAGAGAGGTTAGATCTCTTACGAAAATTCGGCAGCCTAACGGCGCCACTCAAAACTTCCAAAATGGATTGATGAGAGAGAATAGGGTCTCTCATCATATTAACATAAAAATTATAGTAAGAGTAATATAAAATAACATCCCACTAACAAGAATGATGTGCTTAGAAGGAATGACATAAAAGCTTATACTTAAAAAGAAAGAGAGGAGTAGGATCCCTTACCTCATATATTATAATGTTATAATAATTGTTTAATAATTTTAGTTCATATCAGGCGTTTTTGCCGATGTTTGGTACATGAGTAAAAAATGAACTTGTTTAAAAAAAGATTGCCCATGTAGTTATAAGTAAATAATTTCCAGAATAAGATTAATGATTAAAATATCATTTGTGATTACTGGATTTTCCATAGCCATGTTCTCTACCACACTCCATCAGAACATGATGGTTAGATTTTTCTTCCATATCCATATTTTCACCTATGTGGAAACCCAGTGATTAGTTTATTTGGGTAACCGTTACATTTCATACTATAGTTTTTAAATATTGGTTTTGATATTAATTTTTACGATGTGGGTTTCTATTAAAGAAACTTTCGAATAGTAAACCATTTAAAACCCCGAAGAATTTCGAGGGCGAAATTCATTTTAAGGGGGGTAGAATGTAACAGCCCGAGATATTATGAAAAATATTCTTTTTAATTTTATTAATGTATTGTGTTGTACGCTACACAAAAAGAAGCTTGCACAACACACATCCTTGACTAGCCTTGCATTACACGCAATCACAACCTTCCTCGATAGCGTGTGTAGTACGCAATACTGAGTTTCACAAAACAACGATATGCTATTAAAATATTATTACAACTAGCCGTTAGGAATAGTAATAACCAATTTTTAAATTTTAGAAAATTTAGCTCTCAAAATGGACATCATTTTCGGATTCGGAGTATCGAATTTAGCCTAAGGTGAAATTTTGGTACTTTTCGGATAACTTTCATATTCTGATGAATAGTGAAAATTACTAAATTATAATTAAAAACAACTGTTTTAATCGAAATAATTAATAGTGATAAATTATTAATTTGAGTGGTTTTAAAGTATATTTAGAATATATTTTTACAATTTAATATAATTTTGGTCATTGGTTGTAATTTCACATTTAAACCAGACATAATCAAGTGTCAATCTTTTGATAGATATTGTTTCTTAAAAACACGCTATTTGTTTTAACAGCGGGATTTAATTATAAAATTAATTAATCCAACTTCTATGTTATGAATTTGGTAAAATAGACTTCATTTTTGAATTAGGAATATTAAATATAGCTTAGGATGAAATTTTTGCATTGTTCTGAAAAACATCAATTTTTGATGAATAGTGAAACTACGAAGTGGTAGTTAAAAAACTGAATTTTTCATAAAACTTAATTTTACCGCTTCTGTGAATGGAATTTCAAAAATCCGAGAGACACGGTTGATGTCAGTAAGTAAAATGTGGTTCAATGAGATTAACATAATTTTTGGTGAATAGTAACTTTTTACTTTTATTTACCACGGTTAGATGTAAATAGGGAAATTAAGGGTAAGAATGATATTAATATAACCATAACACATGTACTAATTCTATTGGACAAGTGTATCTCGACCAAAAACAACCTTAAGTGTAAAATATTATCATTTAGGCCCACTTGGATTAGATTAGGACATTTATTATTATTTAATTCAAAGAAGAGTTAAAAGAGTTAAAATCAATGTTTATTTACGAAAACATTTTTAAATTAGGGTTGTACATAAGATAAATTAGATTGTAAATATTAATTACAAATCTAAGAAGATTTCATACATAATGGTATTTTATTTTTAATTTTTAGACATCAAATAATTTAATTAATTTATGACACAAAGATGATGCAGTAATTATCTTATTAATGAAATATTGACATAATTGATGTTATAAACACCAAAATAAATGTAATTTGAGACTTTTTATGAATTCCACTAATTTAATAGGTCACTATGATATATTAGTGTTGATTTAATAAAATTTTTTCGAACATATAATTCTGTTATGACTTTCACAAAAATCATATATCAAATAGTGTCAAAATTGATACAAACTAGTTTTTAAATCAAATATTATATTATTAATTGTTATTTTTTTTCTAAAAATCTAAGGATCTTCCAAATGACTTATATAAGGATATATATATTAATAATGAACAATTTGGGGTTCTTTTGGCATGTTATAGTAAGTTTATTAACCATATAGTGAAAGAAAACAAAAAGACACAGTAAAAGTTAAATTATTTAACATAGAGTTAAATCTAATTGATATGATTAAAATAATAACCTAAAATTGTCTAAATCCTATTGGTTGATAGGATTTAGACCCATACCCACTTTAGCTTCGAAATAAGACCATTTGGAACCATTATAAACCGATTTTGACTTTAATATAAAATAATATTTTGAGATATTCCTAAGGTGCCCCTCTCCTCCCTTATAAAAGGGCACCTCCTCCCCCTCCTCCTCACACCAATTTGATCCTTCAAGCTCGGCCAACCCCTGCCAAAATCCCTTCTCCACTTCCCTAGTATCATCCTAGAGGTCCTGGTCTTCTTCTAAGTCCATCCTTAGTTCATTAAGTGGATGCTAAGAAAAGGCGCGTCAAAAAGAGGTAATATCCATTACCGATCTTTTTCAACTTCTTTCTTCTTCAACTTCTTCTTCTTTAGTTGTTTCATGATAAAGTAATAAAATAAGTATTTCTTATATACTTATATGTTATTATAAATATGAAACATCTCTAATTAACCTTCTATCCATCCTACAGAAAAAGGAAATCACCGCGTGTGCGTACGTACGGAATACCGTCCCCACGCTGTGGTGTAATCTATTTTCTACCACCACCTTAATTGGATGGGTATAAAGGTGTAATGAGTAACTATATATGATTATTATAAATTTATATTGATACTGAAATTGTATTCATACACTTCAACACAATTCCACGACCATGGGAATGATATCATCGCTCGTGCCTACGTACGGACTACCGTCTCCACGACGCGATGAGATTCATTCTCAATGATTAACCATTCATGAATGATTATAAAGTATATATAATCAGTACTAATGAAATATATGACCTAATAATGATACTGTAATTATTTATATTTATATGTATGTCATCTTCTTAATTCCATTCAATTCAATAAGGAAACGAAAACAGTGTTAATGGGTACGTACGGACTACCGTCTCTATGAACGGTGTATTTCTTTCCATTTACTGATTTATTATATATGTGTATTATGAATATATATATATAAATCATGTTTTATATTCTGTAATTAAGTAATCGTGATCTAAGTAATCATATGAATAATTACAAGTTAAAAACACGAACGACAAATGAGACAATTTTACCCAAAACACTACTTTAACATGAATTTACAAAAGAACGGGTAATATAAAGTCATCAATGGACCATATATGATATAATAACAATGAATATGATTCTGGAATAAGTCAATAACATGATTTAAATCATTATACAGGAGGTTCGGACACTTACAAAGCAAGTCGGACCTAAGGTAAGAGAAAATTGTGCAAATCACTTTTTTATCTGAGATTGCTTATTCGTAAGTATTTACTGGGGTTATTTCTATAATTATTGTCCATGTTTTATAAAATTGTATTCATGTATGTTTAATGTACTTTTTAACCATTTTACTCTTACCCCATGGTATGAAATGAATCATTCTTTTATTTACCCTTTAAGGTATTTTTTGACTTTTCCGACAAAAGTACGAAGAATGTTTTTTAACTTATACGACATGAATGCATTTTTAAAACATTATTTACAAGAAACTTCCTTTACAAGTTTTCAAGTTTATTTTTAATAAACTTATTTTATTTTAAAGTCGTATGACATGTTATGAATGGAAAAATGTTTTTGAAGTAGAAAGGATATTTTCCTCAAGAATGGAGTTCAAGTATTTTAGCAAAATTATTTTACATCTAAGATAATAAAAGGGTTCTGTTTTTATCCCTATTATTACATTCGTTTTATTATGTTGCGATGGAAATATTTTTATGAATTCCTTTATCTTATATGAATAGTTTTATGATGTCATGTTGTTTAAGAATCCCATTTTTATTACATGGGTTATGCTATGATGTATGGTATATGATTATGTGGCACACATAAGAAAGGATTCATTATAAGATGGGTGGGACCTATATATCCCTCCAATTCATTGGGTAAAGATATTATATGTCATGAGATAGACATGGCTGGAATGGTAGGTTATACCGGTTCAGTGAAACAGGACTGGAACGAGGGTGACTCGATTTAGAAAGAGACTTTCTCCACAAAGATAGTCTTGACAATGAGTCATGACTAACAAGAAATGATTATCTATGAATATGTGTGTATTACATAAAGTTTCATGTTTTATGTTATGCTTATTGGGATTTCATTTCACTACTATGATTTATCCCATGTTATGAAATTATGCTCTCTTTTGCAGGTTAAGATTTCCAAAAATTATGTTCTTATGAATATGATGTGATTGATTTTTCTTTTGTTTACCCTTCCTGAGCATTTGATCTCACCCTTTTATGTTTTCTTTTCCCCAGGATATAAAGAAAGGTTTTAGGTAAAAAAAGGGAAGATCTTTATGGGAGATATTGAAGATATTTCACCACGATTAGAAGATTATGTTCCGAGTTTCCAAAGACACTAAACTATTACGATCCTTGTGTGTGTGTTTTTGTTATGTACAAATTATTCCGCAAAAGTAATGTAATGTCCATGTACGATAAGCTTCGGGTATCTATAGGTAAGATCATCATACTGCACAGAGTGACAATTTCAGACACTGGTGTTTGAAACGCATGTCAGTTTGAATTTTTTGTTTTCATTTCCACATGTGTTGATCTTCTCATCATTCTTCGTGGAACACAAAATGTGTGTCTAAGGGATTTTTGAAGCAGTTCTCTTATGAGATATTGGCCTTTTCTTTCATCAACATGGTCATGCATAAGGCTGGTATTGTCACATTGGTTATAGTGTACATGTCAATGGTTTCATGGAGGGACAAAATCATTAAGGATTGTGGTATGCACAACCCTATGAATACCCCATTTGTTTTTTGTAACTTTTTATGTTATAATAATTGATTAAATTAGATTCATTGGGTGATATAGTCATAGTGGTTTTGTTGATGACGTGTTGGCAGGTGAAGGCGAGCTTTTAGAATAGAGTTGACCAGTAATAGTTCGAATGATTTTTTAGTGGCCCATGCTTAATATAATGTGCTATAAAAAATGATACGAGCATGTACCCTATCTTGACCTCATCCTGTAGAATCTATGATTGAATTTATTTTATGTCATACTATTGTTTTAAATGGTGTTTTGTTGGATAAGTAGTTGATATCTGGGTTACACATGGAAAGCATGGTTCATTGGGTTATACATTTATTCATGATTATAGATGATAGTGTTGAAGATTCCTTGTGATGGATTGACTTGATAATGTCACCAGATGATGATTAAGGACATAAAAATACTTGTGGTTGGTGATGGAGTCATTTAGAAGGCATGTCGCATGTTGAAGTGTGAGTGTGGGTTTTGTGTCGGCAGTGTATTTTGAGGAAATCACGCACAAGTAGTTTTATGTTGTCAATTAGGACTTGACTGTATTCATAGATGAAGACTTTATAATTTCCTTTGATGTATGTGGGTTAAACCTGATTTATAAATCCTATCTAAAATGTTTCTAGAACACTTAGGAAGTTTCAATTTATGAAATTCCAATGGTGGGAGAGTTGTGGTTTCAGAATTTAATGATATAAGCTAAGACGATAGTAGGAAACCACTAGTGAGAGGATGGTTGAAGCAATGAAAACATGTTAATTTCTTTGTTTACATGTGTTCTTTTAAATGACACTTTGATATTTGGGTTGGATTTTGAGCATTGGAATAGTGTTAAAATGATTAAGTAGTTGGGATTGTGAAATTCTAAATGGTTCTTTTGACATTTGGAATCATAAAATGATCATTCAAATGATACTTAACATCATTTTTGGATTATTTGGTGTTTTAATACTTCTCAATTGATTCTCGAGGATGATATATTCTAAGGTTGGTAGATTATATAGTCCCTTGTTTTTTACTAGTATAAAATACAAATGTTTTTTATATTTTTCTATTAATATATGGGTCAGTTTTGAAACCGAGCATCATAATAATGTTCTGCATGTTGGGACTGTTAAATGAAGAAACTCATAGAAATATCACAACCTATAAAATCATAATGTAATCCCTTTTCATGGTACAAACAAACAATATCTATATGTGATCATTAATATTTATTTAATTAAGATTGATTATTTTATTTGGTTAATTTCATAGTTATCTATGTTGATAAACCATGATTCCTATATTATTTGAAAAAATATATATTTAAAATAAATGAATCCCATACATCAAAAGGTATTCGACGTTCATTATATGAGAATGAACCAAAAAAATAACTCTGATCACAACTCCCGCAATAATATTATCCAAAAAAGGACTCCATGACACCACCCCACCAAAAATAAATGAGGTAACACCCATTATATAATTTAGTAAGAAATAACCATTGCATAGTGAGAAGATTTGAGATGAACCGAAATCAAAACAGAGAGAAAACACTAGAATATAGAGGAATAACACATCGTGGGTCATGTCAGGTCACCATGGATAGACGATAGATGCCTGAGAATAATTCTAAACAAAGGGATATCCAAAATGTTGAAGAGGGGACTGTTCGATCTCATGTTATAAGAAGGAGGGAGCCTTCAACCACATGGTTTGAAACATGAGAGGCTGGAATGATTTAAAACATAGCAAAATAGGTGTATTAAAATACATGTAATCCCCTCTAATGTTGTGTAATTCCTCAATGCCAATTTCCAGAGAAAAAAAACATCACCTTCCTCATTTATTTTATTCATAAATGATCTGCACTCCTAGTTCTCAATTCTTGACTTCCCCCAAACTTCCTCTGAGATTCCTTTGAGCACCACAAGCCTCTATATCACAGAATGTGTTGATATAAAATTATAATATTCCTTTCATCAGATATCTCACAAAACATTCTCATCATCAACAATCCAAAAAACAACATTCGGAGAAACTAGAAAAGGGATCGTTCGAACATCCACCCAGTACGATGCTTCTCAATGTTCTCCTCAACACAGGTGCTCACCACCTAATAAGAGGAAATGTAGAAAACCATGTAACGTCCACAACCAGATCCTAAACACATTCCCATAGGATATATTCCTCCAATGAGTGCAACACTCAATATGGAAATTTGGGAATTTTTCTAACAACAAAATATTTTTGAAACCATAAAACGAACAATTTTACATAAGAAATGATAAACAATAAATAGTTTAGGGTACTAAGAATGAATCTAAGACACATGTTCCCACATAATCTAGTCAGTGCCACGAAGCCACCATAAGACATGAACCATGGGGATGACATTCCTATGATAAACCTTCTCATGTAGGTCCTCTATGTCTTCATGCTCCTCCTCGAAGGTCTCATCATCATCAATATCAATCTCACCCTAATCGATGTTGTGAGAGTCATCATGAAGAACAAGACAGAGCTGTGACCCACGAAAAAGTCATGTTTATATATCATCTATGGGGGATGTGATATCCTATATGACACAAATCCAACACGAGTGATCTCCGTGAAAGGCACACCAAAAATAGAGAAAAATCTTAGTCCCACTAATAATAAGTTTCTTCCCATGAAATGGATACAACTTCTGAATCAAATGATCCAAAACATAAAACACTATAGGTATACTTATATGATCATGAATGGATTTATAATGATTCTTCACTACCATCATCATCTTCTAAATCACCTGAACCGTGTATGTAATATTTTGTATCAGTTCATGTCCAAGAATAGAAAAATCACCTAACATATTCCAGTACAATGGATAACGACAAGAATGGATACACAAGGCATCAAATGGTTCCATATAGATGGTGTAGAGAAAAATATTGTATTAAATAAAAACTTTCAAATGAATTTTACTTATCCTCGAACCAGAAAAATCTTGGACATAAAAGAGTGTAATTTATTAAAGAGTCTAGAGTATTAAATCTATCTAATTGTCTTCCATTGGAAGAAAAGATGTTCTATAAAATGGATAAAAACAAAAATCATACTGAATTATTTTCCAAACTCTATAGGTAAAATAATTTTCTTGATTAGAAATTATCATCCTTAGGAATCCATGTAGTATCACCACCTCTTCCGGATACTAACTCGATTGAACCTCCACAAATATCGACATCATGATTTTAATGAGGTATTATGATTTCATAAAATGGCCCATTAACACCCACATATCATCATAGTCTCCCTATGATAATTGGTAAACCGATAAAAAATTTCAATGACATGCCCACCCACTTATACTTAGTAACATTTAATGGCCGGAGAAAATCACTACGAATAGGTGATTAACAATTACCTTATAGAATACCAATCATCAAGAAACAAACTCTACAACTACATGATTATACCCATACAACCAAAACATACATCCATTAGATTGGAACATGTTTTTTTGTTTCATGATGTACGACTAATTGAGTGGTATGTAACTCTCGAAGATCAATATCACACATCACTGAATGAATGAAAATCCAAAACATGAAGGAAACCAATGATTTTTCCACATAACAACCATCAGGAGATTAAAAAAACTACTCGGTCTCTTGAGACCTCCACCTTATGATCTATAACTTGGATTCCTCCACCAACTAGACTATATATGAAAACACAATCATCTAAAAATACAACATATTCCCCTAACATATCTTGTATATATATATATAATGCATCTGAACATATCTGAAACCCATACACGAAGCATGACATGAAAAATTAAACTAAATTACTTTTATAGAATCCATAGAGAATGAGAAATGGACAAAATTTCCTATATATACTGAAATGATGTCCCACACTAACAAGACCACAAGAATACATAATCCATTGTAGTAAATATTGTCAGAAGTGTTGCAACCTGATAAAAATTGGCTCTGAACCTACTATAATAACCTTCATGACTAATGAAACATCAAATACCCACTAACATCTTGTGGGATTACCCATAAAAAACTATTTATATATTATATGGATCCACATTTACTCCCAAATGGGATACACCATTCCCTATGAAACGGACATCTTGGGCCAAAATGGGACACTTTCAAAACATATGAAACTAATTCTCATGGATATGAACTCCAACGATGAAATGAAGATTCTCTAAATTATCCTCCTTGGACATAGAGTACACATGGATTTCATAAATGAAAAGAAACGTGAAAATTTCAAGGAACTCATGGAACACATCTTTCATTAACCCCATGGGAATAGCTAGACAATTCATCTCATTGATTTGCATCACAACAAACATGTAATGTCATTGATTATAATGGGATGCAATATTCAGGATATCATGATCCATTATATGGTATTAATGAAATATTTATCACAAATTGATATTTTATTACAAAATTTCACCCTTAGGTTGGAAAAATAAATCATTAATATATAGAAGAAGATATCAGTACTTCACATTCACATTGTTCAAGAGACAATAATGTATGCAAAACCAACATAGGAAGCATCACATAAAAAATTAAACTAAATTCCAATTATAGGAACAAAACAGAAGGATAAATGACCAAATTATCCTTTAGATATGGAAATTATGTCTGACACTAACAAGTCCACAAAAATTCTAAATACATTCATGTAAATGCTGTCGAAAAGTTGAAACCTGATAAATATTGGCTTTGAACATACTATAATAAATTTCATGTATAATGAAACATCAAACCTCAACTATTATCTTGCAGGATTACCCATAAATAACTACTTCTGTATTAGATATATCCATATGTAATACCTAATGGGATATTACATTTCCAGTGAAACAGACTTCTTGGGCCCTAATGGCACACTTTTAAGACATACCATGAAACATCTCTCGGAGAGGAACTCCAATGATGGAATGAATATGCTCTAAACTATCCTCCATGGGCATAAGGAACCAAAGGATTTCATAAAGGAAAACTTCCCTGAATATTTCAAGGAACTCATGGAACACATCATTTATCATCCCCGTGAGCATAGCTCAATAATTCAACTCACCGAATTGAATCACAACAATCTTGTAATGACCATGATTAAAATGGGATGTGTTCTTCAGAATATCATGATCTTTTATAAGAATTTAATGAAATATTTATCACTAATTTATATTTGAATACCTAATTTCACCCTTATGTTGGTTGAATAAATCATCAATATCTGAATTACGTTATCAGTACTTCAAATTCATTTGGTTCAAGAGAAAATAATGTATAAAAAACTGAATACTTCCATCATCCACCTTCACAGTACCAACCAGTTTAGCCCTTGGAGTCCCACATGACCTATAAAATACATAACTCTATTGAATTCTGAGCTATATAAAAAGATACAAATACACATACGGTGTCATCCTATATGGAGCCATCAAATGAGGAGACACGCATGATTGTAGTCAAATCCTGAACCTGATCTCTCATCATGGTGGTAACGCTACAAACTCTTCTAGGAATATATTGGTTGTACTCTTATATGACTATCAGAAATACAGAATACTGGTCCATAGAAGAACATAGAATAATCCTACTCATCAATGATGAAAATGAAATAATATATCTCTAACCCAATTGACCATCTTGTTCGATGACAAACACCAATGGATCTCTATCACCAACGGTGAATACAATCTACCAATTGAATCAATTCATGATTTCAACCACTGAATACAAAAAATACCTAAAAATGATGATTTATTATTGTTTTATCAATAACCATATGAAGTCAACACAATATTATTGTCACCCCATTATCGGATCACGATTTTTACATAATTCATACAAGTCAGCTCAACCTCTAACTAGCGTAGTCTACTATAAGGGAACATGAAGCCTCTCTATCTCAAGTCCAAAAACATGTAAATGAGCTGGTTATATAAATGATTGTGTTTCTACCACATCAAAAAACAAATGAAACAATAAATAAATAGTTATCTTAAATGATGTCCGGATCACATGGCATTGGAAACGGTTAAAAATTATTGTGACCTTCACCATCTCCATGACCATTGTGGCTTTGATGAAACCCCCCATGATGGCTGAAATCTAGTCACCATGTATGTGGAGAATACCATAGTTTCCCTGATTCTATCACATCCCCTCTCTATTGATCCAAAACTGATGCGACCTGCTACTACTTCCGCAGCTGGATCAACCTCAATAGTGTAGCCTAATGGGAAATAAATAAGACATGATGACTAGTCAGTAACGTCATGTATTCTCGCAACCGATGAACTCAGCCTTGATAAATGAAACATGCATGTAGTACATTATCATTGGCATGAAAATAACTTCCCCTAGAGAAATATGTATTTAAGGGCTGGGACCTACCCATGAACGATCCAAATATATTATGTCTTGAGCATTGGAATCCTCAAACCACATTTTTTATTTTTGAGGAATCCTGACATCCCCCCACCTTGTGATGATCCAGTTCAATATCACATCACATTGAAGAATGATTCTCCTTCCGTCACATTTTGAAACATCATTAAAATAATCATTTTGAATTTGAGATGGATCTCTGGTTGTGAACCCTCACTGAAATGCCTTGCTCTGGCGTCCATTTCCAACAATATGTCTGAAACATATCACAAATGGTTCATGAAATGGATTCCAAACTCTCAAACAGTCGATCTAGGTTTCCAAATGGTATGAAACTCATGGAGACTATATTAGATTTCAGTTGAAGAATTAAACATGACTCCTAAATGGTTTCGAAACTCCTTCCATGATATTGAAGACTCACACGATCCCTGAGGAACATTAACCCCCCCCCCATAATTGATGCCCCACCCATCTTCGTCAAAGACAATGATACATAGATCACTTTTCAAGAATGCATTGAACTATAATTTCTCTCAACCCCCTCTAAAAAATCTTTTCTAAATGCAACTAAAATAGATCCCTCATACCATTGTAGAATCTGGTATGAAAACACTAATATTTTCATCCTAAAGTGTCATCATAATTAACCTCTACCATAAAGTGACATTATTGTGGAACATTATGATGGTCTTCAACATGAACTAGATAAATAAATTGACATGGATCCATTCATATAAGGAAAAAACATATAGAGGTCATATTACGGAATTTGAATGAATTTAACATCCATTAAATTTTTTCTATTATTAATTTTCATTTAACCTATCCCATGTTGTACTATTTCAAACATTAGCACGAAGAAGAATGATGCATGATAATTTCTAATGTATATTCCCTAATACTATCATCAATTAATTTTTAAGCCAATGAATGCATAAATGTTTGTGAATTAAGTCATAGGGGGGACCTAAATTCCTATTTATCAGCTGGTATCTCGGGTTTACATCGATTTCTACACATATTAGAAATCATTTCTCTACAAATCCAGGGTACCTCAACTATTTTTGACTCTGAAATCCACAAAATTCATCTAACTGCGCCTCTGATACCACTCATTCTTGAACCCCACCCCCCCCAAAAAAACTATACCCCTTTGGGATGGTAATTATAGAATAGATATAGTATCCCTGGAGTCCCACTTCAAATAGGCCCCAGGTTAGTGATGAGCAACAAGGTCATTGTAAATACATAGAGAGGAGGCATTACAGTCAAAGAGGGACACATTAATAAGAGAGTGTTATGATAGACACCAACCAACTCCTACATAGTCTACAATAATGAAAAATCATATTTAATATATTGTAATTTCATGCATGGACTACTTTAACTGAAAGTAGAATATATATATACAAAATGAAGTAAAATATGAAAGTGACCAAGAAGCCCAAATAGTTCCTACATCCCACAAAATAATATTAACCATATTAATCTCCTTTATATTTCATCATACCTAAAAAATAGAATATATATATACGTTGGTGATTATAATAATATACATAGTAGGATCATCCCCGAAACTTCTTGTGGTAATGTAAAGAGGAATGTTGAACCACCGTGCACTACATGTGAAAATAACTCAACACCTAAACAAGTATTCTATGTTTCCATCCTCACCATGGATACTCTCACCATGTATCTCATTGATGTGTATATAATATAATAAATAATATCAAGGCTAGCCCACTTCTACATCCGTAATGGGTTTATAATCTTCCCCCAAGGTCGCACGTCATAAGCATCTCATTCTAAAATTGATAGCCTACGAACACCTTGGAAAATCACCAAAACACAGACCTTAATAAATACCCAAAAATTCCATATAAAAAATCTAACTAGGTTTCATTTGGGATATACCAAATCTCACATAACATGTAGCAAAAAATTGGTATTTTACCTGTAGCCATCACATCCCATGAACAAAGTAAGGATACTCAAGGCATGATTTCCAATACACATTATACCTATTGTAGCCATTAAGAAACTATAACTAGAATATATGGGTGTGAAATAATAATAATCCATTACATCCACCTGTGCACATATATGGTTAAGACTTACCTCCCTTCATTTCAACACATGTAACTCCCATGATATGATATAGAGGCCAATTGGGGTAGTCATCTAGCCATCCTCCCACTGGGTTATTGCGGAAAAAACCCTCAGGGATCAAAATAACCATTGTGTTAATTTACATAACCAAAAGGGTGGACTATCCTATAGAAAAAAAAATTAAATGATATAATATATCTCACAAGTACACTATATTCATAACCTAGTCTCATACTCAAATGGATCTTATGTATCTCTATGCCTCAACTACCACAACAATAAATAGTTTACCAATAAGAAGATGCTGATTTCAAGGGATACATTAAATTATTTATATAATTTTCATCAATTATATATTACAATTATTAATTAATTACAATAGATTAAAATTTATCATTTATTAATTACATCAGATTACCATTTAAGAAAGATCCATGCCCTCTGGGCATAAGAAAACTATGTTCATCAATTTATAGAATTTTAACCTCATCATTGCATCACAGTATGATCCAAACCCATTTGGTTAAACATTCCATTATTGATTATTCAACATTGCATTGAAATCACCAAGTTCTCTATGAAAACATTCTATGATTTCCACGAAAAATAGGCTCAAAACTGTGAGTAGGTGAAATAACTGTTGATTAGTTTTCACCTATAGCAGGATAGGAAACCATACCAACTAGAAGAAGATAAAATTGGAAGGTAAATGGAATAACCCACACAAAATCATCTCCCATCGAAATAGTTTAACAAAACACATCAGTATACCTAAATAAACGAAGATAAAAATGTAGATAAACATTAACTTGGCTACCATCCAAACCAAAGATTCAAAAAAAACATCTTTCAATATAATGGGTAAACCCATATTAAACCCATTCTATCACCTCTGCTGTCCTCCTCGACAACCACATTAATTAACTGATGCATCTCAGCACTATATGCATCAACTTCATCCAAAATATCCTAGAATATGTACACCTCACACTGCAACAATCCTCCAGGCTCACCCATATCTTGTTCAGGTCTCATCTAGATCTCCATTATTACACAAAAAAAACAACCCTCCATGATCAACCATATCACACGATCTAGGAAAAAAACATAGAAATAGGTTATTGTACCCAGAGAAATTCATTCAAGCATTACACACAATGAGTTTTCATGACTCCAAAACACATGACACATTGAATTTATAAGAAAAAATTGAAAATTGAGAAATACAATGCCATAAACATTATTAACACAACTAGTTTGTATTACATAATAAATTAAATGATTTATTATTCCTAGATTAATATTATTGTAAACCTATGATACATTCTATTAACATATATCCCAAATTAACTAAAAAATTAATTAACAAACCTTGGATTCTGTTATCAATCAGAATCATAAATATTTTATGACATTAACCAATTCAATTATATTTGGATACTTTTCTCATTTTGATTAACATCAAATTACAACAACAAAAAGGTAAATAAATCATGCATCATTATATATAATATAATTTATTATCTGTTCCTTCTACTATTACATTCATTACAAATTTCAATCATAAACAATATTCTATACTATGAAGTGAGTAGATATCACACTATTATTCAAATCTGTTGATGAAATATTATAATGATAAAAAGAATAATCATCATTATGAGATCTTAGCTAGTTATTTAATAATATACATGTATATAATTCTATCAATTTCATTGAAATATATAGGGATAATCCATGATATCTCTATGATTTCATATAACTAAATTGAGAATAAATGAAACCCCTAACTCAAATGGTAGATAATGTTATTATAATGAGAATGAACCACACAACAGATCTCTAGTCACCTCCCCTGCATGAACTGTATCCAATCTAGGATGATGAAACAACACCACGCCAATTAAAATCCAAAATAATGTAAGAAATCAGCATGGTACGATGAAATGATACAATAGGAAATCAGATAAAAACCAAGAGAAAATTCATAAAATCTAACTATATAACCCATATTGGATCAATATTGATATCTAATGAGTGAGGATAGATTCCTTCTATGGTTTCCATATAAGGGTTATCCGAAAATTTCAAAGAGGGGACTGTCGTGTCTCCTAGGATGAGAAGGAAGGAAGATGTAGATATAGGGTTTGAGAACCCACATTTTTGGAATGTTTTAAAACATAACATAATTGGGGGACTAAATGACATGTAATCACTATTCAAATCATCTAATTCCTCAATGTCAGTTTCTTATGATAAATTATATGCCTTTAGCATTTATCATACTTCCCATACCCTAAAATATTTCATGACATAAATCAACTTTCACCTTTTGAAAGTCTTCTACATGATGAAATACCAACTTTCATTCTGTGAATGATCCATACTCCCATTTCTCTAAAACGGAGTCCCCTTAGAAATCCTCTGAGCCACCACTCTGAACAGCAAGCATCAGGAACATGAAAATGGTCTATCGTTGTGGATCTGATCCATAACAATATCATTGATATAAAAATGGAATATGTTTAAAAAACATAATATTATAAAATATTTCCTTTATTTTTCAAGGATCAATGTCAATGATGTCATATTAGGATGGTTTCAATCTGCAAACCATTAAAGTAACCAAGGATAACTCCTCTAACCATCACATTTTAACGTTCTCTTACTAAATCACGTTTATTCATTGTTCCATCTTCTCAATCATGTTATATATAAATCATTGACCCATTAATTTTAGATTTATATATATCCCCCCCCAAATCATAATGAAAACTATATTTATGTGTCCCACATGATCATAAAGCATTCATGATATCATTACACATGTAATGAAATGGGTGTCATAAAAATTGCATCATACCATAACATATTTATATGATATATTTTTCTTAATCAATTAATCATTTTATCATCGCATAAAAATTGAGGAAAAATGAGTACTTGACAATTATGTTTTTGTGGCATAAAATGTGGAAGATAAAAATCAGAAATAAACATTATATAAAATAATCCATTATATAAAAGAATATGAATGGAATCCATACATATTATCACCAACATTGTATAGTTAATATCAATATAAATCTTTGATGGAAAATTTTATTTATCGATCATTTTAAAAACATCAATAAATATAATTTCATTGTAATTGTTACTTTTAAACAAAAAATCTTTTTTAAATTCCATTTAATTGAAAAAATAATTGAAATAATATAATATAATTGGTTAAAATAATTTATAGAATTTCATGAGTAACATATCATCTCAAGTGTGAAAAAACATTTTAATTCATAAAACACATATAAAATATTTTCATTTGAAAATAACCATGAAATTTTATAAGGTAACCTTTAAAGAAATTAATGTTCATGATTATGTGATTTATTATTCTTAGGATATTCAAATAAATACTCTTTTCTAATATTTGGTAAAATAAAAACAATCATTTTTTATAAATTGACATGAAAATTCCATAAAAAATTGAAAAAATCATTCATTGTGGAGATTTATTTTAAAAATAATACGTGATTTAAAAATTTATTTATTTTTTAGAAAACAATGTTTTTGATGATAAAAACAATGATATAGAAGAGATAAATAATGTTTGAATTAAATATTGATATTTTCATATTAATTATATGTCACAATTAGTATAAAAATTTTAAGTATATCCTGAATTTATCAGGGAAAACTATAGGATACTAAAATTCATGAGGTTATTTATATATTGTTAATAATAATTTATTATCAATGAAATATTCATAATCAATCCCTATAAAAAATAATATTTTAACTCTGAAATCATTACCCATTTATTAACATTGAATCAGAAGAGGGTGAAGGAATATAATTAAATTGAAAATAAACTATCATTTGGGTAAATAATTTCGTGTCATTACATTGAAATGTAGTTATATATAATCCTTTTCAAAGAATATAGGTTCATAACATTACATACTTATCAAATAATGAAAATAAAGAAAACAATCTCTTACCGGTGTGGTAATATTTTTAATCATAAGTCCCAGTAATGAAAAACATCAATGGACACATTCAATTCCATTAATTATAACACATTAATGAATTAAAATTTCAAATGAGATGTATATACACCACAAAAATGAAGAAGTGATAAATTTTCAGAGGTGACCCAGAAATGAAGAATTGACTATTAACCAAATAAAGTAATTTTTAACATCATTAAGACCAATTAAATCAATCTTTTATAATATATATAAATTTTTATGCATATATTTCAGAACCATATTAATATATATAATACCATATGTTAATTTTTTATTGATTTCTTAATACCTGTTTATTAACAATTCTAGGTATAAAACATGTTTTGAGATATTATAGTTTTTTTCATGCATGTTTTGATTTTTATTGATATTATGATGATGAAGGATTCATCATCTCCCATATGTTATCCATTATATAAATATTATATATATTAGTTTTATAAATATTTTTATTAATAATTTAATATTATTTATATAAAATTAATTACATTATTCATAAAGATAGTATGTTGTACGTACCTTTGAAAATTATTTTTATATTCCTATCAGAATTATATAATAAATATTCACTGATATATATTATGATATTAAAATATATTTTTTGTGACATGAAATGAATAATTTCTATTAAACTCCCCCTTAATACATTTCATGTAATTTGAGAATTAATCACCATTAATTGCAACAAGGTTGTCCATTGTACAAAAAAGAAACATTAATTAATTTCAAAAATGGAAAGCATGAATGATTTTGAGATATAAATATTATTGAAAAATAAAAATATAACAAATATCATAAAATAAAAAATAAATCTATTATTTTTATCAAAATAATATAGGATATAATGATAAATTTAATAACGATGGTTCACAAGGTGGTCTCCCATCATTCAAATGATTGATGAGATCATGACCCATTTTATATAAGTGGAGACAGTTGTAGGTCATTACAATAAGATATGAAATTACTAGTATATGAAATATACTATGGTTATTATATCATCATGGTATAATAATCAATGAGGGCGGTGGTTGATGTATAAAATCAGAGACCATTTTTAATAAATGTTTCCACTTTTTCGGTATACTAATTATTTTTGCACTACATAATTATTTTTATAAATTTTTCTAAAAAATTGATGTTAATATTCTAGGAATGAGATTTGTAAGTTATTTTCAAAGGGATTGGATGAACCAAAATGGGTTTATAGGGTGATGGTATAGTTTAGGTTGAAGAATATTATAATTATTAAGGTGGACATGATTGGTATTATTGAAAATAAATTACCACCCCATCATTATATATAGGTAAAATGGTATATAAATGAATATTATCATTCAATATTTGTTTCATGGTCAAAATATATCCAAATAGTAGTTTGTAAGCCAGTTTATAAGACATCTGTATAGGTATTGTATTATTTTAAAAATACAGAATTCTTATTTTTACTATAACAATGAAAATTAATTTTTACTACATTCAACATTCATTTTAAAAAAAATCAGGTTGATCAACTATGATAAAATTACTAATTAATATTCCAAAAAATTATTACATTTTTTAAAATTCAATTCTCATTATGGGAAAATTATTATTTAAAAATAATCATGTTGACGGGGCGAAAATGCTCATTTTCTTACAGAGAATGTTTAAAATATTTAATTGTTTCTAAATACAATTTCATTAAGAAATATATAAAAATTTTAAAAATTAGATAAATATTAACATAATTTTACATAAAAATTTTAAAAAATGATATAAATTTATAAATATTTGAAATAAAAATGGAGCATTGAAATAACAATTATTGTTAATCAATATTCAACAAAAAATTTATTATCTTAAGAGGGTTATAAAAAATTAAACCTCTTAATAATTTTAATTTACTATTAATTTTTTTTATATTTTATAATAAATTTTATAAATATTGATATAATTATATTTAAGGGAAAACCCATTCACATGATAAAAAATTGTATTTTCCAAAATGGAATTCTTCTAGATTAAAAATATTGTATATTTACTAAATATCAAATAAAAATAATTTTATGAATAATAATTTGAAGATATTTATATATAATACATATATTATATTATTATATTACTCATAAGGAAATAATAGAATTAATTAAAATTGATAACAATTGTGCAATTTAAAACAATATTCATAAAACCCATTTAATCCATAATAAATTATCCTAAAATCTTAAATAATGTTGATTTAAAATTAAATAAGTGAGTTAAAAATTACTAAATATTTATTTTTATGAATTAAAATATTATTAAGGATTTTATATTATTTAAATTATTAAAATAGAGTGATAGGTCTTTAAAAAAATAATTATTTTTCATTATTCTTTGATAAATAATAATTTTATTAAATATATGAAAATTACATAGTAATATAATTTTTGTACAAATATTTGAAAAATTATTTTAATATTATAATGTAATTTTCTGAAATACATAAAATTTATTTATAACCTATTTTCAAAAAAAGAAAAAAACTGTTAAAAATAACATGTTTTTGTATAATATAATTACCTTATTTATATTCGTCGAATGTTTTCCCAAAATTTATAAATGAATTTATAATAAGTTGGAAATGAGAATATATATTTCATAATGTTTTTAATAATATTTATACTAGTATAAATAATTTATGTTATTACATTTTCATATTTTAAATAATTTTAATTCACAGTTCGTTGAAGTTTAGGGTCATGTGTCATGCATGCTATCAATGTTAAATATAATGGATTATAAAATATCTGTTATGTATAACTCATGATAAAAATATAATTTCTGTAATTAATATTAAACACTCAATTTTGTGTCATCAATAATAAACATTGAAATTCATAAAGTAAAAAATTTCAAGAGGATTTAATTTATTTGAAATAAAAATAGTTTACAAAACTGTGGTGTGTTACATTTTACACCCATAAAATAATGTTTCCCATTATAATTCATATCGACTATAAATGGTTTTAACATTTCAAAATTACTTCATGTAAAAACCCTTTGTACCAAATAAAAAAACACCCCCTAGAAAAGGAACATTGGAAACATAAAAATTTCTTAATGTAATTCATAAATAGGTTTCAACATAGGACGAAATGAGTGTGAAATATTGTCATGCCAATCTATCAGATATATATTTAATCATTCAATGGTTTTCCATTTCTCATTATCTCATTTGATCAAAGAAGAAATTGGGAGGATACCAATCAAGGTGATATCATATAACTATTGGACTCTCCTCTTTAGAATTATTTTTATATAGGTTGTATGAGTATATTATGTCATGTACAAGGTTACATTATGTGAATGTGATGTTTGATGAAAAACGTGAATGGCATTATGTTGTGGAAGGTTACAAATTGTGAAGAGATATTTCACTTTGGGATTTGGTAAATAACAAATTAAATTTTTATGTGACGAGTTTTCAGGTGTATTTGGGACATTGATGATTAGAAGTCATGTAACCAGGTTACACAAAATATAATAGAAATAATACAATCTTTTAAATATGTGTGTAGAAATTTTTTGTTTTCTTTCTACAAACACGCTTTTTCTCTATATATGATAGTATTTAGTCGATTTTGGGAGACTCCACTCATTCTAGAATGATATAATTATCATTCGATCATCATTTCAGTTGTAGTGCATATATTTCAATATGTTATCTTTCTGGGTATTCATTGTCTTTTGTCGCGGTAGTGACCATGGGTTGCATAATTTGATATATTGGTCTATATTGGTTTTTATTCCAGAAATGTTTTTGAAACATTGTGAGACTTCTTTCTTGATGTGATTCCTTTTTTGGGTCTTATTACCATTGTAATTCTTTAATGAGGTATTTAGGTTTCATAATAAATAAAAACCTCATGTTTTATTAATTGGATCAATCTTGTGATGTGAATTTTATTCTAGGGCCTTCATTGATATTTTTGGGTTTTCTTTGTTTTTGGATCTGGTTGTAGGTGTTTTATTCTTGAGTTCCGAGGTAGGTGGTTCAATATCAATCGTATGATGATGAAAATTATTGTTCATGATTTATAACCTGAATTCAATAAGGAATTGTCAATGGGTTTATGTGTGCTGAAAATAGTTTTTTTAAAAAAATGTGTTTCACTGGATTTTTGATAAATTGAAATAAAATTCTATATTCAATGAATTAAAATTATTTTGTGAATGGTATTGAAATGAATTTTAAAACATCACATTTTTACAAATATTGATCACATAGGCTACCACGGGCACCAGTTGGATGTTTTACCTTGGAGACATATTCTATTGTGGGGGTTCACTTTCTAGGGTGTTCATCATCCCTTAATGTGTATATTGTTGGATCTAGGTATGCATATGATGTTGGTTTTTTACTTTTCTGGGTGTCTCTATGGTCCAAGAGTGATTTTAATTGGCTTAAGGTACAACAATGCAGTGTTTATCGATTTTGGGTATTAGTAGTCTGTTGTCTAACATGTTTTATTCGTTGGTATTGTGATGCATATGATGATAATGTTGTTTTTAATTACATGTATTTGAACTATTTTAGCATTGACATGTGTGTTTATTCTTTTGAAATATTATATTGAAAAAATGTACTATAAATTAATATATGTGAATTTTTATAACTGTGGTAATTGTGAAATTATTACTCCTTACCATTCAATGTATTAAATAAAATGTTAATCAATGAATTTTTGTATAGATACATTCTAGAAAACACCTATGTGAGATCTTATTTCTCATTTTAGCTCAAACCATGCACACCTCTTCAATTTTTTGGAGTTATTTGTATGTACTCTAATGCAGAGAAAGGCAGGAAGCCATAGTGAGGTTGTGATGAATAATGTAAGATGATTTGGGTATCTAGGGGTGAGATGGTGGGATTTCATCCACACCATCACATAAAGTAGCTATTTGGTTTTTTTCCATTGCAATTGGACTTTTCTCGTGGAGTTTTGAATACTTTTACATAAGTTTTTTCCTATATATTTATTACCATAATGGAATATTATTTTTTCATTCCATTTATTCTTATTGCATTATATATTCATATTCTATTTGTTTTTTTCAGGTTTGGATTAATTTTTCCCTCTAGATTTATGTTCAATGCTTGGGTGCCTATCGTCAGGCCATGGAGATCAGGAACTCCCTTCAGAAATGTGACAGATCAGGACAGGTTCCAGGTTTGTGAGAAACATAGTTCATTTCGACAAAATTTGGTATAATATGAGGAAATTTCCTCAACTGTCCTTATCTTGGGATGTATATTATACATGATTATGTTTTTTTCATGAATGAGAGGTATGATTCAATAAGTGCATATCTAGCTCTTGACACGATGTCGTTCGTGCTTCCATGAAAAGTTGGGATCTATGAATCTATTATTGGGTCTTATTTTAAATACATATTTCTTATTATGGGGTTTCTAGTTTAGGTTGATATTTACTATTTTATCTGATTTCTAATTTCGTTTCAGTGTGTAGCAGTATCACTCTAACACATATTCCATTAATTCCTCATGAAGGTGTAGGTGAATTTCCACAAGGAAATTCAGTAGATGATGATAATGAAATTATACTATAATACCATAAATTTATTTTGTTGAAAAATATGCACTATGAGTATAAAACATGGTTGTTGGTGTACATAGATGAGTCAGAGGAGAGAGAGATATGTTGTAAGAATTTATGCAAAAGAATACACAATCCTTTCAATGAATAAAACAACATCAAGAGTAATAGGACTGTCTAGATGGAATCTACCAAATTTTCAACTTCATTGGGACAAAATATAATATTAGGGAAAAGTGTGTAGAGATCAATCATAAGGGTTCTTGATTACGATGGTGGGATTTTAAGGTCATCTAAGATAGAGATGGTTACATGGATTTGAATGGTTTCCATTCCATATACATATATAAATTTTTTCCAATGTCATTTTGGTAAGAAAATACCATTGTGTTCATATATATTCAACATGGATAGGGTTTGGGGTCATCATGCATCAATAAGTTTTCTTAGATTGTCCATTTTACTCCAGATGTGGTGAAGAATGACCAACTAATTTTTTAAATGTACAAGGAGGGTCTCCAATGTGATAACAAATCATTGGTATTTATGTTGAAACATTTTACCTATGTGGATAATATATATATATATATATATATGATTAATTTGATGGGTATGGAATACAATATTTGGGTTTCAATATATTCTCATACATCTAGTGGAATATTTTTTGGCGAGCATAGGAAGAAAATAAAGTGGTAGGATAATCAGAGTTTTTGTGGTGTTGAATCTTACTAGAGAGCCTCCCCTACACCCTCTTCTACATATTATAGTGTTAATCCCACAATATATTTTTGTGGTAGGGTTGTACAAAAGATATGTTCTTTCCCTACATCCACAAATAAGTGAAACAGTTTTGGAAGTGTTGGTCATATACAATTATTATGTCATGATATAACAATGACTCATTATGGTCATGGTTCTTCGGTTCTAAGGTATAATCTACAATGTAATAATATTTAATGACTGAAAGGATACATCAAAATACATCAAGAGTTAAGATCATTTATTTAGTATATTAGTGTCTAGATAAATCATATATATCTCCAACAATAGTGAGTGATAAAATACATATATGAAATTTAGTAGTAATTTCATTATTTGATACAGGTGCCTCCATCTAATTAATATAATTACATTTTTAATATTCATAAACATCCATTTTATGTTCAATACTATATAATGGAGTTAGTGACACCTCTTTCAAAATGTATAGAGTCGGGGTTTCAGTGTCCTTGTTCATTAACAATTGCATATATAGAGTTCATCTATTATTTTCTCATACTTGATCTGGATTTGTTTGTGGTCATTATCAGCTTGGAATTTTATGAGACTCACTGATCTATGGTTTATTTATGTCATCATTATGCTTCATTTAATTATACAGATGAGAACTGTCATGTTTTGTAGGGAATGTGAGACTCAATGTATGGTCCTACTAGACCTTCCGACATAGAGCTCTGGAGTTTTTTTTTCTGCTGGTGCATTTGATCCAAGCCGTGTTACCATTTTTATTAAACATCCCTATATTATTCGATACATTATTGAGGTTTTCCAATATGATTTATCTGGCCTTCCACCCGAGTGATTGTTAGTGATTATGATTGACTCGGTGCCAGATACACAGCTGATATCAATACATTCTTATCATATAGTACTGGAGGATATGAATGAGGTCAATATTCATTTGGGTAACATTTTAGAAAGAAGTTATATTGTAACATCCCAAGTAAGTAATGAGTAATAGAAATTTTTATCTATGTATATTAATGAATTAGATAGTGTTTTAGAGGCTTAAAATGAAAATAAATCCAATCTTAAGCATTGAATACACTAATATTTTTAAAAGATTGTTTTACTGCCTTTTGATGGAAAACAATTATTAAATCTATATTTTGACAATTTTATATGCTATGTTTGTCAAAATAAACTTATTCATTATGATTGGGACATCAAAATTTACTTTGTGTGATTTTTTGGTATTTTTCAGACAATGTTCATTTTTTTAATGAATAGTGAAAAATACTGTATTTTACATCAAAACTGCTTTTTAATCTAATTTATTTATATGATTAGATTATATTTTGAATTGGTTTTGAAGTTATATTAGAATATATTTTTACCATTTAATCCAATGGTGCTCATTGGAATCAATTTCACTTTGAAATTGGACTTAAACTGGTGTCAATCTTTTGATACTTATTGTTTCATAAAAACATGCTATTTGTCATGACAACGTGAATTAATTATTAAATTAATTGACGTTACTTATATGTTTTTGAATTTTGTAAAATAGACTTTATTTTTTAATTCGGAATATCAAATATAGCTTAGGGTGAATTTTTGGTATTTTTCTAAAAAAATTCAATTTTTGATGAATAGTGAAACCACTATGTGGTACTTATAAAAACTGATTTTTCGTGTAAATGAAATTTTACCACTTCTGTGATTTGAATTTAAAAAATCTGACATACATGGTTTTCATTAATAAGTAAAATGTGGTTCAATGAGATTAAAATAATTTTTGGGTGAATAGTAACTCTTAAGTTCTTAATCGCGATTAGAGGTAATTAGTGTAGTTTTAGGTAAATATAATGATTTAATAAAATGATATGAGCTTGACACATGTCCTACCCTCATTATATGTGTCATGGCCGGCCAAGAAAATCCATGGGTCAACTTGGGGACCCTAGGGAGCCACTTTTGTTGGGAAATGACATAAATAACTTTTTATTTAGTGTAAAAGTAAAAAATGACACAAACATGAAATGTTTTACTAAAACAATTTTTACATGGGCTTATAAAGATAAGATGTTTTATTATAAATAGTAATTGGAATTCTAATGATATTTCCTACATAATAGTATTTTTTTTATAATTTTTAGGCATTAAATAAATTATATTATTTATGACATCACGATGATGCAGCCATGACCTCATTATTTAACGATTTAAATAAAAAGGAATTATAATGCTAAATATAAGACTTACACATGGCCAAAACCTATTGTATGTGTATATTTAGAACCCTTATCACCTTATCCTAGAAAAAAAATCAATTTGGGACCTCCTAAATCCGAATACCATTTTAAAATAAAGTGACTTTTCTTTACATTCCAAGAGTGCCCCTCCTCTCCTCTTATAAAAGGCCCCCACCTCTACCTCCTTACCCACACTCCCAAAGCCTTTTCCTCGGCCAACCCCTGCCCATTTTGTCTCTCCACATCCCTCTCTTACTCATTGAAGCCTCACTTTTGGCATAAGCCTTCCCAAGGAAGCCTTTGAGCTCAAATCTAAGAGAGTTACCCGATTTTAAGGCAATGTCTTCTTTTGATTCCTTTTGTTTGATTTTGCTTCTCCAACCCCCTAAACTCTTTTTATTATTTTCTTTTGTAACAAATCCAGTATCATAAATATACTAGGATATTTTTATAATAAGTATTAGAGCTACACTTACACAAACCTAAATCTAATGGTTAAAAGGACACACTCTTTCCGTGGATGGTGAATTTATGCCACCCGAAACGATGATTGTTCAACATTCTATTAACACCTTAAAAGGTGGCCATTAAGATTTAAATATATTTATATATGATATATAATATGTTTATGTTTTCCTTAAGCTTCTGTATTTTTCATTTTTGGCATACCTTTATGGTTTCCATTATGTGTAAACGCGATATCTTCATTTAAGGAAGTGCGGACTACCGCCCCCTCAAAGTGATTTGATTAGTTAAATACCATATGTGGGATGTATAAAGGATGGAACTATGATATTATATATTATATTATAATGGAATTATAATATACCTTTATATCATTATGATTACATTCTATAAAATACGAAATAGAAATGAAAGTAGTGTTCATGCGTACGTACGACTTACCGTCTCCATGAACGGTGCATTTCATTTCTTACCTCTAAATGATTATGTAATATTATAAATGCATGTATATACTGGATATATATGATATATACATAATGATTATAATTATGGATATAATGGATACATGATAAACATGTAATTATAAAGGGTTTATTTTTGACTCAAGTACCAATGATCGTTAAAACGACCGTTATTAACTTAAATAATTACATAGTATTCATGACATGGCAATACGTGATATAAAAGGAATAATGAACTTTAAAATGGTTCTTAAAAAAGTATAAATTAACTCAAGTTTATTATTCAGGACATTAAAGAACGATCGAGTCAAGTCGGACCCGAGGTATGGGACTTCGTCTCAATCTCCTTTCATTGAGGCATATTTTGTTTTATACAAAACCTTCCTTTATATGGTGTATAAACCCCTTTGACATTTATGTTTATCCAAAAGGAATCTTTTTTATATGACGATTTTTACAAAATGACAAAAGGGAAAGTTTGGTCGTACGTATGCGGCGACAACGACTTCTCCGCCGCCATGACCATTATTTGAGTTTCGGCTTCCTCTACAAGCCATACCTTCTTTTTAAAAGAAAAATAAATACCGTATTTTACTTTTCGTTTATTTTGGTATTGAAAATGTTTTTCATAATGTTTTTATATCAATGTGTTGTATTTATATATTGTGATTGAAAGGTGGAAATGTTATGTTTCCTTTATGCATGTTTTATGCGACATGATTATGTTGAGGTTCTTGGGAATTATTATGAAGACGGGTGGTTCCGAGGTAATCTAAGGGCGGGTGAGCCCGATATAGCTCTCTGATGCATTGGGTAACGCGAAGGAGTGTAACGTTAAAGATTATCTGAAATTATTTAGGGAATATACTGTGATGGGTATTCCAAACGTAACCAAGAGGGTTACTCCGTACGTAAGAATGTTATGAATGCATCAAGTTACCTTTATGTCTTATGATTTCTATGATTTAATCATGATTTGATGAGGTATGATAAAGTGCTTATGTTTTATGGGTACTATATGATTTCATTCTTATGTATATATGTACCCATGTTTCCTTTCCATATTTTTATATCCCTTACTGAGCTTTTTATGCTCATCCCATGTCTTTTTTGAAATGTTTTTCACATGTCAAGGGAAAGGTACATGATATGATGATAATGTCAAGGAAGTGTCAAGAAAGAATACATGTTTTATTTTAAATATGTTTCCATTGATGGGAAATAAGAATACTATCTTTATGTAATCAATTTGTTTATATGTGGAATGTAATGAAATTTTTATGATCTAATTCTCTAAAACTCTAAACCCGAAAAGATCCTCAATGTGTAATCATGTAATAACTCAAGATTAAGTAAGGTTTAAGGCTGGGGCCTTATAGTTGGTATGAAAGGTCGGTTTAGATAACATTAGGAGTTAGAATTATATTAAATGAATTTCCGAAAAAAAATTTTGGTCAAATTGAAGTGATATAGTATTCGAATATTACCATGTTCTGTCATCTAAGACAAGTTTGTTCAGAATGGTTTTCCATAGAGGAAACCGGGAAGCAGTGTTAGGAAGGCATGTAGAAGGAAATAAACTTCCAAATCAGTATCCTGATATAGTAGGAATTGGAACTGAACAGTTTGTTGCACTAATGGCATAGTTGACTCAAGTGATAAATGGTGGTGGTATCCATACACGAGATCATCCAGATCAACCAAATAGGAACATGTCAGTGGTGGAACATTTCATGAGGAAACATCCCCCATCATTCAGAGGATCATCTGACCCTGTACTAACTTAATGGTGGATTAAAGAACTGGAGATGATTTTTGATGTCATGGGGTGTTCAGACAATCAAAAGGTTAGTCTTGCTATTTATCGTTTGGAGGGTGAAGCAGATCAGTGGTGGTCTATGGTTAAAAATATCAGGGACGCTGATGAGATTGATGCTCTCGACTAGGATTAATTCAAAGGTATGTTTCTTGAGAAGTATTTTCCTAAGGCTGTTCGACTTAGGATGGAAAAGAAATTTATGGAATTGAGGCAAGATGAATACTCAGTGGATGTCTATGAAGAAAGGTTCACTCAATTGGCAATGTATGCTCCAAATTTTATCTAAGACCTTGTAGTAAAATAAATCATTTTTACTCAGGATTAAAGCAAAAATATCGAAGGGCATTAGCATCTCATGAGTTTAAAAGTTTTGAAATGCTTGTTCGATGTGATGAGAAGGTGGAAATGAAGTTTTCCGATGATCAAGTGTTCTATAACAACCAACAGAAGAAGAGACTGAGGTGGCAGTTGAAAGATATGAATTCTTTAAAAAAGTCTAACGGTAAGAAACCTAATTTTCTAGTTTGTGATAACTGTGGAAAAAGGCATGATGGGGAATGTCTTCTGAATTCTGGAAAGTGCTACCGATGCGGTAAGATGGGACATAAGGCTTGTGATTGCACTAGAATAGATCAGGGTGATGGTATGAACAAATTTGATTTACAGTTAGTGAAATGTTATAGGTGCAATGAGATGGGACACTATGCAAATGAGTGTCCGACAAAGAGCTTGGGTGATGGGAAACAGTTAGACTACAAGCAGAAAGGGGTGGTGAAATCCATTGCACCTACTTCAGCAGATGTCGGGCCATCAAATGATGTTGTATCATGTTCTTTGTTTCTTTTTTCAGATTATTCCAGTGTGTTGTTTGATTCGGGGTCTACACATTTTTTCATCTCTGAAACCTTTTCTAGTAAAATGGGAATACCATCTCAAGAAATGACTCCTGAACTTTTGGTAAAAACACCTGGGGGAAATGTTGAGGCAAAAAGAATTTATAAGAATCTTCCTATCCTTATCTTTGGAAAGAACCTACTTGCAAACCTTATTATTCTACATCTAGTAGAGTTTGATGTTATCCTGGGAATGGATTGGCTATCTATTTACAATGCTAAGATTGACTGTGGAGCTAAAGATGTTTCTCTTCAGAAAGACTTTCAGTTTGTGTAAAAGAATGAACACTTGCTATTGATAACTTATCAAGAGGCCATGAAACTTGTAAAAGATGGAAATTAATGTTACCTTGCACACATCATTGAAAATAAAGGAACTATTCAGATTAATGATGTGCCAGTGGTAAATGAGTATCCTAATGTTTTTCCTGATGAGTTTCCTGGAATAATACCAGATCACGAAGTTGAGTTTACTGTTGACTTAGTTCCTGATGCTAATCCAATTTCAAAAACCCCTTATCGAATGGTTCAAATTGAACTTTTAGATTTAAAGGAGAAATTTGAAGATTAATTAGAGAAAGGTTTCATTCGACCTAGAACGTCACCATGGGGTGATCCTATTTTATTTGTTTAAAAAAATGATGGTTCTATGAGACTTTGCATTGATTATAGAGCCTTGAATAACATCTCTGTTAAGAAAAAATATCCTTTTACTCATATTGATTATTTTTTTGATCAGCTCCAAGGAGCTCAGTATTTTTCAAAGATTGACTTGAGATCGGGGTACCATCAGCTGAAGGTAAAGGAAGCATATATTCCGAAGACCGCATTCTGCACAAGATATGGCCATTATGAATTTGTAGTAATTCCTTTTGGGATAACCAATGCACCTGCTGTATTCATGGACTTAATGAATAGAATTTTCCATGAGTTCTTGATAAAGTTTGTGGTTGTTTTCATTGATTATATTTTTGTGTTTTCTAAAAGTAAAGAAGAGCATGAAAGGCATTTAAGGGTTATCTTGCAAACCTTAAAAGAAAAGAAACTGTATGGAAAATTCAGAAAGTGTGAGTTTTGGTTGCAACAAATTTCATTCCTTGGTAATATTGTTTCTAAAGATGGGATAACTGTTGATCCTGCAAAAAAAAGGTTGTTGATGAATGGACAAGACCCACAAATGTAACTGAGATTCGTAGCTTCTTTGGTTTAGCAGGATATTTCTGATGGTTTGTTAGAAATTTTTCACGGTTATCTATTCCAATGACTAAGCTAACTCGGAAGGGTGTTAAGTTTATCTGGACAAAAGAATGTGTTGATTGCTTTCAGGAATTGAAAAGAAGATTGGTGAATGCTCCATTTTTGGCACTACCTTCTAGGAATGGTGAGTTTGTTATATAATGTGATGCTTCATTGAAAGGACTTTGTTTCATCCAAATGCAGAATGACCAGGTAATTGCTTATGCTTCACGACAGTTGAAAACTCATGAGGTAAATTACCCTACACATGATTTGGAATTAGTTGTTGTTGTTTTCGCTTTAAAAATTTGGAGGCATCATTTATATGGAGTAAAGTGTGAAATATATACTGATCATAAAACATTAATGTATATATTCACTCAGAAAGATTTAAACATGAGACAAAGGATATGGATGGAATTAATCAAGGATTATGATTGTACAATTAATTACCATTTGGGAAAATAAAATAAAGTGGATGATGCTTTGAGTCGAAAAAATAATGCTTCATTAGCAATGTTGCGTTTGGAACGTGATCCTTTGATTAAGGATTTGATGAAATTTGGAATACGAGTTGTTGGTGCGGGATGTTATTCTGTTTTGTTTTAGGTATTAGTGAAATCTTCTCTATCAGATAGAATCAAGCAAGCATAGAAGCAAGACAGTGAGTTGCCGAAAAAGGTAGAGCTGGTTCAGAAAGGTAAGTTTCCTAAATTCAACATTGATAATGATTGTGTTTTGAGATTTGGGAAGAGATTGTGTGTGCCTTGTGATTCATAGTTGAAGAGAGGGTTGTTATGTGAAGCTCATAGTTCTCCCTTTTCAGTTCATCCTGGCATTACTAAGATGTACAATGACCTGCGGGAGTATTACTGGTGGGATGGAATGAATCCCTATATTATAATATCATTTTAACGTACATAGAAAATGGTAAATTACTTTTATATTTGGTAAGATATAATTTATGTATATAATTTTTAATTTTCAATTAATGTTCTTAACTGAATTAAAATTTTAGTTGATTGATACAGAATTTATTCTTAGTTTTTCATTTTGGTGGATGATGTATCACTCGTTGTCCTCAATAATTATTTAGTGACTAAATTATAAGTTATCAATTAAACATGTGAATATAAGTCTTCTACCAATTAATTTATATCACTCATTTCATGTACTAGTATAAATTTCAAATTTCATCTCTTTTTCATACATATTCATAAAAATATGATGTTCAAAATGCTATTTTAGAAATAGAATTTGATAATTTTAAGAGTAAACATAATTATATAGATCCTTCTCATTCATATGTAATTTATAAATTCTTTTATCTGATTTTAATATACCCAACAATATGTACTCCCAATCATTAACCCTTAATAAAAAGATCATTAAACATTTAAAACATGAATTTTTTTTAAAGAACTATACTTATAGATATATTGAATTTTAACTCACATAACCAAATAAGAAATGATGAAAAAATTACCATTTTTCATCCACTTCTTCCATTTAAATTGATATATTCGGGTTAGTATTAATCAATTATAATTACAAGGTGAAAGTGGCTATTAATACTATAGATATATAGAGAGAAATTTAACAAAAACTATAGTATCTATAGAGAACATACAATTTTGTTTTGGCCATAAATATAATGCTCAGTAAATCCAATAATATAGATGTAGTGTCCGTAAGATGCAAGGTTGTATTATGGTAATGTAATACCTTATAGAATTGTTAAGTCAATATATATATAAAGTTATCAACAATTTATATCATCTATAAAATGTACTATTTTCAAATGAAGTGGTGGTTAATAATGTGTATGATGGGTAGAAATAAATAGATAGAAGTGGTGGACGTTATCGATTGGATGAATCATATTAGATTTACATTTAAAAATGATTTGCATAATTTATTGCTCTATACAATTAAATAATCATTTTTATGATAAAATTGTTATTCAATATATATCTATTGAGAAAACAAAAACTAAAAATACATCCACCATTTTGGATTTTCTCTTTATTTCAGATGGTAATCTTATTAATTTCGATCATAATATATTTTTTTATTTTTCTTTCATTTCATTAGTTTTCAGTAAACCTAGTTATCAAATCAGAATATTTCTTATTACATTAGGCTTTAATAACATCATGATGATATTAAACCAATTTAAAAATGGAGATAATGTGTGAATACTGAATCATGGTTGATTAAATGGCCATGTAAATAAATATTACTCTTTAGTGGGTGATAGAATGGTATAATAAAAAAGAAGATCTTCCTGATACAATATTATATCTATTTAAATGATTGATTTACACATAGGTATTTCTCAAAACAAAGTTATATGATTAAATTATATCATATTAACACTAATTTCAAACAATTTATATGACAAATTTTCTCCTATGCATGTTTCGTTTCTTGGTATAAGCATAAATACAACCAGCAATACATTATAGTTTTTACATGTAGTCAGTTATTCAAATTAATGAGATAATGACACATAATAGATATTTTTTAATATGAATTTCAGTATTGAAATGAATGAATGAACATTAATGATATTTATTCACACATTTCTATTGAATCATCTAAATAGATAAATATATTATGAAGGAATAGTTTAATGCATCAAATTTATACTAGGACATGGGGATAAATGTTCTCTTAATATACAAATAATGATATTATATGATAGAAAATATAATTTTTGAGTAATTTATATTATCACCCATACATTTTTCTACTCATCGTATTGGAGATTCTAGAAGAAGAATACTTGGAAAAATTGTATGTCATCCTATAAAGGTATACATCGGAACTTAATTTCTTCCTCTTCTCTATATAAATGATCATATTTTACCTGAAAAAATTAGTGCCTCATCATGAATGACTATAATTGAATTTTTTAGGTTTCATATTAGGTGTTTTATATAAGGTGAGAGACATATCATTCCATGAAGTTTTATGTTTATTATTATAAAAACAATGTGGATAGGGTTTTAGGTCGAATAAAATTGATGTTGTATTTTAATGTCCAATAGTCATATAATGTTGATCATATATTTGTACAAATTATGGTCATAGATATTTTTGACAAATTGATTTTATCTTGGATATGGTTATGATACATATGTTTGAAATGTCAAGGACACTGTATCAATATGAGTTGTTGTCTTATATAATATGATAACCAACAACCATGAGTCTTAAATAATGACATATGGAGTGGGAAATGAATTTAGGGGACAACCAAAAAACATGTTCGAATAATATATCCTATTATTATTGTTTCAGGTAAATTAAATATTAGAAGACCTTACCGAAAGGACTAACATTGATATTAATTTTAAAAACATTTAGAGGGTCATATTCAAGACCTTAGAGGGGTTTCAGTTTTCATAGTCATATTATAAATTTCATCATTATAAGAATTCATTTTCACTAATACTTATTAATGGATTATGAGTATTAAAACATATATTCAAAATGTATATTCATTTAAATTGAAGTATTGATGAGTTTTAAAATCCCCATTGAAATTATAACACGATGTATTTGATACATATTGAATGTGTTGAGGTATCATATTAAAAACCATCAAACAAGGTATAAATAGAATTTAATTTAATGGTGGTTGGATATATGAGATTACAATTTTTATCTTATATACTGAATATTATAAAATAATGACCCATTATCTTTAGAAATTGTGGATATACATTTTAAAACACGACATGAGGTTTTTAAAAATGAATATATGTTAGGGTAAGGGTATGAATGAAAGGAATAACGACATTTATTAAATAAGGACATCAATTGTGATGATTTGTTGAAGTATACGGATAAAAATAAAATATCATTTGGATTAAAATTATATTATGTAAAATTCAATGATAGGCTTACCTTTGTAGATACTAATTTTTTGAATGTAAATAATATTGAAAATGGTTTTGTGATTTATAATCATATTTTCAAATATAATATATCCACATTTGGTTTTCATGAATCACGATATCTCTTGATATGTTGAATAGTTTTTTAAAATATGAATTTAATAAATATTAATGTATATAATTAGAATATATATTATCACGGTTGGTTTATTGTGATTTTTCAGTAGGGGAGAGTAAGACCACATATTTCTCGTATTAATTCTTTTAACATATCATGTGCATATAATAAAAATTGGTTTATTTCATTGTGGGGTTCCTTAATAAGTATTTTGGATCAAGGTGAAATATTTAATATATTATGAATATTTATTAAGGCCCATTTTAATCCTTATATTAATTACCTAAATTGATATTTATAATATATAAGGAGGATAAATTTTATTTGAATATATGGATTGTCCATAAATAGTTCATTTATTCCACATTACATGTCATATATTAATTTGAATCAGTCTATATGTTGTTCATGATATGATGTCCCATGAATATATCAGACCCCTATTTTGGGAGATTTATTATCTATATGTTTACATTGAGACTAGGATATGGTTATATTCAATATAAATAGCCATATGTTTGGTATTGATATGATCCATTTAACAGATGTATTATTTTTTGATAATTCCAATTTATAGTCCTAAATATTGCTTATGGTAAATAAAAATTTTGTACGATCACAGGTCTATTAGTGTGAGATCAAGAATTTGAATCTCATACCCATGTCATAATCATATGTCAGAAAAGGATATATTTCCTTTTTGAATAAGTGGGTTATAAACCAATTACCTCTACATATCTTGTCTTCTAATAAAGGGGAAAAATATTCCACATGTACTGTGTACTACCTAAGTAGATAGGAGATTTTGGGATGAAATTACATCACTTATATTAGTGTCATATGGAATGGTTAATACATATATGCATTTTAAATATAAAAAACAAAAATTATAATGTTTATAAACATCATACTATTCATAATTATACACTGGAGTTTAACATATTATTTGTAGGCATGGGTTATATAATGATTACAGTCCTCTGAATCCTATCAAAAAATTATAAATTTATGATAATTACTTATTAAGGAACATTTCAATGATTATGGTGATAATATATTTGTGATCACATGTGAGTATGTTATATTTTATAGATAAAATAAAATTTTATTTTTCATAAGGTTCCACCACCATTGTTATATGTTTGTAGGTTTATTATTTTGTATCATTGCTGTTTAGACTAAAAAAATTTCCCATTAAAGGAACCTAAGGATTTGAACATTCAAATTTACAGCTCATGCAACTCAGTATTGATAAAAAATGAGTTTTTACTTATAAAAAATATTTTACCATCAATTTATTTATACTCATACTAACACTTATGGTATTTTAAATATACAAAAAAAGTAACATAATGGTGAATGTGGAGAAGTCATAACTAGATATATAAAGATAGAAATCCCTTAACCATGTATAAAATTAAAAAAATGGTCACATTTTATGTTGTATTGACTGTGGTGTGACAAATTTACAAAGAATTCACATGTTATTTAGGATATGATATCTTGTTATTATTTTCAATATTATATATTATATTTGATAATTTTGTTTGAATTACTATATATATATATTATCTTATTAATGTATTTTAGAGGAGTGGTTAGACTAGAATATTTATTACTAAATAGGAATATACATTATATAAGAGTATAATGTGGTTTCATTATCCTTATAATTTTAATAAGTGACATGATATTAAGTAATAATATATAGTTTCACAAAATATATTATATAATTTGTCAGAAAAACTATGATATATATATCCTCCACAACTAGGATTAATATATATTTTTAGTAATGATGGAAATCAATATCAATTTAATTGGTGGTGGATATGATATATCCAAATTCATTCACTAAATAGAAAAAGGCCCTGAATATTTGGTATTATGAAATAATCCATATATTTGAGCATTTTTTATTAGATTTAGTTCACAAACATGTCATATCATGATGAATTCTATACAGTCATTCTTTATTGATGTGATGTAATATATAAACCATAATAAATAATTGGAATTATTTCTTTGGATTTGTTGGGGCCATAAGAAACTCAAGGTTATTTTGAAATAATGGTGGGTGTTTCCATTCATTTAGTAATTATTATTATGATATCATAGTAGAACTATTTATATATGGATTAATGTGGGTTTAGACTATAATAATGACTAGTGTTGAGGAGACCTTATTGTAATAGTTAACTTACTAATCTATTTAATAGGAGAATATTATTTTTTAAAAATTCCAATATGTTCTACGTCATTATGTTGAAATAATTATATTTCATAGTTATGTAGTTGAAGAAATTGATCTCTTCCATTTTTTGGACAATAATATTTAGCACAATCATATAATATTAAAATTCGATGTCTATTTGATATCGATCAGGATCAGTTATGAATATTGTTGCAATAAAGAAATAATGTACTATGGAAATATCTAAATGTTGTACATGAATCAGTGATGGTTCTATGAATTATTATACAATAATCTATAAAATTTATTCTTATAGGTTATTAAATTACTAATTTTAATTATATATTCATCATTCATTGTTATGATTAAAATTAGTTAATCACATTTTTCTTTCGTATTAGGATTTATTTTCTTCAAACCAATTTTTAAACATCACTACGACCTATTATTCAACATATATGAGGGGTATAAGTCATGTGAAATATAGCTTTTTTAAATATAAAAATAGTAATAGTGTTAAATATGACACTAAATTTTACTCTGATTATGAAGGAGTCCTCCACTATCTCTCAGAAGGAATTCTAAAAGCATGACCAATGTACAACAATAATGACTAATCGAATTTTTACTAGATATTGATTCATTATTTTTAATTCATTCTTTAATGAAATATTTTCTATTGATGGAACCACCAAAAAGTGAATAATATAATTTATGATCATTTATTTCCTTTTATAGTATATACAAAATGATAGAAAACTACATATTTACAATGAACTATGTAGATATTTTAGTTTAAATGGGGTGGAATTTTGAGCCTATTTGTGATGTTTGAAATTTTGTATCTTTGAGTATGAAATTTGGAATCTTTTATTCTGATGTTCCCACTCACCCTTATTGTGGTTTATTTAGAAAATGAAAAAAAAGATTTAAGGAATACTATAATAGATTTAGTTTCCATTATAGATTTATTAAACCATGTTATGCAACATTTATTGTCATAAATAATGGAATAGAATTAGTAATGGGTTAATTTTTGTGGAGCTTTAAATATTGGTCATATGTAACATTTTTTGATATATTGAGGTAGTAAAGGATAATATTAATGAATGATTCACTAATTAATTCATGGAAGCAGACTAATGATTTCAATAGGTAAATCACTAATAAGATGAGTTGTTTTCCTTAAATAGTAAAAATAAGTAGACTTTGGATAAAATTTTACTATTTGATACTACTGATATGTTCCTAAAATGAATAATTCCACCATTATGTATACCAAACCATCAACCATTTAGAGATTGTTAAATACATTCCTACAATATTTTCAATGAGGAGTCATATGTACTTGAGGAATTCCATGAGCACCCTAAACAACCATAGTCCTCATGGATAAAAAATGCATAAGATAGGCTTGGTATTATCATGATAACTATAAATACCTTATCAGCATACTTTTTTTCTAATTAACAATTCAATGGAAAACCCAACAATAATTATTGGGTTATTTGGATGATATATTTTTTATTTTTTATTGATATCAACCTATATATTATTTAGTTGATGAGAAATATTTTTATATTTATCCAAATAATTATAATAATAATATTCAATGGTCCTCCATAAGTGTGGAATGAATATATAATTCAATATGTGTTTATATTTAGTATAGATAATCTACAAGGTAAATTGAATCACTCGATATTTGTATGTTCATTAGGGTGCTGTGAATTATGTGGCCTCATTATCTTTATTATACATTCCAATTTAGTTGTATCGTAAATATATACTGATAGTGGAATGGGACAGAAATGTTGTGGTGTCCTATATATCATGTCCCTTAATAATTACATGTAAATAATGTTTCTATCATTTATTTTTGGATTATGAAATTTGATACTAAATCAGGTAAATATGTTCTTCTTTTTAACCAAGAAATTATTTCAATCACATTATTAATTATTAACTGCATGAATAACGATGGATTTTATAATCATATAAACATTTACCTATCACATTATGATTTTTAATACCATGTTTTGTTTCAATTCATCTATCTGTTGTATATTTCTCTTAGTTTTTTGGGTAATCCGGGATTTAATTTTTTGTCTATCTTGTGTTCTTGATTTATAACCTTAGTCTTGGGGTATATTATGATATTTGGGAGCCTATTTTTTTAAAATGATTGGGTTCGTTTGTGTTGATTTTGAGTTGGTTTTGTGACACTTATAGTGGTACCACTTATGGGGTATGTTGTGGATGGGGTTTTCACCGTTGAGTTGGATGAGTCATGGGGTGAAAATGTGGTCATCCATTGGGTATTATTTTCCCCAATCCTTGGCCAATATTTCCAGAATGAATTCCCCCATAAACACCCATAAAATATGAGGATAATGGGGACTTTTTGGTTGGACTGAACATACCACATGGTTTGGCTGTATAGTTCAAAACTGTGTAGCCAAACCTTTCAAGGGTGTGTGAAACATTAAAATTTGATGCGTTCTGACCATTTTTATTTTCTGGAATTAGAAGAAATCCACCCATTTCCTTCTATTATTTCTCCCCTTTCATTAGGGTTTCTTTCACCCTATCATAATTTTTATCATTTCAAGATGTTACGGTTTTAACCCAGGGTTGGACTTGCTGTCTTTATGGGGTAATCATTAGATTTTAGGATGCCCTTCACTACCTTCTATTGCGGTGGCCTTGTGATTGTTTTTTCCCATCATGATTTGAGGGTATTGACTCAAAAAGTAGGTGACTCCATGTGTAAAATTTTTATGATGAGTGATATTTCTTGGTATATTAATTTATAATGTTTATAATCTATTTTTTTTGTGAAAAAACATTTCATAAGGGATTTGGTTAAGAATTTAATTTTATAGTTTCATTTTAGTTTGAATCAGGTGCCTTTCCAATGTGACTAATTGGGTATTGTTTTTTTATATTATAACATTTGAAATTGGTATACTAAATATTATGTGTGATATAAATTATGATTTTGCAGGATATTGGTGTTCTATAGGGTTTTAAATAGGGTTTTTGAATGGGGATTATTTGTAAAAACATGTTATGCTTATTGAATGTGTTTTATGAAAATATTTGTGTTTTCATTTTCTTCTATTGGGTAATTATTCGAGTGGATTTTATAATACATAATAGTTTTCTATTAAATCATTCCAGGGATTCCAATTATCGTTTGGATTGGTATTGGTGTGATTTTTTCTTTGATAAACTTTTTTGAAATGGGTTTTATATTCAAAGATTGGTTATACTGCTTAGAATTGTTTTATGAATGACTTGAATGGATTAATGATTTATGTAATAGTTGAAACTATAATGAAATACAATTTTGGATTTTTTATATTTTTAAATGGTTGATTTTTATTATTCATAGGGATGTCATGTGATTTTAATCCACTAGGAAATATTTTATTAAAATGATTAACAGATTCACTAAAATGTGAAACAGATGTGAACGTGATTTGGGCTGTTTTTTGTGAGGGTGATCTGAAAAATGGTTTATGTTTACGAAATGAGTATTATGTAACATGTTAGTGGGATGTTATTTAATGTTTATCATATATGAATTGAATTTATATTATTTTAAAGTATCTGTTGAATTTTTAAGGTTATGAAAAATGTCTTATGGGGTATTTTTGTGTGAGTTTTATTTCACAATAAATTTGAGTAAAATGGGGGATGATGTGATTTTTTTGATGTTCACATGGGTTTTTTGGTTAATGTGTGTTACGGAAGTGAATCATTCATTTTAAAAGTATATTTCATGCCTTGTTGAAATTGATTGAGCCCAAGGTGGAAACCCAGGTATCTATGTGGGTGTACGTGTATTATTATGCTAGTGATCCCATGGGGTTTGGCCTCAGTTTCACATAGCATGATTGAAACATACACCACTATCTAAACAATGAAGATAATGATGTGGAACCAATAGGTTATGGGTATGTTCCCGACTTGTATCTCATGCATGATAATAGATATTGTGATGGTTACTCACACTGAGATACAAGTTACTTGGGACCCACATCGAGATAGTTCCTATGGATTATTTCTTGTTTATTGTGATCATTAGATTCTTTGTGAATTCAATCGGCATACGGTATAATTGGATGAAAAATTCAGTAGTGTTCTTATTATTTCTAAAAAATATTATTCTTTAAAATAGCCCACTCGGAAGCTATTTTATTAAAATATCCCTTTTTTGTAGAAATTGTATCTAACATTTCCATTTTTTAAAAATTTGCAAGATGTACATATTTTAATGTTTATCACATGGAATCTATTAATGATGGAATGATACTAGGCATTGGCACAAACCCTACTTACACCATTGGGTGTAAGAAGAATTGCTTATTTTGTTGTCATTGGTTTGGGTTAATCGTTGGTGCCTATGGTGGGGGTTTAGCGGTCCAACGTGACGCGGTGTAGTGGAGATGGCTTGAGGGAGGTTCCTCTTCCAAGTTGTGGTTCATGAGCTATAATTTCTTGTTTATTACCGTTTTAATGGAATTTTAGCTTTGTTTTAAATATGTTTGATTAAAATATGATATTTTATTAAAGATTAAATTTATTGATAGATCCAGATTCATTTTATTTGATTCATTTTCTATTTTATGTTTATAAACACAGGTAAATATTTCATAATTTTCAGTTTATGAGGCCCATGCACTTATTAAAGCCCGTTGCTGTAGGTAATTCCCTTCGGGCCTTGTCGCATGTCGGCTTTTTTGCCGGTTTAGATGGAGACTAGATTTATTTCATGAAAAAAAATTTATGAGAGGAGAAACCAAGGATTGGTGGTTGCAGACATGATGTATCATAGGAGGTTCAGGTTAACACTTTGGTTCATGTTATTTGTGGAAGAGTCATGATAGTCTGAATTTTGGATTGTCAGGAATTGGTATTCTGATAATGGTTTGTGTGCCTGATCACTACACCTCCGGATGAGATTCAAGTCTCTAGGTTATGTCAAGACTTATCTAAGTCATTTTGTTTTATTGGTTTGATGATTATTGGGGGAAATTAAAAAAGAGGTGTTTTAATGATCGTAGAGAGCTCGTAGAGCCTGTAAAGCCATGTGGGGCTAGGGATATTTCCCTATAACACTATAATGTTAGGGAAGTAATTGAAATATGTTCGCCAACAATATGTTCATGTCACCGACCAGAACTAGTTTCTTCTCGCATCGTCTTATGTCCTTTAGTCTCGAAACCTTTGTATTTTGGTTATAAACAAAACATTCCATTCCTTAGAGAAGTGTTATGTTTTTTTGAAACATTTTTCTAATAAATAAAGAGTGGTTATTTTATTGAAATGGATTAACTAAATTTTTATAGTTGTTTTTAGGTGGAAAATGGTGTTTTTTCACTACTTTTGATATAATGAACTATGTTAATGATGGTTCTGGAAATGTATTTCCAATAGAGATATCCCAACTAATTAATGTTGATTTAATGGGATGATTTATTTAATGATAAAGTGAATATATTGGATTTGATTTCTTATCGAAATGTTAATGACTTTATGAATTGTTTTGTAAGCTATAAACTGGGATTTTGATCTTGTGGTTAGCGGTCTTGAGGAAAAGTAAGTATTGGATGACTATTTTGGATTTAAAAAGTGTAAATTATTTTCATTTTATCAATTAGTATTTTCGTATGTGGCCAAATTCATGGGGTTATATGGTATTATGGATTTTTAATGACTCTATTTAATGAGTTCTGGGATGAATATGAGGAGTGTGGCTGGTGTGCAATAAAGACAAGCATGTGTGATTCCCATAGGCTACTATTGGTGGATACGCTAACCACTGAACCATTTATTTTAAAAAAGATGAAAGTAAAGGAATACATGCTGTCTTAATGTCTAGTTTGGGTTTGTGTGTATTATGTGATTTTGAAAATGTTGATGTTTTAGGTTGTTTTGAGTCCAAGAACCCTCGCCCCCCACGTTTGAATGATGTTTGGGGCTTGTGTTTGGTCAACAAGCTAGGTTGAAGGCCTGTTTTGTGGTCTCTTTTGAGAAAAGTTTGCGAATAATTTATGATAGTTCCCAACATATGTTTGATTCTAGTTTGTGGCATGTCTTGACCAATGGACAAGGATTTCTGGATCATAGTTTTCACTTTTTTTATAAGGTGCACCTCCATTAAGGGTTAGTGCACATCTAAAGTGCAACCCAGATTGTTTCTACATTGTAAAATCCAATAGTTGATCAATATAAAGAATATTTTCTCGACCATTATAGAAAGAGTGTTTACCCTTTCCATTTTTTTGGAACCTCTTTTAGTAGGAGATTGCTCGTGGATGGTAAAAAGGGACATTCAGTTCTTATGTTGTCAAATTCGTCGAATGTTTAAGTAGTCTAGAGTTGTTATTGAGGATGAGTATCTAGATGGTGTTTAAGAAGGCCATTACGTCCTTCACACTATATTTTAAGAAGGAGTTCACATTAAACCAGAAGTATAGAAAATATGGTAAAGATTAGATATTATGGACACTTTTTTGAATCTTGTTCTATTTGGGACCCAGCATATGATACCGTTCAATTTATTATTTATATCAGTCATTTTAGACATGTTCAGTGTCATTTTTTATGCCGCGTGCTCGTTATTTTGTAATGTTGATGTTGTAAAATCATTTTTAAGTCTTTGTTTTTTCATAATTGTGTCTCATTAAGGGAGATTTCGACATCTGTAGTTTTGAAATAAGGTGTTTATATGATTCATTTCCTTCTGTTGTTTATCACTCGATGAAACAAGTTTTGATGTGTATTAATCCTCGATTATCTTGGATTAGTGAATCTTATGGTTATGGTAATGTGGGTTTTGGAGTGTTTAATATCATCGTAGACCCATCAGGCTTTACGGTGAAGATATTAGTAGCACCGAAATGAGAAGTTTCGTTCAAGGGTTTCTATATCCTATATCGTGGGACAAAGATGCTTCAATAATTTGAGCTCTATCCACAAGACATGGAGAGAAGGTGATGCATAGATAGTGGAAATAACAAGTTCATTTAAAACCATGTGAATAGTACAATCCTCAGTATGAAATATGGGGAATATTTTAACATCTAATGTTTCCAACTTTATATTTTGTTCCAATTCAATGAAAAAGAGGTTGGAGGACCCCATTTCTATTTTACCATCCCCCTTTGGGTTCCATTTAGTTTTTGGAAAATGGATTATAATTTTTTTAGAAAGGATGATCACATGTTTGTATGAAGGTTATTAGTAACCATGCCCCAAATAACCATTCAAGTAGAAGGATCCACACAGTTAGTGCACGGTTTCCAAAACTATGGGGACTAATAGTGTGACCAATCGAAATCATTAAATTTTTGTGTCTTTTGTTCCAGCATATACCGATAGGTTAAGTTGGCTAGTTATTATAGTGGGGATTAACACTTTGAGTCTTATCCCTGTTATTTTGTAAAGGTCTAATCGGAGTCTACACCTTGTTCTGAGGAGTATATTCAGGCCTCCCCTCGTAGTGACATGATTTTGCCTCAAAAAATTTATGTTCACTTTTATGGTGGAGAGCCCATTTCTATCACCCCATTCTAGTAACTCATATTGGTTCTTGGTATTATCTTGGAGGTAGGTAGTCTTGTTCCTAGAAATCTAACCACCTACATATTCCTTGGTTAATCATAGGGATTGGATAATTACAAACAGTTTAGATAAAGAAATGTAAGTGTAACCTTGTTCGTTGTTATTGTTTTATTTAGTGAATTTTTGGAGTCTTGTTCATAGACTGTTTGATTAGTTTTCATTCGTGATAAATTCTAAATGTGATTGATCATTTCAGTAAAGTGGTGTATGTTTTTGTTTGTGGGAGTATTCCTTCCTTAGTTGATCACTGGATGTGTATTAGCCTTTGTCGAAGAATCTTGGATAAAGAGTACATATTTTTATTCCAGTTGGGGTTAGTTTTATCTTTTTGATGTTCTGTGTATTTCCATGGGTTGAATGCTTTATGGTGGGCTGAACTTTCGTGATCATATTTTCAATTTTACACTTTGGAAGAAATCTTCATTCGGTACATTTCTTTCTCCCATCTTCCAGTTGTTCCGAGTGTAAATTATTTGTGTCCCGTGTGTTCTTGATCTACGACCATGGCCTTTTGTTTATTGTATGATACACCAGATAATATTTTTTAAAAATTATGGTGATAATATTTTGTGTTTTGGAGTTGGTTTTCTGGAACTCTTAGTGGCACTACTTATGGGATAATTTTTTAAGGTGGTTTTCACCCTTGAGTTCGATGAGTCTTGGGGTGAAACAGTGGTATTACATTGGGTATTGTTTACCTCTATCCATGTATTATATTTATCCATTGGTTTCCATCAATGTCCCCCTAAAATTGGATGCTAATTGACACTTTATGGGTGGCCAAAATAGGCCTCACAGTTTGGCTGCACGGTTCCAAAAAATGCAGCCAAACCGTGCAAGGGTGTCCACCACATTTTGATTTTATGTGTTTTGAATCATTTTCTCTTATGGAAATAATCCAAATTCTCCCATATATTTTCCAATTCTTTTTATACGTCCATGTATATCCCCCAATACCTCTCTCGCTCTGGTGGAAATAAATTTTGCGGGGAGATGTGATGGGGGAATCATCAAAATTATCCAAGGAAGTGATTATATCTATCATTTCTTCCACTTCCTTACAGTTTCATTCACACATTCACAATATTCCTCATGATGAAAAGTTAGGGTTCTAACCTAGTGTTTCCATTGATGTCGTCTTTGTGTAATCATTAGATTTTAGGTTTCTCTTCACTTCCTTGTTGTGGGGTAGTGGTACAATTTATGTTTCCCACAAATATTTGAGGGATTCAACCCCAAAGGTATGTGACACCATGTGTAAAAAATTTATGAGGAGTTAGAATTATATTTTATTAATTTATCATTTTTTAATCTATATTTTGTTCAGAAAAAACTGTTTTTTTAATTTGGTTAAGCATTTAATTTTATTGTTGCATTTATCTTGAAAATGGGTTCTTTTCATGTGTGACTCTTCTGTTAAATTTTTCATGTATTTTATTTCATATGAAATTAGTTTAAAAAATCTTTTTTGGTATGTAAATTATTATTTGGTAGGGTCTTTTTGTTCCATTGGTTTTTAAATAGGGTGTTTGAATGGGTTTTATTTATAAATCCATGTTATGCATATTAAATTGATTTATGAAAATGGGTGTGTTTTCATGTCAATTATTTGGGGTATTATTTAAGGTGATTTTATAATAATTGAGATTGGTTTATTAGATATTTCTTGGGATGAAAATTCTGTATTTTTATTGGTGTGATTTTTTGCTTGAATGATGGTTTTGAAATGGGTTTTATGAGAAAAGTTTGGGTATTCTACATAGAATTGTTTTACGAAAGATTTAAATGGATTAATGATTTATGTAATAGATGAAACAATATTGGAAATATTTTATGGATTGTGAATATTATGAAATTTCATATTTTAAATGAGAAAGGCATTGTCATGTGATGTGTATCCTTTATGATTTGTTTTATGAAAATGTTTATCAGATTTGCAAAAAAGTGAAAGAGATGTGAATGCAATGTGGGCTGTTTTGTGTGAGTGTGATGTGAAAAATGTATTATATATATGAAAATGGTATTATTTAACTTTTGAGTGGATTTTAATGTGATGTTTATCATCTTTGTAATGATTTTATAATATTGATAATGGATTTGTTGAATTTCAAATGATATGGGAAGTGTGTTCTAAGAAATTTTGTGTGGATTTAATTATAAAATCAATTTGCGTAAATGGAGGATGATGTTATTTTTGTTATGTGAAAATGGGATGTTTTGTTAATTTGTGATGTGTAAGTGACATTTTCATGTTCAAATTATATTTCTATACTTGTTGAACTTGCTTTATAACAATAGAGAAAACATGGTTATCTAGGTGGGTGGACATGTACACTAGTATGTTATTGATCCCATGGGGTTTGGCCTCAGTTTCACAAAGAAATTTTTATTCTTACAGCACTATCTACTGAATGATGATGATAATGGGGGGACACTATGTTATGGGTATGTTCCCTAATACTTTCTCAATCATGAGATCATATATTGTAATGGTTACTCTTACAGAGATATGAGGTACCTTGGACCCTCAACGAGCTAGAGCCTAGGGGTTATTTCACGTTTTGTATCAAATTAAATACAATGTTCTTACCATTGGCATATAGAATGATGGGATGAAACAATTCAGTATCATTGGTATTATATTTAAATTTGTTGATTCTATAAAATAATCTACATGAAAACTTATTTACTTAACCTTGCATTTTTTTTGAAATTGTAACCAACATTTCCTATTTATGAAAACTTGAAAAAAGTTTTTATTTGAATGTTTATCACATATAATATCATATTGGATGTATCCTAATGGTATTTTGCTCACACCAAACATTTACATTTGTGTGTATGTAGAATTATGTATTTTGTTGATGTAGGATTGGGTAATACCATTGTGCCTTTGGTTCGGGTTTTAGTGGTCTAACATGATGCAGTGTTGTGGATATGGATTGAGGGTGGTGCCTCATTACATGTTGAAGTTATTGGTATGTAATTTATTTTTTTAACCTTTGTACTAGTTTTTGAGCTTTGTTTTACGTTGTGTAATAAAATTCTGCAATTTTATAAAATATGATTTTGTTTGAAAAATACAAATTTGTTTTATTATATTCGTTTTCTTTTTTAATTTTATAAACTCAGGAAAATCATTCACAATTTTCAGTTTACGATACTCAGAAAATTGTGCCAGCACATGGGGATCAGAGACCTTATTTAGTTCTTGTCACAGGATGGGTTTGTTGTAGGTTTAGATCGCAACTAGATTCGGTTTGTGACATTATCTCATTCATAAGAAGTACGAGTTTGATACATGATTCTAGGTTATAATATATAATTATGTTGATACATTATAAAACCTATGATATTGGATTCTATACTAGATTTAACATTGTGACTCATGGTATAATTATAGGAGAAAAAATAATGGTGCGACTTTAGAATAAATGTATACACCTATTAATGTTCAAAATCATATATTGAAATGGTTAATGTGTTTTTTATATCTTTCTATATGAAGATATTTTTTTACTAAATCACATAAATAGTGGTAATGTAACCGCATTAATGTTCTAGGGAAAATTATCTATGATCATATTCTTATTATTTACCATCATTAAATAAAGGATAAATAGCTAGTGATGGTTTATCATCAAAGGTAGATTATAGGGTGAGAAATTTTTATAACAAAATAATTTTTAAATATTCATAACTTAATTATAATTGTTTTATTATTCAATTGAAATATTTAGTGATAACCTGATCAGAATATATTTACTCATATAATTCCATATCATTACTGGTGGATGAGGAAAAAAACCAAACAATCTCAAAAATTGATAGATAAATTGGAACTATCTAATTCCAATGTGAGACTATCTTCCAACCTAGGTGATTTATTAGGGGACTACTAAGACTCATGATTTATATTGAGGTTTTATTTGTCGAGGGTTCTTCCACCATTAATTTTATATAAAAATTAGTTTATTTTAATATTTTTATATAAGGGGTTTAATATAATTAATATTGGTGAATATAGGCAGATATATGAATATAATTATTTTTTATTATTTATAGGAAATTGTAATTCATTTCTAAATTCATTAAATTGTTTGACGAGTGATTTATAAACCATTTGGAGAATTAATTTGTATAATACAATCATTCAAGGATTATTTTCCTACTCATTTAAAAAATTGTTTTTATGTGTTGATATTCAATGTATTCATACATATCCCTATCATAATGAAATTTTAAAATAACATAAACAACATAATTGAGACATTTTTATTATGGTGAGTGAAATGGTACATCATAATGACAGAAAACAATCATTAATAGTTTTTTAAATATATATCTTATAAGGAAAACAAGATTTATTTTTGAAATATAAACATCACAAATTAATATTTGATATTGAATATATCATTAATTTTTTGGTCCTTATTTCCATAGCCAACATGAATTAATGTATTGGTGAAAAAATGTAGCTTCACAAAAACACTCCTAGAGAGAATCTAGACTGAAATGATGTATATTCGAAAACTATAATAAATAATGTATGACCAAAGTAAATATTGAATATATTCACATATAACAACATGTGTCACTATTTTCCTACCATAATAGCCTACATGACATACTACATGAATGTTATAATTTCATGATGTTTGATGGGTCTCATCTCTACATGATACAAATCAGTGATTGTAACATCAACATTAATCAATATATGAATTAATAAAGACTCAAAAGTATAGTCACATATATTATTTTGATAAGTAAAGGGATTCTAGGATTGAAATATTTAATAAAACATCATCCTATTATTTAAAGGAAAAAGATTTTAATATATCATTCTATGTCTCCAGATGAGGGGTTATTAAATTTAATATTACACAGGGAATAATGTATTTTAGTTATAAGGATCAGATATATTTACAGGGGTTTATGGAACACTAAACAGAAAAAATATTTCCAAACAAGTATTCACACACATCTTGCATGATTATATATTTCCACTCATGTGTACTAGGTATCCAATCTATTAAATTTTTAATATTTTTAAATAAATGTTTTGTTGAATCCATCATCACACTAGGGTCACTGAAGATATTTCCAATGTGTTTAAAAACATATATGGATGATAGTGGATTTTGTCGGTAGAGAATAACAATTTATATGTCTTAGCTTAAGCCCTACAATATTATTGAATCTTATTCAGACTCTATGATAACATATGGAAAACATAGTTCAATATGTGTGTTCATAATTATATAATGTTCATATTAAATGAGAAATGGTTTGAGAATGATTATTAAATCATCGTTCGTTAATGATACAATATGAATGGGTAGATATAGTTATGTACTGAAGATTTTAATATTTAGATATTACATCATTTTATATTATTTTTCATTACATTACAGAAATTAATGCCTATGGATCATAAAAATGTAGTTTTATTGGATTCTATATAGAAATTACTAAAAAACTATGAATTATCTGCAACATGTAAATAATAATTATCGCATTTAGTAGTTAATAAAAATATACCCCACTGAAATCCATTCATAATAATCCTGTGAAGCAAAACATAATATAGGGTTACAATATATGACGACAAAGGTTAAATAAGGGAGATAAATAAACATATATAAATAAATTTATTTTTGAAAATATGAATAAAATTCTAACACTAGACCATGCTCATCTAGTCTTACATTGTTGATAGATGGAATAATTAGTTGTTGTTTAGAAGACAAAAATTCTAATGAAATAAAAAAACTATAATCATTTAGATAATAAAATAATCATATGATATAAAATTATTACATGAAAACCACATATAAAATCAGTTCCATATTAGTAAATTTTCATTAGAAATGAAATCGTAGTTATAGGTGATCCTCGCCCAACAATCATATTTTTCAAAGTTAACTCCCAAGACCATTATAGTGGAAAAATTCCATTACTGAACAAGGATTACTTGGAAATCCATTCATGTGCATGTCATTAGATAATAATAATATACTAATGAACTTAATGGATATATAGGTTCCACCCATCACAAAATCAAATTAATAAGAAAGTGTTCAAAAAATAACGTGGAAATGTAATCATATACGAACACATTAAATGAATTAGGATTCACAATTGTATCATCATATTACTAAATATATATAATATTTTTAAAACCATAATTATTAAAAATAAAATTTCTGTTGAAAAAATGACGTTTTAAAAAATATTTATAATTTTACAGTGGAAAATATTGCATCCCATTTAAAAAATATATTCATATAAATAAAATGGTTAAATCCATTTATATTGTAAAATCCAATTGAAAAATATAATGCAATATTTAAATATCATTTGAAAAATTTATTAAATCAAAGATAATTTTATTTTTTAAAAAAAGTTTAACATTTGCAAATTCAGTTTCGTTGAAAATTGAAAGATAATGTTTAAAATAATATTCAATATATGAAACAGTCAGAATATCATTAAACAATATCTTTGTTATATGAGATAGAAAAATGATTCATTCACAGTTTTGATAAAATCCAAATTTAAATTTATTTTAAAATAAAATTAACAATAAAAAACATTTTTTTTAAATATGTATGTTTTTATAAAATAAATAATTTGATGTCATTAGAAAACATTTTCTGAAAAAAATTATATAAATTGGTTTTTTCAGAATAATGGAATTCCATGAAAAAGTGAATTCAGTGTCATATTCATAAAAACATTATTTAAGAAATCTACGGTAACTAAATGGTATAAAATGAAGGTAAACATAAATTATGATAACATTAGTAGGGGATATGACAACTCATGGGTCCGATTACAATGGATCATATTTTTTCATCACTAGAAACATAATCATAAATAAATCATATAATTGAATATTTCTTGGTGCTTCTTACCAAACTATCTCAAGATATGAAAAATATCATGAATAATTTAGAATTTATAATTTTTTCAAAAAAGGATATACTGTATTTCAAATAATTTTTAATTCAATGTATATAATATAATGTGGATATTTTTGTCCACCTTTTATAGAAAAGTGGGTTAAATCAATAGTGGATACCATTTCTATGAACCTGTATTCATAGAAGTAGAAGGTGACTATGATAATGAACTTTTAAATAGAGAGGTCAATCAATAGTTTGTATTGTTAATAATCACCAAGTCAATGGATGAAATTGATGATATATAGTATGAATACATTAAGAATATATTTCATTAAATATTTCTTTAAAACTATTTATACTAATTTTAAGATATAATTGATAGAGATGATGAAAAAGGAAGGTAAATATATCTTGTATTTTGAAATAAATATCACAAGACTTAGATGGTACGACTCATTTGTTTTATCAAAAAATGATTGAAATAGTTAGATGATATAGTGGTTTAAAAACCACAATGTTTAATGGATGTAGATATTCATTATATTGGGTATTATGGAGATGTTTTTCAATGCTCATTGAATGTATAGATGAATTGAGGATAATGGACCCACAGATTTTGAGATAAGAAACTAAACATGCAATATCAAGCTAAAGGATGTAATCAGTAAGGGGGAAATAAATATCATCAAATAAAATGTCTAATATTATGGAATAATCATCAATGGATATAAATAAAATTTATTGGGAAATGATAAATGAGATATATAATTCAACCAAGCTTATGAATATTGAAGAGAGGTGAAGAATTTAGATAATTTAATGGTTGAATGGAGAGAACTACCAATTGATCATGTTTCAAATATTGGATGCATGAGAACTATGTAAGAAAGTTGACTAAAACATCATTCCATAATGGTAATAAGTTTCATCACCCAACAAATCTAATGGAAAAATGGAAATCATGTTCCATCACTAGAAGAGATGTAGATTTTCAAAATTATGAAATAAAATCATGTCATCCTAATCACATAATAAAGGTTAAAATTATGATTTTATTTGAATTCAATGAATTTCATTTTCTATTTAAAATTTTCAATAACTGTTGAATATAATACAGGAAACATATTAGTATATATACATAAAAATAACTACTAGTACGATTATTTAATCCTATGTGTTGGACTCTTCGCTTATTAGCATATGCATGAATATTATTCCAAAAACACTTATTATACCTCCATTAGTAGAAATCATTGGTATATTAGGAATGGAATATCTCTCATTATATATATAACTTGTCAACATTTGGTAATGTATATATCTTTTCAAAAACAAAAACATCCCATACCCCATTATTAATGCAAGGAAGGCCATGAATCTCTAGTGGAAAATCCCCCAATTTTGTGGGTGTTGATTTAAAATGATGGAAAAAATTTATTTTATCTTGTTACTATTTGAAAGTATTAATAAAAGTCACTTTTTATCAATATTTTCTTGGCTTTTGTTTGGGGAAGTGTTTGGTTTGATTTTTTATTAAATTTGGAGCTTGTGAATAGTTTTCCCATAGTTTCCCGATACAATGAACTCTCTTATGAAAAATAGTGGAAACCCATTCAGTTGGTATTAAATGGTTGGAACATATATTTTCTAATGGTTCTCCCTCTTTGAATAAAATTAGTGATCTATTTAAATTAGGTGCACATTTTGTTGGAATAATTTTTCAAACTATACGGACCAACTCACATAATCATGCATTTGATTTAATTGATATAGATATTTGACATTAAAAATATTAAAACCCTCCCATTATGTGTTTAACAAATCATTCACAACCCCATATAAATTATTATTCCTTAGGAGAACCAAATAATAGGTCTTTGCCCCTCAAATCCCTCTAAAAAGAGATTCAAATATTGACAAATATTGTTCTCTATATTCTTGGATTGTTTCCTCACACATATGTCTTTCTCTTAAAATCTCTAGTATCCTTCCAAGGGTTTTTTTGGATCAATGTGTTTACTTTTGTATCTAATTACCACTTTTGGTGATCATAAACAATGGTTTTATCCTTGTTCCCCTGATTCTGTGATCCTTGTTCATCATTGAAATACCATGATTAAGGTTTTGAGGAATGGATATATCATGATACAAATATATGAGGATCCCCATTGATAACTATATTTTTTTATCTCTAAATTTTGTTTAATTTAAATTTATTTAAATAAATTATTTTTATATTTAAGTTTAAATTTCTTTATTTTTGTTTTTTGAAAATAAATAATTCCATTATATTGGGTTTTAAAATATAGATTCTAGCATCAAATTTGAAAAACACCAAATTCATTATATTGTACTATGTTTAATGAAATTTGTAAAATTTAAATATTTTAAATTAAATATTTTATTACTTTTTAGGGGAAAATTGGGAAACCCAACAAATCAATTGAACTTGGGGGTTTTTGTAAAATTATTGTAAATTATCTAAAAATAAATGGACGAATATTATTTTGACATAGAATTTTGGAATAATAATTTTGAATTTATTACAAATTTTATTTTCTAAAAATTGTTTTAAAAATTGTTTTGATATAACCCATAGTGTTTTATCATTCGAGATAGAATATTTTTTAATTTTAATAATTTTTTTGGGATTTAAATGGAGGTTAGAATTTTTTAAAATGTGGAATGACATTTAATTATATATTAAGGTTTCATAAAATAAATTTTACATTATAGAATTGTGATAGATCAGATGAAAGACTATGTAGTTATTGACTTAATGAGAAGAAAATAGAATTTTTTTAATTGACCTATAATTACATTGATTATTTTTTACAGTTTTTTACCTCTTATTAATTCCATATTAAGACAAATATGAGTCATCTCATGCACATTATAAGGTATTTGTGTCCACATTTCAGTTTATCACATGAGTGTGTGCGAATCCCAAAACCTGGAACAATCATAACTATTGGGATAAATTGATGTTTCTCACCTTTTTATATATGCGAAATAAAGGTATTCATCTATAGTAGACAACATTAAAAGGGTTATAAATTATATAATCTATATTTATATAAAAGTTCTAATTTAATCCCCTTTTGTAAGGCACCATTTTTAAAGAATTTCCATGATTTAAAATATATTTAAATCAGCTTTAAAGTAAATGTTGATTTTTTTAAATAATCTTCCTAAATTTCAAACCTATTTATTTATAAATTGAATGATTTCTATTTACCTAATTTTATTTTGGAATATAATTACGAAATCGTTTGTGAGAAGAAAAAATGAATTTAGATCACATGAACCATTTAATTTAGGAATTTGTAGATTTTATCTTTCTATGATTGAATAGGGGTACAGTACTACCTTGAAGTGGATCAAGATGTTGACTCATTGGAATGGATAGTCATGTTTATTGTGTCTTGGTTATATAATCTATTATGTTGATTTATTTCCTTATTGTTGTAATTTGGCTTTTAAAACCTGTTATACTTCTTCTACAAGTATTGTAGTGGGGTTTCTTTTGAATTCATAATTTTTTATTGTCTTTATTATAGAATGTATGTGGAAAATTTGATCCCACATTCATTTTTTATAATGAAATTTATTACTCTCCATAATTTTGGGACCATGAATGTACATTGGTATATTTCATGAAATACTCTGTTATACGGTTACTATGGTATCTCAGTTGGATTGTGACAAATTAGTATTAGAGATCAATGTTGAACTTCTTTTCCTGGTTTTAGTATGAATTTATTTATATTTTTTGGGACTTATTTGGTAGTTATTGTTGATTTAATTTCCATATCTCAACTTATTGAATAGTAAGTCACAAAGGTGGTTTTAGAAAGTCATCATGATGATTAATTCTATAATATTACATAATTTGGATTTGGGTGTATTGAATTAAAAATGTTGTGTCTGTCTATTGGGAAAAATGTACACTTATTGCTCATTTTGAGTTTTAATCTTATGTGTTCATTTTTATCTATGAATTTGAATTGAAGTAAGCCTATGAGATGATTTGGGAATCAGATCTAGGATGAAGTCTTTAGTATACCTCAACGATCCAATACAGTTCCATTCAGGAATCTTTTGAGGAGATCATGCCTACTATACATTTTTGGAGTAGTCACCGTCCCTAGTCTCATTAAAGCTCTAGTCAAGGAATATCAAAGTGGTGTTCTCCTGGAAAATTATCAGGAATTCCATTTCTAGAATTCGATAATGTTCAGTTTATAAAATGATCCCCAGGGGTCTACGGAATGATGGCGAAGGGTGGAATAGTTTTTTGGGTTTATAGAGACACTAGATGAAATATAGGTATTTTTTTCCACCTTTATGTTGAATGAACTAAGGGGGAGACAGTGAGACCAAATGGTGATAAAGAATAATAATGGGGGTATAGAGTAGAGAACAATTAATGTTATTTTTAGCGACCGGTTCTATCCATAGTATATTTTTTTGTACAGTGGTGTGATGTATTTAAATCGAGAGAAATATTAAAGGACCATGATAGAGTCTGAAAACCATTTTGTTGAGCTCATTCATTTCAAACCATACATAGTATGAATTTAGTAGATGAAATCATAAATATTGTAGTTGGGAATTTGACATGATATTCCTTTTAAGGTTTTCAAGATTAATATTCCTTCTTTTGTTGATTTTATGTATATATCATTTATTTTCAATCTAGACCAAGCTTGAATTTTAGGGTTATCATGTACTTTTTCCATCTATGTCGAATTATGAGTTCCTTTAAAGGAAATGAGATACATGATTAATCTAATGGATGTTCTTCATAGTAGGGATATTATAGACATCCATATGTACATGTGAGAGGCTTATTGATTTAATAATGGTGTGAAAATCTATAACACTCCAAGAGAGGTTTCAATGAGTCACATAATGTATTCGGTTTTTTGGGATACTCATGATACTTACAGAATTTCATACATGATTATTCCACTTTGTTTAATGGAACAAGATAATCAGTTACACCTTAAACAAAATGGAAATCAAATTCTTTAAGGATAATTGAGTTCCATTAATAGTTATACTAAAAATATTATTCACAATGTGATAGAATCTCTAGAAGAAATATGATATGGTTCCAATGACTGTGTGATGTACCATCTCTATTTATTTTCCATTAGTATCTTTTTAAGTTGATACTGAAATATCTTATTCATTTATTTCAACACATATTTTTTATTTTCCAAATCTTCCTAGAAATATTTTATAAAATTTGATGGATATTACAACCCCTATTGGTATGGAGAGATAGATGGTTCTACATAGTCACAAATGTTTCTCTGTATAAGATGTCTAACATTATTAGAGTCTTCTGGTATCATACATGAAACCTATTGACTTCAACTTTTAGAATTATTGGATCATTTAAAATAGATCCATACATTATTGTTTTCTTCAATATTACTCCATGACTACAACTAATGGTATATACTATTCCATACAAGGAGAATTGAAAGTATGGATGAGTTGTGCTGGATTATCATTTCTAAAATTGTGGGATGTGAAATCAATTTTCTATTTTTAACAAGATCCATAATCCGTGAGTGGTGATCTCCCTACAATTTTGTATTATTTCCTAATGTGTATACTTATGACCTCATTGATTTATTGTAGGTGAGGGAGGATAGTTTTTGTCTTAATTTAGTACATTGTAGTCAACACGATTCAATTCCTTCTAATATCATTAAACTAGGTGGAATTATTTTTCAACAGACACAGTTATAATATCTTCTATAGAAATTATTTATATACTAGATAATGTCTACTTCGGTGAAAAAAAATTCTATTTTCTATGATATATATTTTTTTCGTTTCATATGTGTTTATTACTAAATCCTCTATGTTGATATGATAATGAACACATATTTATTTTTATCTATTTATTATATGTTAGATCATTTGAAAGGTGAATTAGTTTCTAATGATTGACCTTTGATCTGGTAAACATTAGTTGAGGATAAAAGAATTTTTCATTTTGATAAATACCTTTTTTTTCAATGGAGTGTTTCTTAGATTAATCATGTTATTATCGACGATTTATTATGAACATCAAAAATTATTCTTCTCCAATGATTGATGTATCATTTAAGGGAGTAAAAATCTATTAGGATAATAAATTTTTGTGTTACTATGATGAGATAAAACATATTTTTACTATTGTTTTAGTGTTGACCCTATCAGAGGCTTGTTAGGGATATGTGTTCTTACGTGATTCATCGGGTTCATGTTTGGGCAATATTGTAAGGAAATAAGATCACATCATTACTTTTAACTCTCATTATCATAGGCATGAAAATAATATTTATCTAAAACGTGATATTGTACTTGATTTTATGATTCACATGCTAATTATTTGGCATTTTTTTCTTTTATGGAGAATGTTTTACAATGTTTACATACCACAATATATTTAGTTATATATTCTCCCAAAAATATTATAATCTATTCCAAAAGTGTTTAGTGGAATGCATACAATCTTTTGAAATGGACATATCGTATACACTGGAGAAAGGTAATTTCATTAAAAATGCATTGTGAAATAACATTTTATCCCCATCCATGAAGGAATCATTAGAAAAGTCAAATTTATTGGGTCTCTTTTCATTTTTAATATAAAAATTTAAGAAACATGGGTTTAGGATTCGTTAGCTTGTTTTCAGTTGACATCGTCTTTTCTCAAGAAAATTGCTTCGGATCATCAATTTAATAATTTCATACAAATAATTTAAAAATTTATATATGGCGGGGAGATTGTTGTTGATTTGTTATTCATTATATGGGGAATTATATGATATGGGAATACAATTTTTTTAAAATATTCAGTAAGGAAATTTATTATTGTGGATTTCAATCATTACCAATGGGTTGTTCACTCAGGAAACACAATGTTGATCAATGACATGTTTAATAAATTTGGGTCTACGTGAGTGAGATATTGAATTATTTATTTTGATTCTTGATGTAATTCATAAAAACAGATTAATATCAAGCACAAAAATACATTTGGTTTTATCTATATTCTTTCATTACCATCATGGAATATGTGTAACGACCCGACCCCAGTTACCCAGAGTTGGTGAATTATTTTAATACATTGGAATGATTATAATGAATGAAGTCCGGAAGGACCGATCAGTTCAGCAGTCTTGGAAAATAGATTACAAACATGAATGTTACGTTACACATTATAACATACAAAACAACATAAATAATCCTTTATGAACACTATTATTTCCTTGGATTAACCCCGGATATCAATCACAATACACTTCTTGGAATCTAGGGAATATAAAACATAGATAGGGGTGAGCTCAAACGCTCAGTAAGGGTACGAAATACAGCAGAAATTTTCCAAAATAAGCATAAAAATTTAAGGAAATGTATAAAACTAAATCAAAAGCCTTTTAAACATGAAGATAAGAATAATATGGCATAAATAAAATGAAATAATTCCATTTACTTATTCACATTGGTATTTTACTAAGCGAATAATCACATTCAATATCAATAACCACTTTCATAAGGATGGAATGCATAATTCCAGACTATCATAACCACGTTGCAAAGGCCTTGTGCCAAAACTACAAATAAGATTTTGTCAAGGCCTCATGCCAAGACACTATTTTGTATCATGAGAACTATTAATGCATCGAGGAGCTATAGCGGGATCCACCCATCACTTACTAAGTCTAATTCATTCCTCATATGAAAAGGTCTAAACATAACATAAACATTTATTTTAAAACTAGCATTAAAAATGTCAATTCTTTAACCATAAACCATGAATGGAATAAAAATAACACATCCATAGTCAAACATATCACAAAACCTTCAACACAATATGGAAGATTTGTATCATGATAAATCAACATCTAAACAATTTTAAAATCAATTAAAGGATTTTTACGTAGAAGAAAATAATTTGTAAAACTCATTGAGAGAAATACCCCTTTTTCATGAAAACATTTAAAAGACACATTATTGGGAAAAGAAGTAATTTAATGAAATTTTTAAATCAAAGTGTCCAAACCCACATTGAAACTTTTGAATGTAATTAACATTTTAAAAAAATTTCTATCCATATAAATAAATCCTTAAAAACAATTTTGAAGACATGGACATTAATGAGAATGATTTAGAAGAATTAATATTTAAAACAATTGAAATGATGTTTTAGTAAAAATTACCTTAAAATAATCCCTTTGAAAACTATTTCATAACACATTGAAATTGATAATAAATATTTACCAGTATATACTTACATAAAGACATCCTCAGATAATAAAGAGATTGTGAAATTAACCCTTACCAATTTGGTAACTTATGAAACATACAAACCATGAAAGAGGTATCATATAATGAATATGTAAATACAAATAAATTAAATTTAATTACACAAATAATACAATTATGGGATGTACATACACCACACAAAAGGTAATAGTGGCAATATGGCTTGAATCTCACGGGAATAAGGAGTGAGATGAAATCCCCTTACTTTGAACGTTCCATTAGTTGAGGGTAAGCTTTGCCTCCTGTATAAATAATATAGTATATTATTAAATTATACCAGAACCATATTAATATTTATGATATCATAAATTATTAATTTATGACTTTATACTACCCATATAATAATAATTTCCATTTTATATTAATATTTTTGTTAATAATCGCTTTCTTTATCGTAGGTGTTTTAACTTTTTACTCTTGATTGTATCACTTATATCATGATTTAAATAATTCCATAATATAAAACATGATTTATTTATCAAAAATATTTATAATATAAAAATTTATAATAGACGTATATATGAAATGGAAAACACCATTTATAGAGACGGTAGTCTGTACGTACGCATAAACGATGTTTCTGTTTTCATATAGTATTAAACGAATATAAGTAAATAAGATATATGTAATTAAATAATTACATATGTATATAAATATAGGTATATCTCCAGTAGAATCATTAATTCATATGTAACATAGTTATTAGTAAGATATATAATTTATAATTGTCTATGAATGGTGAACTTGGAAATGAATATCATCGCGTCTTTGAGACGGTAATCTGTATGTACGCACGAGCGAAAATATCATTCTTTGGATATTACAATAACATATAATTGGACAGTATATAATATATACAGAATCATTATCATGTTATATTTTAAAGATACATGAATTATACGTCATTATTATGCGCATCTAAATAATAATATATTGAATAACAATTACACAACGGCGTGGAGACGATAGGTCGTACGTACGCACGTATGGTGACATGTCATTCAAGGGATGGATAGAATAATGAATTTGGTTGTCCCATATTTATAAAAAAATCATAGTATTTATAATATACTGGAGATATTATTTTAGGAATGTAATAACAATGAAGAAGAAGTTGAAGATGTGTGGAACTGGAAAAAGGGTGGTGAAAACATTACCTTTTATTCGGGTTCTTCCTATTGATTTGATCAAAAGGGCTCCATAGGTTGGCTTTCTGAAAAAACTAAGGCCTCTATGATGAATTTAAAGATGTTGGAAGTATATTTGGGTAGAGGATGACCGAGACAAATGTATTTTAAGGTTTGAATTAATGAGAAGGTAGTGTGACCGTTTATAAGAGGGGTGAGGGGCTCTTTAGAAAAAACATAATGTATTATTTTATAATAAAATAATATTCGGTTTATAATGTCTCAAATGTAGATTAATCAAAATCATAGGTGGTTATGGGTCGAATTAATTTCAACCAATAGATTATAGATAGGTTTAGGTCATTATATTAACCTTTTCTTTTAGTTTTAACTCTTGGTTAATTAGTTTGGAACTTACCATGTCACTTTGTATTTTTTTATTATATAGTTAATAAAATTACTATATACCTAAAAAATACCCCCAACTTGTACATTAATGACACACCTATCATGATACAAGTCCTTTGGCCAATCTTTATATTTGACGAAATTTAATATCAATTAATAATTTAATATTTGTTTTAAAAACACTTTTATGTCAATTTTGACACTATTTGGTATTTGATTTATGTCAAATTCATAACAGCATGATTACTTATAATAAATTTAATAAAATCAATAATAACATGTCATATTAACCAATAAAATTTGTGGAATTCATTAAAAGTCTCAAACTATATTTATTTGTATATTTATAATATCAATTATTTTAATATTTCACTAAAAAGGTAATTACTGCATCAACATTGTGTCATAAATAAATAAAACTATATAATGTCTAAAAATTATAAATAAAATTAAATTATATAGGAAATATTTTTAGATTTATATGAATATTTACAATCAAATTTATCTTATGTATGACCCAATATTAAAAATGTTTTAGTAATTAAACTTTGATTTTAACTGTTTTAACTCTTCTTTGAATTAAATAATAATAAATCTACTAATCTAATCCATGGGGACCTAAATGATAATTTTTTTCCAAAGGTTGTTTTTGGTCGATATACACATTTCCAATATAATTAGGACATCTATTAGGATAATATTAATATCAGTTTTACTCTTAATTATCATATTTAATTTTAATCGTTGTAAATACAATTAAAAAGTTACTATTCACAGAAATTATTTTTATCTCTTTGAACAACATTTTACTCCTCTCTATTAACCATGTCTTTTAGATTTTTGAAATTCATCTCACAAAGTCGGTAAAATTATGTTTTATGTTTATTTGCAAAAGCTCCTAGGGGGTGAGTAAAAGACGGTGAAAAGTTCAATAAAATTTTTATATATCTAAAAATATTATAAACCAACTCCAATAAATTAAATTGAACACATATAGGTATTATGTATCTATTTTTACATTAAATAAATTAAATAAAATAAATAATTATTTTAATTAAAATTCAGTTTTAAACTAAAACTCAGTGTTTTTCACTATTCATAAAAAATTAAATGTTTTCAGAAAAATACCAAAAATTTACCATTAGATTTTTTTGATATTCAGATTTCAATTATGAAGTATATTTTACCATATTCAAAATATAGAAGTTTCATTTATTAATTTAAAATTAATTTCCACTGTCAAAACAAAAAGTGTGTTTTTATGAAACAATAATTATCAATATACGTTAAAACCCCTAAAATTCATAATTTATCACTATTAATTATTTTTATTAAAAACCTTTTTTAATTAAAATTTAGTAAATTTCACTATTCATCAAAATATAAATGTTATCCGAAAAGTTCCAAAATATCACCCTTGAAAAAATTAGATATTCTGAATAAAAAAATTAATTCGATTTTGAGAGATAAAATTTATAATATTTCAAAATTTACTTAATAAAATTGATAACCTCTTTCGAATGGCTTGTTTGGTAAGTCATGGTGCGCTTGAACTCGGTGTTGCATGTAGTGCAAGTTATTGAATTATTTTGAAGAAGTAACACACTATGAATTCTTGGGGAGTTACATTTTTCCCTCCTTTAATAAATTGTTTCCTCACAATTTCATATTGTTTTAAAATAAGGTTGAAAATAGAAAATATCTTTGTGGGAAACCCCACATCGTAAATTTTGTTAATAAAATTTAGTCTTAATAAGAGGAAATGAGAAATGAAAGGGTCACCACAAAATTATGATCTCGATTAAGAGAACATTGGTGGCAATTAGAGACATATAATTGGAGGAAAAACGTAAATATTTATAGGTAGTGATAGGGGTCATCAATCAAAAACAAGTTTAAAATTAAGGTCCTCAAATTCATCAATCTATGATGATTTAAAATACCATTGGTTCAACAAAACATAAGGTATTAGAATAACACATTTTTGGTTTTATGATTCCTTTAATAATGTATAATAATTAATTTCTTCACAGAATAAGAGGAGAAGAAAATATATATTTGACAATTAGAGTTCCATCCTTTAACTAATTTCTACCACAAACTAATCTTTCACTCTAAAAGATAACTGAACATAAAAAAATATTTTATTTATCCTTTTCATATAAGGTTACAAATAAAATGAATTTATAATTCACATATCATACCCTTTATGAAAAGAAAATACATTACACCATCCAGGAACTACACGTATTACTATGGTAGACATTAAATCCAGATTTCACTACGATTGTGTGTTTGATTCCCGAAGATTTGTACGACACGATGGGTCGTCACACTGTCTTCGTTTTGTCCTTTTATAAAAATCCAAAAATAACCTTTACAAATTAATCAATTCCAACCTTTAGACATATTCAAAATATATCTGTAAAATCTCAATCTAAAATTTATATGAAAGGTAAACATAATGAAGATCCTTTTTACCCCGTAATAGCATATGAATACCTTCATCACGTAATCATTTAAAACACTGAATCAAACTAAATTACCATAAACCTTATTGATTACATTCATGCACCCTTGTTCCATATAGATCACTAGATATACTTCATCCATCCAAAATTGTTGTAAACTCCAACAATGATGGAATATAAAAATATTTAATCGGTTTCAAGGCAGTCATGAATATCCTATATAATTTTCCCAAATAAACCATTTTTTATTCCTAAATTAGTACATCAATATTAGGACCATATGAATAAATATCTTTCCTTCAAAAATGTAATTTAAAAAAAGTTTAACTTGTTGTAGAGTCACTTTTCTTAGTACCATAAAATCTCAAATCCTCAATGAAATAGTACTGTAGTATAATCCTTATTTATTTCCTGATGATAATTGATAGAACACTTAAATGAAATAACTCTAGAATAACAACATAAGAAAACTAGTCATTCCTTTTCATCTGTGGTAGTATCATAACTTGATTATTATCAAATAGAATCATTTTCAGCATAGTGGGATGATTGGGACATTAGTTCGCGTAGTGTCCAAAAACTTTGCAGATGAAGCTTTTTACATTTGAAACCTTTTTCTTACCCTTGTTGTCACGTACTTGGGGTCCTTTTTCTCTTCACATATAACATACTCTAATTTCCTTCAATCATTTTCCTAGGTGATTCTTTCCACAGTTATCACATATGGGAAAACCATTCGTTAACATCATCCCTTTATTTGTCCTTCTCTCTACCATCCTTTTATTCTCTGGATTCCCTTCAAATCCATAGGACACAGAGAATTATTTACTTATCTTATAAACACATGATATTATGTCTCCATATGATGATAATAAATTGGAGACTATTTCCCTTTTAAATTTTGGATTAGGACCATGAAAGATATGATCCTTCTTACTCTTTGGATCATACGTATTACTGGATTCCACATTCCTTCTACTAGGAACCATTTCTATACAATAGTATAAACTAGGTCAATTTATGAATTGCAATGAATAATTCAAAAGTTGTAAAATACCTAATGAAAATTGAATAGTTTATGGTTATAATCCATAATCATAAAAATGTTTTGTTTGAGTAAGTATATACTCTTGATCCCTTCATAATGGTTTGTAATGAAAATGAGAATTATCCTAAGAATATCCCCAGGGAGTGTCGTAACCAAGAGTGCACGAAGGCTCGTTGTCGTGCACCAATTCTCATTTGAGTCTAACTCAAAGTGGTGTTTTATGGTTTTACACCTAGGTACATATGTTCCAGAGCCACCTCTACCTACTCGTATCCAGAGAGGGATGTATTGCTCGAAAAAGTCACAAAATCTCTACAATACCAAAATTCTAGAAAGTTATTCTATAATAATCTTCAAAGTGTATCTTAGGTCTATTTACTCTAATCATAGATTATCTAAATCTTGTTTCCAAGGTTATTTCTAAAATTCATTTGATACCAACTATAATTCACTGACCACAGTTACCCAGATTCAGTGCTTTATTTTAATACATTGGAATGATTAAAAAGAATCATGTACCGAAGGACCGATCAGTTTAGCAGTCTGGGAAAATAGATTACTTACATGAATGTTACGTTACACATTATAACATACAAAAAATAAATAAATAATCCTTTATGAACACCATTATTCCCTTGGATTATCCCTACATATCAATCACAATACACTTCTTGGAATCTTGGAAAATAATACATATAATGGGGTGAGCTCAAACTCTCAGTAGGGGTATGAAATACAGCAAAAACATTCAAAAATAAGCATAAAAATTTAAGGAAATATATAAAACTAAAAAAAAATAATTTAAAACTTGAACTTAAGCATAATATAGCATAAATAAAATTAAATAATGCCATTTAATTATTCACATGGATATTATACTAATATAATAATCACATGAAATATCAATAACCCCATTCATAACGATGAAATTCATAATGCCAGACTATCATAACCATGTAGACATGGCCTCGTGCCAAGACTACAAAAATATTTTGCCAAGGCCTCCTGCCAAGACACTATATTGTTCAATGAGACCAACTGATGGATTGAGGAGCTATAGTGGGCTCCACCCGTCACTTACTAAGTCCAATGCAATCCTCATATTAAAAGGTCAAAACATAACATAAACTTTTGTATTAAAACTAGCATATGAAATTTCAATACATTACCCATAAACCATGAATGCTATAAAAATAACACATCCACAATCAATCATATCACAAATCCTTCAACACAATACAGAAGTTGTGTATCATGATAAATCAACTTCCAAAAAAATTTAAAATACATTAAAGGATTTTTACTTTGATGAAAATAATTTGTAAAACTCTGTGAGAAATAACCCTTTTTCATGAAAACATTTAAAAGCCACAAATTTTGGAAATTAATTCATTTAAATAAATTTTTGAATCAAAGTGTCCCATACCACTTTGAAACTGTGGAAAGTAATTAATATTTCAAAAAAAATTATGTCGATATAAATAAATCCTTAAAACCGTTTTGAAAACATGGACATTAATGAGAATGATTTAGAAGAATAAATATTTAAAAAATTTGTAATTATATTCTAGTTAAAAGTAATTTAAATGAATCTCTTTGAAAAATATTTCATTAAACCTGGAAATGGATAATAAATATTTCCCAGTAGATACTAACGTAAAAACAACCTCAGATAATAAAGAGATTGTGAAATTAACCCTTACCAATTTGGTATCTTACGAAACATAAAACCCATGAAAGAGGTATCATAAAATGAATATTTAAATACACATAAATTAATTATTATTACACAAATAATACAATTATGGGAAGTACATACACCACACAAATGATAATAGTGGCAATATGGCATTAATCTCACGTGAATAAGGAGTGAGATGAAAACCCCAAACCATGCACTTTCCTTTAGTCGAGGGTAAGTTTAGCCTCCTGTTTGAAGACTATAGTTTGTTATTAAATTATACCAGAACCATATTAATATTTATGATATCATACATTATTCATTTATGGTTTGTACTACACATTTAATAATAATTTCCATGTTAAATTAATATTTTGGGTAATAATCGCATTCTTTATTGTACGCGTTTTACCATGGTACTCTTGATTGTATCACTTAGATCATGATTTAAAAAATTCAAGAATATAAAACATGATTTATTTTCATAAATATTTATAAAATAAAAATTTATAATAGATGTATATATGAAATGGGAATCACCGTTTATGGAGATGATAGTCAGTACGTATGCATAAACGCTGTTTCTGTTTTCATATAGTATTGAACGGAAGCAAGTGAATAAGATATATGTATGTACATAAATTCTTATATATATAAATATATATATCTCCAGTAGAATTATTATTTCATATATTACATACTTATAAGTAATATATATTTTTTAAAATCGTCGATGAATGGTGAACAAGCAAATGATTCTTATCGCATCATGGAGACGGTAATCTGTACGTACGCATGAGCAGAAATATCATTTTTTTGATATTAATATAGTATATAATTGGATGGTATATAATATATACAGAATAAATTTCATGTTATATTATTATTTACATGAAATATACATCATTATTATACCCATATAAATAATAATATATTGAATAACAATTATACCACGACGTGGAGACGGTAGGCCCTACATACGCACGTATGGTGACATGCCATTCAAGGGATGGATAGAATAATGAATTAGGGTGTTCAATAATTATAATGACATCAATTTATATTGATGATACTATAGTTATTATTTTATAAATGGTATAATAAAGAAGAAGATGTTGAAGAAGAAAGGAACATCAATAATGGGGTAGAAAACATTACCTTTTCTTCGGGTTCATGCTTTTGATTTGATCAAAAGGGCCCCATAGGTTGGCTTTATGATCAAAATAAGGCCTCTATGATAAATTAAGGTATGTTGGTAGGATATTTGGGCATATGTTGGCAGAGAAAAATGGCTTAGATGGTGTGAATTAATGAGAAGGGAGAGTTCCCTATTATAATTGTGGTGAGGGGATTTTTTGGAAAAACTTAAATTATTATTTTATAATAAATTCATATTCGGTTTCAAATGGCTACAAAGTGGATTATTCAAAACCTAATCTGGGGATCGGTCGAAAAAAATTCTACCAATAGATTTTATACAGTTTTTGGTCATTATTTCAACCTTATCTTTTTGTTTTAACTATTGGTTAATTAGTTTAACGCTTACCATGTCACTTTGTATTTTTCTATTATATAGTTAATATACTTACTATATACATCCAAGAGACCCCATTGTGTCTATATATGATACATCTATCATTATAAAAGTCATTTGGACAATCCATAGATATTTACGAATTTAATATCAATTAATAATATAATTTTTGTTTTAAAAACACTTTTATGTCAATTTTGACACTATTTGGTATTTGATTTTTGTAAAAATAATTACAGCATGATTAATTTTAAAAAATTTAATTATATCAATCCTAAAATTTCATATTAAAATATAAAATTCGTTCAATTCATTAAATTTTTTAATTATATTTATTTAGATATTTATAATATCAATTATTCTAATATTTCACTAATAAGGTAATTAATGCATCATCATTGTGTCATAAATAATTTTAAATATTAAATTTCTAAAAATTATAAATAAAATACCATTATATAGGAAACCATTTTATCTTTCTAATGAATATTTACAATCAAATTTATCTTATGTATAATCCTATATTAAAAATGTTTTTGTAATAAAACGTTGATTTTAACACTTTTAACTCTTCTTTGAATTAAATAATTATAAATGTCCTTATGTAATCCAAGTGGACCTAAATGATAAAATTTTATTCTAAAGGTTGTTTTTGGTCGAGATACACTTGTACAATTGAATTAGTACATGTTTTGGATTAATATTAATTTCATTTTTACCCTTAATTACCCTATTTACTTTAATCCGTGGTAAATAAAAGTAAACAGTTACTATTCACCGAAAATTACTTTTATCTCATTGAACCTCATTTTACTCCTTTATATTATCCGTTTATCTTGTATTTTTGAAATTCAGCTCACAGAAGCTCTAAAATTAAGTTTTATATGAATTTGCAAAAGCTCTTAGGAGGTGTGTAAAAGACGGTGAAAAGATCAATAATATTTTTATGTATCTTAAATTATTATAATATGACCCCAATGAATGAAATTGGACTTATATTGGTATTATGTATCTATTTTTACATTAAATAATTTAGAAAAATACATAATTATTTAAATAAAAATTTGGTTTTAAACTATAACTCAGTGTTTTTCACTATTTATAAAAAATTAAATGTTTTCAGAAAAATATCAAAAATTTACCCTAAACTAATTTTGATATTCCGAATTAAATAATGAAGCCTATTTTACCAAATTAAAAACATAGAAGTTTCATTTATTAATTTAAAATTAATTCCTACTATCAAAAGAAAAAGCGTGTTTTTAAGATACAATAACTAGCAAAAGATTTACATTTGATTATGTCTGGTTTAAATGTGAAATTATGTCCAATGAAAAACATTGTATTAAATGGTAATAATATATTCAAAATATACAATAAAACCATTCAAATTCATAATTTATCAATATTAATTATTTTCATTTAAAAAGATGTTTTTAATTAAAATTTAGTAATTTTCACTATTAATTAAAATATAAAAGTTATCCGAAAAGTACCAAAATTTCACCGTAGGCTAAATTCGATATTATGAATCCAAAATCAAAATCAATTTTGAGAGATAAAATTTATAAAATTTCAAAATTTAGGTAATATTATTCATAACCTGTTTCGAACGACTTGTTTGGTATGTTATCGTGTGATTGAACTCGGTGTTCCATATAGTGCAAGTTATTGAATTATTTTGAAGAAGAAACACACTATGAAATCATGGGGTGTTAAAATTTTGATGAGGTCTCTGTGAACAATTTGGATGGGATGTTGGGGTCCCATAGAATGAAGAACGTGATATGGGTTTTGATGCATCATCATATTAAATTTTCTCACATTATACACAATCGTGATAAAGCCACTGATGAAGGGTTGCAAAATATCTATGTGAATGAGTTATTTTTAATTACATTGAGATTCATAAGCTACAATATCTATTTGGGATCCTTAGTTTACTTCTCATTTTTGGTGAGGCTATCATGTGGCGTATGGATCTCATGTCTGTTGGATTACATCATACCATATACAGTCTAATATCTAGACAAAATGAGATATACATCTTATTGAGTCTATTACAAATGATTCTGTTTTTGACTTTTGTGGGGATTTTAATGATCATTTTTTGTTGGTTGACATCTCATATAATAATACATGCTGATTTTTAATCTAAATGGATCCATTTATATCCTTATACAAATATACATATAGGTATATATAGTGTCGGTAAAAGTTTGGTTAATATACCTTTGATGGATCATATATGATGTAAGAGATTAAAATGAATATTTATTTTATTCGTCAAATAATGTTGACATCAAAATGCTGATATAAGTGTTGTGATGATCATTGTCACAGACCACTTGAGTTTTCAGTTAGTGATCATGTGTTTTTTAAAGTACCACATTGGGTGGGTCGGAAATGTCTTGGGAGGAAATGGAATAGACTCTTAACATTGTGGTTACTTACAAGGTTATTGAGAATGTGGGAATATTTAATTACCATTTATAAAATCAACACCAGATGACATCATTACATAACGTGTTCCATGTATATCACATTCTAATATATCTATATGAACCATCTCATGAACCAATATATCATGATCATAAAGATGAACATAAATTTTCCTTGATCGAATGAGCATTCATAGTACATGATTATAATAACCAAATACAACAAGTATGATACTACATTTGGTTCTAGAGAAATAGAAAAATGGTTAAGATAATCAAGAAATGTGGGAGTGAGAGTAATTTTCGAGAGAGAAATGACCTTAACTTTTTATCATCTTTTCTTTTTGTTGTATTTCTATAGAAATATTTTTTCTATATTGTGGAATTTGTAAAATCATATTTCAATATTTAGGTATTCAAAAAATAGTTCTTTTTACAATGATTTGGTTGTGTTTAAATTTCTCTTGTTTTGGGATGGAAGATTAATGTTTTGGAAAATAATTGTCTAATTCATCATTGGAACATGGTTTCCAAAACCATCTCCATATCATGTGAATCCATGCATTCCTAGGAGGTGGTAATTTACATGGTTGGTTCATGATTTTTCATATTGTATTCCCTATTTTGAGAAACTATTATGGCCATTTTTATGTGCTGCGTGGTTATTCAATATGTTTTCACAATATATGAGGACTTACTAACTAAAAATTCACATGAAGTTATTGATCTAAAAATATAAAATTAAAATCTTTGATACCCTCATTTTTGGTTCTCAATTGACCTTTAACAACCCCGTAAAATTTAATCTTCCTCGATATCAACCAAGAGAAGTTCATGACCCCGCAAAATCCTACAAGAACCGATTCAATGCATGATGAATTACATTCGATCTTCTCCTGGTCAGTTTCCTCATAATTTTCACTATATTTATCTATCTATCGTCTTCTACATATGGGTTTTTGAATATCTTTATTGATTTATGTAACTAATACCCTTTGTTACTCAATCGTAAACATTGTTTTAATCACTCTAACATGTCATATATTATTTTTGTTCTTCCATAAAAAAATACCGATTTTATTTTTGGGGAATATGTAACTATTTATAATGAGGTATGTGGTTTCATTGTAATTCCCTTTTATTATACCAAAAGTAGGTTCAATTAAAATAAAATTTTTAAAATAAAGATTTTTTTTGTTTTAATAAACATTTCACTCAATTGTCCTGTTGTAAAACCCCAATTCCAATTAATTTGTTATTTTAAATGGTATTACAAAATAAAATTTACGAACCCACCAAATAAAATTTATTTTGATGTGTTTGTGGGAATTAGTGACATTATTATTATTATATATAAATTGTTCAATGGGTTTCATTTAATTTTTTTTTGGAAAAAACCAAATTACATTGACTTTGTGGTTCATTGTAATGTTTATGGAAATGAATTGAAAATAAATTTATTATATTTATTGTGAATGTGAATATGTTATTTAATTGTTAATGGATTTAAATTTCATAACTATGATAAGTGGGTTAAAATTGTTTTCATATAAAATATAATGATTTAAAATGAAAAAATGACTATTTTTATTAAAAAAACATTATTGGTTTATATGTGGAAAATAGAATTTTTGAAATGGGGGAATGAGGATTAAGTGTTTTTTAAGGATGATTTAAATAAATTTTCCATCACCTAATTTAACATGATCACATGAAATCCTAGGTAGTTAGTGAGTTATTCATATAAGAAGGATCCATTCGAATTCCCCAAGAAATAGACTGACTCGTTAAAACATTATAAAAAATAGTTATCAAATCATACATCCCTAGTGGAACATGTACGACACTTCTCATGCCAATTCTATCAGACATTTATACACATTATGGGTTATCACACTATTGTGTGATGATTTCATTTCTTTTTTATATCATACCTTTTATAAAATGACAATTCCGATAATATGTTTATATATTTGATAATAATGTATCCAATTGTGATGAAATGTTTTATATTACCTATAACAAATATAATATAGTTTATATAAAATTGAAAATTTAATAAATGTCTTTAATGATGAAATGTTTATCTGATTTCAATTTTTTTGAAAATTTATTTCCATATAATAAAATTTAAAGCATGTCTCTTTAAATTATTCTAATGAAATTAAAAATCATTCTATATAAAAATTTAATGAAAATTATTTCGTTAATTAACTATTTTCATTTTTAATGGATTACTTGGTGAGACCCTACTAGTAAATTAGGTCAATCACTACCAGTTCTTTTAAGTGTTTATAGATTTTCTCCTTATATGTTAGAGTTTTGTCAATTAACCACTTAGTAGTTGTTCTAGATTTTGATCTATGGAGATGGATAGTTTTTTCCTATTACACATTGGATATTTATCTATGATGGTTTACTAGTACATAGTTTTAGTGTGATGTGTTTTCATACCAGACCACCTCCTAGTACACATATAATAGTGTATTTTAATTTAAATATGTTCCAATTTATAATATTGATTCCTCATTTTTTGTGGAAAATCAATCCACACTTTCATTTTTTACGATTGTAGGTGCTAGTCAACAACACGTAGAGATCGATAATGACATTTGGGCTATGTCATGAGAATATCAGATATCGAGTTACAAAGGTACCATGATAGATCTAGAAAACACAACACAAATATTGTTGATAAATAGTATATTATCAACCTAGAATAAATTCTTTTTGTGAATGAATTCAGGGAATTATTTCATGAATATTTACCCAGACATTTCAATGATTGTGACGTAGTGTTCTTAATAGAAATCATACATGGAGCTAATAAAATATCAAAATTTATATATATGATGGCCTCAATCGAGCTAGATTAGTACAAGATGAATAATCAATATCATCTTAAAAAATGATTCATATTACCTGGGGCATCTCCTTGGGGTGTTCCAGTGCAATAAGTATTGAAAAATGAAGGATCAATGCACAAGGGTATCGATTACTTGGATATCAATAATATCACCATGATGAAAATTTATCATATTACAATTTGTTTTGAATTGTTTTATCATCTATGAGGGGATCAATACATCTCAATGGTGGATATTCATTATATATTTCATAAACTAAATTTGAAGAATGAAGATATTAAAAATAATTAATTCTATTCATGGTTTGAAAACTATTAGATTCTTTTGATTGAATTCAGACATAATAATTCCCATACAATACTCATGTATTTTATGAATATATTATAAATACACTTCCTTGAAATATTTGGTCTATTATTTATCAATGATATTATTGTATACTATAATTAAAAAGAAGAAAATGAAGAATATAAAAGGACTATTCTAAACACATTTAGAAAGAATAAATTAAATTAAAATTTCAAAAAGTGTGAATTTTGGATGCATATTGTTACATATTATAGACATGTGATCACATGTGAGGTAATTTATGGTAAACTTTCAAAAACAAAGGAAAATGAGGAATGGACTAGAAAATATATTGTTAATGAAATAAATAGTTTTCTAGGATTTTTTGGGTACTAATGATATTTTTGTGAAATATATCCTTACTATCAAGCCCAATAACTAATTAAACATGTAATTTGATAATATATTCCAAAAAATAAGAACGCAAGGAAATCCTCAATGAGTTAACCAGAAGGATGATCACTGCACATGTTCTCACATAACAAAAAATATGAGCATGTTTTGTGATATATAATGATTCTGAAAATAAATAACTGGGTTTTGTACTCATACAGAATGTTAATGGGATATCATATCCCTCACTGTATTTTATCTATGATAATTACTACCCAACATTTCATTTAGAGCTATAATAAATGATTTTTTTATCAAAAAACAAGTTTCACAACCTCTTTATTTAATCTTGAGGAATATATACCAATGAAAAATGTCTAATGTATATATTAACATAGAATCACATCTACATGAATCAATGTAAATGGTTAGATCTAATCATAGACTGTGATATTTCTATTTTGTCTCATTATCGGAAAGAAAATATTGTAGGTTATGATCTTAGTTGAAGGTAACCTAATAAACTATCATTCATATCGATTATGTAGGAAACTATCATCATGATTATTAAAAATATGGATATTTTAATATATATAGAATTGAATATATCATACAATATTCAAATTATTTTGCACCCATAAATCTAATTGAAATTGAAGGTGGCACAATGGGACGATATGTAGATTCAAAAAAATGTGAATCCAGTAAAGAAGGGAAGCTATAATAGGTCTATAAATGTAATGAAAATGTGATTTAGTTTGGAAGGAATTTGTGTGACACATCATCACCTCAGATAAAAAACAAAATATTTGATAAGGGACATATGGGTTGGGGGGATATACTCCATAAGACTTCCCAAATTATCATTGTTTGGGGATATATCTCAAAATGATTTTTTTAATATATTTTTTATGAAAGTTGTGAAGATTCATTGGGATCCATGTTTGATCACCTCTGAACATGATAAAATTTTTAGAACAGAATTTGTGATATTTATTCAACAATTACTGAGTAAAAAATTCATTTTTTGCATGACATAATATCCAAAAAAATATAATAAAACAAAAAATAGTATTCAGATGTCTAGAGACAATCTAATAGTATGCACAATGTAATTTAATGGTGGGTGTGATCATTATCTCTCATTGGTTGAGTTCTCAAACAATGAAACATTCTTCACGAATAATCTTATGTCTTTATATTTTGCTCTATATGGGAATATTTATATAACTCCACACTATTATACTAATGATTGCGAATGAATGGTACATTATTATTATCTAGTGGGAGATATTTTATATATGGTTAAATAAATCTAGAATCATATCAATGATTATCATAGTTGGAAAAATGGAAATGATGAAAACCATCAATGTGACTTAGACTTCGATGTTGGAGACAATGTATGCCTTTAAAAAAACCAATAAAAATAGTTAGGATGTTTTGAATTAATTGGATTCATAGACTAAGGTTTATTGGCTACATAGAAATCTAGGATCATATTGGAACTATGTCTTATCATATTTAACATCCACAATGTTAGGATTATGTTTTAGAAGTGTTCCACATATCACTAAAGAGGATGTATATTTGTAACCCCTCACATGTAATAAATCCATTGTTAATACAACTAGAAAATTTCCAATTATATAATGTGATTTGGATAGAGATACTGGATTGAAGAGACATGGTCCTATGAAATAATTGAACTCATCTTGTTAATTTTTTATGGAGGAACAATAAGTATAATGAATAATCATGTGAACTGAAGTACAAAATGATAGAGAAATACCATCACCTAGTTTTTTAAAACAAAATATTTATTGAGAAATTTCAATAGGGGGAGTAATGTAGTGATAAAAAATTATTTTAATTGGATTTATTACATTTTAATTATTATGTTATATGGTATAAATCAAATGCATTAGATACAGATCCCAATTAAAATAGAATTCGTTTTAATAAATAACGAAACAAGTGATAATCATTGAAATTAAAGATCCTCTACCAAATAGAATAGTTACTTTACTAATAGGACTAATAATTTGGAAAATATAATTTTATCATAATTTATGAATTTATAAAAAAAAATTTTGAATCTAATAAATGAATCTATTTTTTAATTATGTCCTAGAAATAGAAAATAATAGTTTTCAAAATAAAAAAATATTTGATGGTAATTTTATAAAACATAAATATTTATTTACAATTTTATAATTAATATAATGATAAAAAAGAAATTTTTCTTCAATTATTTGTAAATATAAAATAAATTTTTTTATCTAATTATTATACAATATTTTTACGATACCATAAGTTATTTCTGAAATTGTTTTAAAATATATTATATTATTAAAAATGGGGGTTTTTAAATAAATAATACTTTCATTTATATAAATAAACTAATCATATTTATAAAATTATTTGTATAAATTAGAATACATTTATAATTATATAGATCAAAATATTTTATTGTTCATTTTGTTATATATTCATAAAATTATTGTTATTTAGAATAATGAAAAATGACTATTAACTTTAGAAGATAAATCTGATAATTCTTTAGCCATGGATGATTTACGGATGATGTAATACAATAATATCAAAAATATAAATCATTATTTAGAATATTTAGTGACAAATATAAACACACTAGATATCATTTATCCATAATATTAAAATATTGAATATAATATTCAAAAAACACCCTTATCATCCCCTATAAATACCTCACCAGACTACATATTCTGATCACTCATCCAAATCCATGAATATTTTCCAACATCTACCAAATAAACATCTTTATCCCCACTCCCAATGTCCATTAGATTCATTTCTATAAAAAAGGCCAAACCCCTTTCCTTCCCCCTTTATATTCTAATAATGAGAACTTCTTACATGATTTGTTAGTTTACCTCCATTATGGACGCCACTTTGTCATTTTCCATTGCTAACTACATGGATGGTTATAGAAACTTATCATAGATAAATAATATTATATATATATATATTAATATATATACTTTTATGTAAATAATATATATTCCTGATACTAAATAATGTGATATTAGTTCGTGATGTTCTTAAAAACCGTGAAGGCCAATTTAATCATTTTCCTTAACATTTTATATATTTATTAATCATTATTACATATATAATTATGATATATAATATCATATTATAATTTATATTTTAATTATAGACATATAATTTCAATTCTAAAAATTTAATACTATTTTACATGAACATACATACTTTTATATGAATGAACTGATTCGGAAAACCAAGAAAAAGAAAACTATCATAACAATGAAATTGAACCATATAAATCCCAAAAAAATTATTAAATTAATAAAAATATATTGAATAAAAATTGTGAAATTTTTATTTATTTATTAATTAATGAATCCAATTTGATAATGTAGGATATTATACAAGTTAAATACTCATTCTTCTTCTACTATTATAGAAGCATAAACTTATTTTATTTACAAATTTTCCATTATTACTTATCTAAATAAACCAATAAATACAGGATATGATTAAAAAATCATTCTTGTGTTGTTTCAAAAGATGATATGAAAAATGTGAAATAAATAAATACTTCACTAATACCAACCATGTCATACATTAATTATCCAAAAAAATTAAATAGGATCTCCGCTTCTACTATGAATTATAAATATATATTCATATCTAAATTGAAGAATTTTTTTTATTCTTATTGTGGGTTTTACCTCATCGATCCTATATTTATAGAAATTATAATAATTTTTCCCATTATTGAGAATGTGTAACCATATATTCTGTGTTCCTAAATTTTATACATTCTATCATGGTTTACATTAATATAATTTTAGTTTTAATCAAATTACTATTTATTTTTCCATAGGTAGAATGATATTTTTCAATAGTTGGTTTTTAATTTTTTAATAAAGCCCATCCATATTAATGAAAATTATCTATGGTACATAAAATAATTACTGATATTTCAATATAATACGTGGTGTTTATTGTTTATCACTATGTTTATCTATAATGAAATTGAATTTTTATTAATTTTTGAGTTTTTTATTCAATTTATAGCACAAAATCGTCACTAAAATGATGATTTCGGATACACAATCATTCTATAATGGTGTTAAATGATATATATATATATATAACTATATGATTGCTGTCATTCACATCATAGAGCTGAATATGTATATAAAATTCCAACGGTATTAACCAAATATAAACATTTACATGGATAATAATATTATAAAAAATGAATTATTTTACCTATATATTCTATAAGTTGTTTATAAATGTTTATACTTCTTTTTTTGGAAGGATTTACATTATGGGGCCATAAAAATCAATAAATTCATTAAGTGATGATTTTGTTCCCTTAGATGATTAAATGATATGAAGGTTATATTTAAAAAAATTCTTATCGAAGATTAATATATACCCATTCCATGTAAGGACTTCTCATTTGTTGAACTGGTGAATTCCACTATTCCAATAATTAAAATTAGACTATAAATAATGAATGGTTTCATTGAATTTTCATAGGATATTTGGCTGAAATAGAATTATAATACCATGAATATGGGGGGGAATGTGGAGTTACAAACATGGCGGGACTAAATGATTTTGCAGATGATATACAAATATGAATGACCAAATTTTTTTAACATAAAATGTTCACTATGATCAGATAATGGAAAAAAGATATGGAGGATTTCAAGGTTCTATCTCTATGGAAATGTTCTCTAGGGTTTCACGGTAATGGCCTCAGTAGACTACTTCATCCTCCCTGATGTGTTAGTTGTCCCTACAAAGAAGGTGGATGGAGGGGCTGGTTTGATTATGCCTTAATCACATACGGGTTCTTATTAGGGTAGGGTTTCTTGGACAAATTCTTTACAAGGGGCTCTGACTGATTTTTCTCAGAATCATGAAGTGGTGAGTCTACTTCTAATAATTTCATTTTGATAAATTATGTTCTTGTTGTTATTGAATGAAAACTCATATTATTTCAACACTGAATTGATGCCTGTATGTTTTTAATTATTGACTGACTAAGCTCGATGAATCATTCATGGAATGATGATGATCTGAGAACTCATGTCTATGAGGTCTGGGGCATTAGTGACTGGAAGATGGTTTCAAATGGTATGAACTTATATCATTTTACATTTTTATCAAATGATATTAATATGAGGGATTGGAATTGTGGGGTTGTGAAACACAAATGAATGATTCTCAGGATCCCGAACTCGGATCCCATGTTCAATCCCTTTAAGGACAATAATACAATAGTTCAATCTTGGATCTGTATCGAAGGATTGATCTGCGTATTCTGGCATCTGAGTATACTTTGGGATGATTCATAGGTTGTATGAACCCACATTATACATGATAATGAGACTGGATCAGTTCATTATGACCACTTTGCACGAATTCTAGTTGAGATTTACATGAATTTTACCCTTGTTGAGACGGTTCTGTTGATATCTAGTGATTTTATGTTTTCACGTCATATTATGTTTGAACATTTTCATATTTTCTTTATAAAATTTTCAACTATAGTACATGTTAATGAAAAATGTAATAGAGGATACGATGATCCAAATTGAGATGGTATGGACACATTGCTGAGAGCTTTAAATTCAATGTTCTCTGCATTCCAACTCCATCAATTGGGATGGAGGGGACTCATGATGGGGAAAAGGGTGTCACTAATTATTTAACTATTCTTTTATTTGTTGGATCTGAATCTACGGATTACACACAAGAGGGGGGGTGAATTGTGTCTTTTCAAAATTATCACAATCTCTTTAATTTAGACAAATTCTGTCCACTATGATTTAGCACGATTAAATATGCAGCGGAAAAAGTAAAAGCATGAACACACGGATGTATAGTGGTTCGGGGAACAGAAGGCCCCTAGTCCACTCCACCAACGCTCAAATCTACGAGCTTGGAGATTTTCACTATCTGGTCCTCATTTCCACAGACCTGTTCACAACTGAGTACAGGCAGTTGACACCTTTACAAGTTTCAGGCAAACACAGCCTTCCTGGTTCAAACACGAACCCACACAGCTTAGAACGAGAAGCTGATCACTCAAAAATAAAAAGGGTTTCAATAAAGAAAACACTTCTCCAGCTGTTCTTCACAATTGCAACAGAATGCAATTGACAGTAGATAGATCGTCATCTTCAGAAAATAATGATCTGTAATCAAAATAGTTCTGAGTCGATCCAGTTGCAATAGATATTACAAGAAACTTCACAACTTCAGCAGTAGTAGATTCACAACAGATAGTCGATGTAGAACACGTGAATCTGCTATCATGATCTTCCTTCGGTAATAAAGGTTTTACACTTCTTCTTGATCACTAGAAAAGAACGTCTTCACACAGTCTCTGTTTCTTGCTCGTTAAAAGATCAATCTATATATTTAATACACTTTCCTGTGTATATATATATCCGAAGTTTCCAAGATAGAACATATATATTCAAATCTGAGAAAATCTTCCGCATAAAATAGATCCATGAAAATCTCCTTTAGATTCGCGATATAAAAAAAAAATAACAGAGCCGTTGTAACTCACCTGAAGAATCGGCATAAAAAGCTCCGTTTGAATCAATCATTAATCCGTTGAAAATCGTCTTTAATTCAGTCAAAGTCGTACTTAAGAATCGGCTCGAAATCCGCTTAATAATCCGCCTGTTTGACTAATGCAAAAGGAAATATCGTCTGTCAAAAATATCCCGACGCCAAACGTATGGTTGATGACGTGGCTCCAAACGTAGGGTTCACAAACGTAAGGTTCACAAACGTAAGGTTCTGAACGTAAGGTTCAGAACGTACATACTTTCTCTTCAGCATTCAAACGTAGGGTTGATCATCCATACTTTTTCTTGCTTCAACTCTCCAAAGAACTTATGGTTGATTATAAAAGTAAGGTTGATGATCCATACTTTTGAGAAACAAACTCAACACTGAAAACTAACGTACTGTTTCTCTTCCATACTTGTCCAACAACAAAAAACGTAAGGTTCCTTCCAAACGTAATGTTCTTCTTCCAGACTTTTCAACAACGTAAGGTTCATTAACCATACGTTTCAAAATAACTTAAGGTTCCTTAACCATACGTTTCTTTTAACATAAAAAGTAAACTTTTCATCCATACGTTACGTTCATCAGAGTAGGGTATGAACAGTGATTCCAGTACACGCTAAAACTGATCTCGTGCTACAGTGATTCCAGAACGCACTAAAATTGATCTCGCGCTACAGTGATTCCAGAACGCGCTAAAATTGATCTCGCGCTACAGTGTTTCCAGAACGCGCTAAAATTGATCTCGGAATAAATGAAGTATGAAATCTCTTTATATGAAATAAATAAATAAAATAAATTCCTGCAAAATATTCAATGAAATAATTATTAAATAATTAAGGGTATTTGTGAGCATCAAAATCATCATAAAGAGACAGAGTATTATTTAAAATAATCTCCCCCTTTAAAAAACATTATTTTGAATTGTTTGAAAACAATACATTGCTCAACAATCTCCCCCTTTTTGATGATCACAAAACCCATAAAATAATAGAACTAATTTAATTGCAATCTTTATTGAAAAATTAGTTTTATAAAATTTCAGAATTTTGAAAGGATTAAAACAATATTTAACTATAATAAAATTTCTCCCCCATAAAAATAAATTTTCAGCTAAAAATAGATAAAAGATAAATGTAGTATATATCCAAATTCTCCCATATATCCAAATTTATTCATATGAAACAAATGAATTTATATGTTGTGTTTATCCAAATTCTCCCCCTTTTTGTGATATCAAAAAGAATGAAAAATTACGTATTTGAACACATACAATATTGCACTGAACTATAAGTAAATGCTATAATTAACTGTGTATGAATAAGTGAATTTGTTATACTGGCTAACTCAATCATAAATCAATAAACAACGAAACAAAAAAAAATAATAAAAGAATTTTCATTCACAAACTGTTATATATAAATGATTGTGATATACAGAGGAATCAAGGTTCATAGATAAGACAGAGAAAAAGGTGTCTATCTCCTTTGAATCACGGTCCTTATCTCTGTAAACCGTTCTCTGAGCCTCTTCATCATCCCATCTCCTAACTTGTTGATAAGATCTCTGTTCTCTTGAGTCATATGAATATCTTCAATCAAATTAACTCTGAAAAACTCATGCATTCTTTCTTCTTTTTCAACAAAAAGAGCCAGTTTTTCTGATAACTGATTCAAAAGAATCCTAATCGGTTGCTCTCCAGATGTCAACTGATCCACTAAAAATCTCTGATTATCTAGCAAAACTGACAAAGGGGCACTATTACACTGAAGATCGTGTAATCTGTCACTCATATTGCTCATTGCTGCAGTAATTGCTTGAAATCTCCGAATCAAATCAGGTGAAGAGCCTGATCCACTCACAGCACTGTTTGCAACAGACTGAAATTTATTCTCCATGTAAATCTTCAACTCAGACAAATCATATTTCTTTACCATCTCTGATTTTAACTGATCAACAGCATGCAACATATCAGTCTTAAACAAATCTACTTCCTGTCTTGAAACAGTACATTCTTTCAGCTTCTGAAACTTCAACTGCTCTAAGTTCAGAGAATTTCTGAGACTAACATTCTCCGATTCTAACTGAGAGATACGCTTGTACAACTCAACAACTTCTTCTTTTCTCGAATCAGGGGCACCCTGTGCTCGATTCTCATGTCCAGAATTAGGTTGAAGAAGCAGGGAATGTGGTAAGGAATCTGCATCTGACTGTTCTTTGTCCTTGTCCTCACAAGGTTGATCCACTGAACTATCTTTTGAAGCCTGAAACTCTTCCACTGAAAAATAATCCTGATATACCTCTGTATTAGCTTCAGAAGTATGTTCATCACGAATAGTAGTCTCTCTGACATCTACTAATTGGTCAAGAACAATATTTTCATGTAAATCATGAGGTCGGGCCACTTCTTCACCAGGCACTGCCTCCATAAGTTGTTCTTGTTGAATTACTTTTTCAACAGCCACAGCAGCAGATTGAGGTTCTTTTTGAGTTTCTGTTTGAGCTGCTGGTTCCTCTATCGGTGCAGTCTGCTCCACAACAGCTTCTCTCACAAATGAATAAGAAATTAACGGTTCAGAGGATTTCAAGGCAGGAGAGATAATTTCTTCATCAATTGACCTCTTCCTTCTAGATTGAAGTCCTTCTTGACTTCTCTCTTCCTCAACTTCCTCCATCTCAAAACGAATTCTCCTTGCCACTGTACTAACTCTTGATTCTGCTTGTCCCTCCTTGGACTTAGCCGGTTGAGCCTGAGCACTCTCCGAGTTTTCCTCAGCTCCAACAGGTAAGAGTTTTACTTTAATTGTGCTCCAGAAGTATCCTACTTTCCTCAATGTTCCAGCATTAAAAACATTACTGTGGTGACATTTCACCCCAGCATCTACCAATCTGATCATTCCTCTTTTAAAAAAAAAACAAAGAAATGAACCTTCCATAAGGGAAAAAGGTCATTCTTGCTTCACTCTGACAGCAGTAACTCAGATATCTTATCATAAACCGAGGAAAATTAAACTTAATATCACACATCAGAATATACATTATGTACATGTCAGGGTATAGGATTTTCTCCATCTCAGCCATTCTTCGTGCTAAACCAGTCTGAACAAATTTTACCAAAATTTTCTGATCGGGCTCCAAATCCTTAATAAACATCTTCTTTATCACTCTGGTTCCAAACAGAAAAGACATAATGTCTTCAGACTTATGTACAGAATCTCCAATATTCTGTAAATCGAAATGAAAAACTCCTTCATGAGGGAAGTTAAGAATTTGACTTATCTCTACAGATGATATTGAAAAGTCCTTATCCTCTATTTGAGCCAATAAAATATCCTATGTATCTCTAAGGCTAAACTGAACAGTTCTAAAGAAATGTCTCATTTCTGCCTCATATAGAAACTCAGAATTTTCACTATTAAAAGCTTGCTCAAGGCTTTGAAACGACAACGCTTGCTTCAACAGTAAATTAGTTTCAAACAGCCACTCTAAATCTATGACGTTACCTTGCAGTATTTTCCGACTAACTACCTTAGGTTTCTTTGTAGCACTGCTCTCGGCTTCATCTGGACGCTTAGTCTTCGCCATTCCAACAACGATTTCTGAAGGTTTGTAAATTTAGGGTTTGAATATTCAGAAAAGGGTTTTGGAGCAGATGTGCGGATTTAGGTATTCGAAAGGGTTTCTGAAAAAGGTGAAGCAGTTTAGAAGGTGAAACGGTTCTAACAGCCTTGATTCCCGTGTAATCACTAATAATTACTTTTATTTAAAACAAAATAAAATTACTTATAGCGGGAAACAGAAATTAAGCAGAATTCGAAAACATAATAAGATTTTAAAAAAACTATTTAAAATTAAATAAACCTAACTCCCCCTTAATAAATTCAAACCTTTCCGTGGGAAGTGGTTTAGTAAAAATATCTGCTAATTGATTTTCTGTTTTTACAAATTCTAAAAATATATCCTTTTTAAACAAATGATCTCTTAAAAAGTGATGTCTTATATCAATGTACCTAGTTCTAGAATGACTAATAGGATTTTTTGAAATATTAATTGCACTAGTATTATCACATAAAATAGGTGTATTATTGAAATTTAGTCCAAAGTCTATAAAAGTGTTTTTCATCCACAACACTTGTGCACAGCAACTACCTGCAGACACATATTCTGCCTCGGCTGTTGACAGGGCAACTGAGTGTTGTTTCTTACTAGACCATGATACTAAAGACTTCCCTAAAAAGTGACATGTTCCTGAAGTACTCTTCCTATCTAATCTACAGCTTCCAAAGTCAGCATCTGAATATGAAAATAAATTAAAATCAGAGGTTTTTGGATAAAGCAGAGATTGATAAATAGTACCTTTTAAATATCTAAAAATTCTTTTAACAGCAGTTAAATGGGATTCTTTGGGATTTCATTGAAATCGAGCACAAAAACATACTGAATACATTATATCTGGTCTACTATCAGTATGATATAACAAACTACCAATCATACCTCTATATAACTTGTTGTCCACTGATTTTCCAGTTTCATCCAAATCAAGTTTTATATTAGTACACATAGGAGTTGTAAATGGATTGCTGTTTTCAAGTCCAAATTTCTTAAGTAAATCAGTAATGTATTTGCATTGATTTAAAACATTTCCAAAATCTTTTTGAAATATTTGAAGACCCAAAAAGAAATTTAATTCTCCCATCATACTCATTTCAAATTCTTTTTGCATTAATTCTGAAAATTCATGACAACGAATTTTATTGGTTGATCCAAAAATTAAATCATCAACATAAATTTGAACCAACAAAACATTATTTTTCACAGTTTTCTTAAAGAGTGTTGGATCTGCCAGTCCAACAGTAAAATCATTTTTCAAAAGAAAAGAACTTAGTCTTTCATACCAAGCTCTAGGTGCTTGTTTAAGGCAATAAAGAGCTTTAGTAAGTTTGAAAACAGAATCTGGTTTTTGAGAATTTTCAAAACCATGAGGTTGCTCAACATAAACTTCCTCCATTAAATAACCATTTAAAAAGGCAGATTTAACATCCATCTGAAATAATTTAAAATTCATATAAGATGCATAGGCTAAAAAGATTCTAATGGCTTCTAACCTGGCTACAGGTGCAAAGGTCTCATCATAATCTATTCCTTCTTCTTGATTATATCCTTTAGCTACTAATCTTGCTTTATTTCTAGTTATTATCCCTTGATCATCCTGTTTATTCCTAAAGACCCATTTAGTTCCTATTACTGGATAATCATGTGGTCTTTTAACTAATTCCCAAACCTTATTTCTCTTGAACTGGTTCAATTCATCCTGCATTGCTATTACCCAGCTCTCATCATCTAAGGCTTCTTCTATGGTCTTAGGTTCTTGTTGGGATAGGAAAGCAGAGAATCCAACTATGTTTCCAAGGTTTCTTCTAGTTTGAATACCAGTCTCTAAGTCACCTATCACAGATTCTAAAGGGTGATTCTTTAAGGTTATAGACTGTCTAGGCATTGCATTCAAAGGTTCTTCAGTGTCATGTTCTTCTGAACTGGACTGAATTTCTTTTATATCATTTTCAAAATCATTCATTAAATTCTCAAGTCTCATGTTTTCATTAGAATCAGGTTCATCTATTTGTTCTATCCTTTTCTCAAAAGGATCAGATTCATCAAATTTCACATGAACTGATTCTTCAACAATCCTTGACTTTTTATTATAGACTCTATAAGCTTTAGAGGTTGCAGAATATCCTAAGAAAATACCTTTATCAAATTTTGGATCAAATTTACCAAGATTATCTTTGGTATTCAAGATGTAAACCTTTCATCCAAAAACTTTAAAGTAATTTACTTTAGGTTTTCTGTTATTCCATAGTTCATAAGGCGTCTTTTTCAAAATAGGTCTTATTAAAATTCTATTCATTATATAACAAGCTGTATTAACAGCTTCTGCCCAGAAATATATAGGTAGGCTATATTCATTTAACATAGTTCTAGCCATTTCTTGAATAGTTCTATTTCTTCATTCTACAATCCCATTCTGTTGAGGTGTTCTTGGAGCAGAGAAGGTGTGTTTAATACCCATGTTTGAGCAAAAGGAATTAAATTCCTGGTTCTCAAATTCTCCACCATGATCACTTCTCAATGAGATTATATTAAAACCTTTTTCATTTTGAATAGATTTACAAAAACCTTCAAATAAACTAAAATCTTCACTTTTAAACTTCAAAAAGAAAATCCAAGTAAATCTAGAATAATCATCAACTAATACATAAACATATAATTTACCAGCTAAACTTGCTACTCTTGAAGGTCCAAAAAAATCCATATGGATAAGTTCTAGAGGTTTAGTTGTAGCAACTTTATTAACAGATTTGAATGATGATTTGTGTTGCTTGCCAAGCTGACATGCATCATAGAATCTGTCATTTTCAAATTTGAGACTAGGCAAATCAGAAACTAGATGTTTCTTAGATAATTTATGTAAAGCATATATATTGCAATGACCAAGTCTTCTATGCCAGATCCAGGATTCACTTATATTAGAAGTTAAGCAGTTTACTTGTTGTTTACACAAGGAATACAAATCCAAAGTATAAACATTATCAGTTCTAGGTGCTCTAAACTTAAACAGTTTATCTTTAGAAACAGTACAACTATTGTTAGTAAAATCAACAGTGTATCCATCATCACAGAGTTGAGAGATACTTATAAGATTGTGTTTTAACCCCTGTACATAAAGTACTTTGTTGATTGAGACTATCTCTGGATCTCCAACTGTTCCAATACCAATAATCTTTCCTTTGGCATTGTCACCAAAGGTGACAAGTCCTCCTTCCTTTCGAGTAAGAGAAGAGAAATTAGCTGAAGTTCCACTCATGTGTCTTGAGCAGCCACTGTCCATATACCATATTTCTTTCTTTCTTTGGTGACCTGCTACCTGCAAAGACATTCAAACAAATTGCTTTGGTACCCATATTTTGTTGGGTCCAGGAGTGTTATCAAGCAGTGATCTGGGTATCCAGATTTGCTTTTTTTTTTAAATTGATTGAATCATATAGATCATTGGAAATATAAGCTTTCTTAATTCCACATACTTGAGGTTGTCTTAGAAAACAGTTTTTAGCTATATGACCTTTTGTTCCACAGAAGTTACAAATAACCTGTTTAGTGCTAGGAACAAAATAATTTTTGTATAACTTAGGTTTTTCTCCTTTACTTCCAATTCCAAACCTTTCCTTTTTAATTACAGTTTTTTCAAGTATCTCATTTAAGGCGTTTTCTCCTTTTGTAAAAACTAATGCAGCCTTTTTATAAGATTCTACTTCATCCTGTAGAGTTTTTATTTTTGATTCAAAATTAATTTTATTTGAGTCAGCAGAGTTTTATTTGTCAATTAATTCCTTATGTTGTTTTAGCAAAGTATTTCTCTCATCTGAAATAGCTTTATGCAGGTTCTTTATAGATTTATATTTTTTAAATAATGAGTCATACCTTTCTTCAAGCATATTGCAGTAAGCTGCAAGTTTTTTATTTGAGAAGCTTGTTTCAGAGTTTGATTCATTATTTGAGTTAGAGGAGTAGTATGAGTGTACCTCATCAGTTTCAGCCATGAAACACATATTTGCTTTTAAATTGGCTTCCTCCTTCTCTGAGCATGATTCAGAAGAATTACTTGAGTCTTCAGAAACACTCCAAGTAGCTTTCATAGCTTTCTTGTCTTTCTGCTCATAATCATCTATTTTGAAGAATTTCTTCTTCTTTGCATCTTTCAATTTTGGGAAATCCGGTCTGATATGTCCCATCTTTTTGCATTCATAACATCTCACTTCCTTGCTATCTTTCTTGAAGGATTCCTTGAAGTCTTTCTTCTTACTGTAGAACTTTCTGAATTTTCTGGCTAGCTGAGCCAGTTCTTCATCCGAATTTGAAGAATCAGAGCTTTCTGATTTAGTACTTACTTCTATGTTCTTCATCATTCTATCCTTTTGTTGAGAAGTCACTTTCAAAGCAGTATTTTCCCTTTTTATGTAGACTTTATGCTCATTTACCTCATCTTGCATTTCAGCCTCGTACATCTTCAATGTACCAATCAGCTCTCTCATAGTTAGATCTTTAACAGAAGTTGATTGTCTGATTGCTGCAGAGATTCCATTCCATCGAGTAGGAAGTACTCTCAGTACCTTTAATGCTTGATCAGCCTGCTTGATTGGTTCTCCTAGAGCTGTTATATTATTGACATTTTCTGTCAATCTTCCATTCATCTGAGTGATGCTCTCTCCTTCAATCATTCTGAAAGTATCGAATTTTAATTTAGCAGTTGCATATCTCATCTGTCTTACATTATCTGTTCCTTCAAAAGCAACAGCTATTGTTTGGGACATTTCATATGCAGTCGGGCATTGAGATACTCTGTTAAATTCATCCGGTCCTAGACCATAGATGATTGCATTCATAGCTTTTGAATTCATGTCATACTCATCCTCTGTAGCAGTACTCCATGTATCGGGATTTTCAGGAATTTCATAGGGAGTCAGAATCTTTGAATAGACTTTGTAACCAAGATTTTTCAGATAAATAATCATACGTGATTTCCAGCAGCCATAATTATCTCCATTAAAGTAAGGTGCTCTGACCATTGACATTCCCTCTCTCGTATCAGCCATGATACACTATGTATAATCTTTAAATACTTCTAGCTTGATAATACTTTAAAAATAAGAAGCTCCTCCTCTGATACAAATTGTTGGATCTGAATCTACAGATTACACACAAGAGGGGGGGTGAATTGTGTCTTTTCAAAATTATCACAATATCTTCAATTTAGACAAATTCTGTCCACTATGCTTTAGCACGATTAAATATGCAGCGGAAAAAGTAAAAGCATGAACACACAGATGTATAGTGGTTCGGGGAACAGAAGTCCCCTAGTCCACTCCACCAACGCTCAAATCTACGAGCTTGGCGATTTTCACTATCTGGTCCTCGTTTCCACAGACCTGTTCACAACTGAGTACAGGCAGTTGACACCTTTACAAGTTTCAGGCAAACACAGCCTTCCTTGTTCAAACACAAACACACATAGCTTAGAACGAGAAGCTGATCACTCAAAAATAAAAAGGGTTTCGATAAAGAAAACACTTCTCCAGTTGTTCTTCACAATTGCAACAGAATGCAATTGACAGTAGATAGATCGTCGTCTTCAGAAAATAAAGATCTGTAATCAAAACAGTTCTGATTCGATCCAGTTGCAATAGATATTACAAGAAACTTCACAACTTCAGCAGCAGTAGATTCACAACAGATAGTCGATGTAGAACACGTGAATCTGCTATCAAGATCTTCCTTCTGTAATAAAGGTTTTACACTTCTTCTCGATCACCAGAAAAGAACGCCTTCACACAGTCTCTGTTTCTTGCTCGTTAAAAAAAAATCTATATATTTCATACACTTTCCTGTGTATATATATATCCGATGTTTCCAAGATAGAACATATATATTCAAATCTGAGAAAATCTTCCGCATAAAATAGATCCATGAAAATCTCCTTTAGATTCGCGATATTAAAAAAAAATAACAGAGCCGTTGTAACTCCCCTGAAGAATCGGCATAAAAAGCTCCGTTTAAATCAATCATTAATCCGTTGAAAATCGTCTTTAATTCAGTCAAAGTCATACTTAAGAATCGGCTCAAAATCCGCTTAATAATCCGCCTGTTTGACTAATGCAAAAGGAAATATCGTCTGTCAAAAATATCCCGACGCCAAACGTAGGGTTGATGACGTGGCTCCAAACGTAGGGTTCACAAACATAAGGTTCACAAACGTAAGGTTCAGAACGTAAGGTTCAGAACGTACATACTTTCTCTTCAGCATTCAAACGTAGGGTTGATCATCCATACTTTGTCTTGCTTCAACTCTCCAAAGAACGTACGGTTGATTATAAAAGTAAGGTTGATGATCCATACTTTTGAGAAACAAACTCAACACTGAAAACTAACGTACGGTTTCTCTTCCATACTTGTCCAACAACAAAAACGTAAGGTTCCTTCCAAACGTATTGTTCTTCTTCCATACTTTTCAACAACGTAAGGTTCATTAACCATACGTTTCAAAATAACGTAAGGTTCCTTAACCATACGTTTCTTTTAACATAAAAAGTAAACTTTTCATCCATACGTTACGTTCATCAACGTAGGGTATGAACAGTGATTCCAGTACGCGCTAAAACTGATCTCGCGCTACAGTGATTTCAGAACGCGCTAAAATTGATCTCGCGCTACAGTGATTCCAGAACGCGATAAAATTGATCTCGCGCTACAGTGATTCCAGAACACGCTAAAATTGATCTCGGAATAAATGATGTATGAAATATCTTTATATGAAATAAATAAATAAAATAAATTCCTGCAAAATATTCAACGAAATAATTAGTAAATAATTAAGGGTATTTGTGAGCATCAAAATCATCATAAAGAGACAGAGTATTATTTAAAATAATTTCCCCCTTTAAAAAACATTATTTTGAATTGTTTGAAAACAATACATTTCTCAACATTATTTAAATCTAATTTTGTGAAGTTTTTATCACCTTCAACCACTAAGGTTGATTTGGTAAATATTAATTCATCTCATTCTAGGAAAGGGGGCTTTGATTCTTTTGCAGATGTTGTAGATGGTATGAAACTAACTGACAAGACTGTGAATGATCAGCATTGCAGGGGTGTGTTTCCTAATCCTTCAGGTGATGGCACATTCCATGTTTCTAGTATTCATACAAAAGAGCATAGAGAACCCCATAAATGGGGTGATATTTGTTCTGTCAGTGCTAATATTAAACAGCAGTAAAATCATGCTAAGTTTATAGAGGATCCATTCTTTGTTGAAGGTGATTAGGGTAGTTTGCCTTCTAGTGGAAGATGAACTATTGTTACTGATTTTTATGATCATTATACTACACAAATGGGTGTGTAAGGTTTTAATGTCATGCATGCTGCTGCTTCTAATGCTAATACTCATACAGTAGAGACCTTACAGGCCTCTGATTCTCCTGCTGGTGGACTCACAATGGTTATTGTGTCATCTGGGCATATAGAAGATAGGAATGCTGGCCAAACCACCCATAATAATATTGAAACATCTCATGAGGCCCCCGCTATGAATTTTACTTCTTATTAGTGTGAACCTGCTAACATTTTATAAACCTCTCTTGAGACCTGTCCTGTTCTGGAATCTTCCCTTCCCTGTTCTGATGCCAAGTCCATTAATGCCTTAGATGATTTTGTTTCATCACATGATCACTAGGTGACATTGGATTAAGATTCTATAAAAAAGGTCGTAACTTGTAATGATGGTTTTGTGGCTTGGACTCCTAACACTGGTGATAGAGATTTCTTTTATGTGTTGGACTCATTGAATTAACCTGATTTGTCTAAGGTCTATATGGAGAGTAGTGAAGGGAAATATAAGTCCATGGAATATCCTATTTCTGATACCCCTTCTTTGGTTGCACATGATTTTATTGAGAAGGTTGGACATACCTGCTCTGAGGAGAATCTAGAAGATGCTGCTCAAGGAACTGCTTGTAATAATCATGATGTTATCCATGTTGAAACTTCGAATAATCTAGTAGATGGCCATCATGATGATCCAGACATTGATGATGGTGGAGCGAATGATCAAGATGATTCATTGATGATTCTGAATCAATGGAAATAAGGCAAGAACCCAAGATGACTTTTTGGTCATCGTGGAAGGTGGAGGAGAGGAGGAAGGAAAAAATGATTATTATGTTTTAGATTACTTTGGTTTTCATTTCTTGTAACCTAAATCCTTATCCTTCTTATTTTCCTTCACTTTATTTTAATAAAAGTTTCTAGATCATGGACTCACCTCCATGATTCCACTGTTATGGAAGTGTTTACTAAAATTGACCAAAATAATGGAAATTATGACATATTTATAGAAAGTGATCATAATAATTTGGATGAATAGTTCCCATAAATAAATTTATTACAAACCTATTAGTTATTTTATCTGATAATAGTTTATTTAATGTTATTTTTTATAAAATAGTATTATTAGCGGATTCTTGTAGAAAATTTCCAACTATGATATATCCCCTGAGAAACTCATAATTGAATCGCTTAAAATCATTCAATTTCTTCCTCAGATTGAGTGAATAACTCATCAATTATATTGTGTTCAAATTCATCATATAATGGTTGTGACATAAGAAAATATATTTTTTTTTGATTCTTATTATAGTGGAGAAATATAATTATTTTACTTTAGTAAAAAATAGTTATAATTTACTTTTCATCAATTAGGGAGACATTCAAGAGTAATTTCACTTTGTATTATAAATAAAATTGTAAAAACATTCACATATTCAATATATTTACCTTAAAACACCCCATAATCTTCATGTACTATGCTTATTATGTTTCAAATTTCATTTTTTTCTATTTCTATCACTTCAAAATAATAATGATAAATGTAATTATCTCTTTACCAGAATAGATTATGATATGAATCATGATCTTTTAGGTAGGTTTTTTATTGGATTGGTCATATTTTCTAGAACACTCTATATAGAATCTTCATTTACATCATGTATTATCCTATAACAATATTTTTGTGAGTAATCAATATAGATTCTTTAAAAAATCATATTTCATGTGTTCCAAATGATAAAAAGTGTAACATGATGTGACAAATCATGGATACTTATTTTCCTATACAACATATGATGTTGAAAAGGTGTCCATTCATAATGATTGGAAATAATGACATAAAAATAACCACATTGATGCTGGATGATGATTATAAATTTTCTTTAATTATTCATTCATGTATAGTTGGTGATTTTAAGAAACTTTTGTGTGGGAAAATAGTAAATATTATAATTTCTTTTATGATGTTAATACTCTATTATTTCTGATATAAATTACATATGTTATACCCTTTTGGACATGTGAATTTTTGTACAAGTATAAGAGTTTTTCAACGAATGATTATAATGTGAATTTCATAATATTGGAGTTAATGTTTTCTTATTGGATTTGAAATTTCCCAATTTAGATATATTGTCAATAACTTTTTATAGATTATGTATGAGACTTTATATGGAATACATTTATCAGTTCAATAATTTTTTTAGATTCATTCATCAGTGAACAAAACATATTGAACAAATATAGTGTAGAATCTAATAAAAATAGACATTCTGTAGTGATATGACATCATGCTTTCAAATTCTGAGGTATTTATTGGTCTGAGGAGGGTGAAATGAACTTCCCCAAGTGAACCACATCATAAGAAAGGAATAATTTATGGGGATTCACCACACAAAGATAAGATATTAATCATAGAATCAAGGAATATGTGGGTAAAATATTATTGATGATTTACTAATTTGAAATTTCATATGCCTAGATGAGCCTCCAATTCACACATTTAGTGAAATTATTATAATTATAATTATCTTATTTATATCCTTAATATGGAAGGAATACCCTTTTTATTTGGTGAGGAATGATTTATATATTTATATGATTTTTATAAATGCATTCCTATTTCATTTAATTACTATTTAAGTTCTAATAGTATTTTATGAGTAATTAAATGAATATTAGGTTTTCTTTGAAAATTAATTTTCACAAATTAATTTACTAATTTACTATCATCTACATCTATGATAATATCATTCAATTATACCATCAAAATATTCATATTCTACTATTCTGTGTTATAGAATAATAGCTTGAATTGAAATGTCTTTATTTTAGTAGAATATAATTTTTCAAATAGTGGTATGAATATTTCTTTCAAAAGTCTATATTACATTATTTAAGGAATATATATTTTTAATTTAATTTAATCACGTTTATATTGAATCTTCCACTAATATTTCTATTTACATGGTAAGTTTCTAAGGATTTACTATCTAAGGTGTGGAATTCCATTCCAAAATGAAATAACACTGGATGGAGTTCCTCTAACGTTAATTGCATAATGGTTTTGATCATAGTCATGGATCCATGTTTGGCCAAAGGGAATAATCTTATAGTATTATCCTAAGGAAGGACCATCCTGGTATACGATTGAATGGGGATGAACTTGAATCGTTTTTAATATTATAATAGTGGGGAGGTCTTATGTTATATTAATCAAGAGAGATTCTGTATATATTTTTCATAGTATGTCCAATAATTATAAATTCATGGTAAATTATAATTGTGTTACTGGAAGTAAAGCTTAATGAAATATAAATTTTGGAGTTGTATTGATGAAAATAATCATTCCATGAAATGATATTGAGTCATTAACATCATTGAAAACCAACCAAAATGGAATAAGGACCGTTGAATACAAAATTGATGTATATTCATAATGTTATTAAACTAATGAATATAATATTTACCTTAATGAGACATCACTATTTACATTATCCATCGGTTTTATAGATTCCCATTTCATGAACATTAATATTCATGTATGGGATAATATATGTTTGACATTATTTTTCTTTCTTGAATAATCATAAAAATATTAATTTTTCTAAAGAATGTATTCATATCCTGATGTCATCAAAAAAATTGGTTGTGGAACACTATATTGAAAATGTATTAGTTCCAATATATTTTGTTCATTTTTCATCGGTATATGAAAAATTTAATCCTAAATTGAAGCATAAAACTATTCTTTCTCTTATCCAAGTAGAAAAGATTGTTTATAATATACTATAGTTGCATTGGTAAGAATTATTACATATCAATTACTTCTAAAAATTATATGTTATATAAAATTCATCATATATTTTGGGATGTCATGTAATAAATCACCTCTAATACCCCATGATGTACAAATCAGAATCCATAGATGAAATACTAATTTCTAAAAATTTCACAGTTTGAAAAGTTATATGTGATTTATATTAGACTGTAGTATATGTCTAAATATTTAAATCAAATTTTTAGATTGATAGGGACTATATTTCTTGAAATATTTTTTTAATTTTAAATGATAAAAACATTTTCATGGTTCTTCATAAATGTCTACAAATAATTCCAGTGTTTTTTAAGTATTGATTCGTTTATCATATGCTGTATCCATATAATATTAGTGTTATTATTCATTTAATGTTAGGAATTAATAAAACATATAATTGTTTGTTGTTTACCTCCCTTGAAAAATACTCTTTATTTGTGATTCAGAGTGAGCTGATATTCGACACACATGTTGGTATTCTTTTTTATCTATTAAAGGATTTATGAATATTAGATATGGTGATATATATTTTATGCAAGAGCTTAATCTGGCATATCAATTGTTTTAGTGATTACATTATAGTTTTAACAATGTTATTTACATTGAATTTTTTATGGTTGATATGAAAAAAATTTATTAATGTGTTTTATAATGGATTTTACGATTAAGAACTGCTGAAAACAAACAAGTAATAACAAAATTTGAATATTAAATAAAAAAATATAAATGGATAAATTATTTATATTATCCACATTGGAATAATAAAATCTTTCCAGAATGACCATTGAAAAATATATTTTGGTGTGCGGAAATCATTATTTTTATAGTTAATTAACATTTGACATTGTTTTCAAAAAAAAATTGTACCCCAAATAGATGTGGTTATTTATGGTGTTGAGAATCACATTATGTTTTTGGATATCTTAAAATGGAATTCATTCATGGAACCATAAATACACAATGAATCCAATATGTGTTAAAATTTATTTCCATTCATTACAAAAGTATGTAGACACTATAATTTTCTATTATCTATGATTAGGAACTCATGTTTCTTATTAATATGGGTGTTCTAATAATTGAACCCAAATTGGTGAATTATTTTAACCTATGGTACAATAGTATAGTTTTACAAAAATAATGTCAATCCTTATAAAATATTGGCATGATAAATTCCCTCTCTAAATGTGATAAATTAGTTTTTAGAAAATTAAAATATAAATTTTTTATATATTAGTGGTTCTTCTTAATGATATAAAATATTTGGTGATTCCAAGATACAAGGGAATATAGTAAAATCCACGTAGTTTGGAACTATATTATCTCCTTATAGAGATTTGGTGATTATTCTAGTTTTGGGTATATAACCATGATTTATCATCCTATTTATCCATATAAAAGGATTCAAAACATATTTTTTTTGTGGAATATAATGGGACACATCATTGATATCCATTTTATGTGAAAAAGAATGATATTTTTTCAATTCCATATATATTGATGACAAAATAGAATTTCTTATCAATGTTTTATATGGAAAATATTCATTATTGGATATTTATATATGATCATGAGGGATTATGGAAAAAAATATTGAGTTTTTATGTTTATTATGTCCCATTGACAAACACTCATGTTCATTATAACCAAACCATGATAAATTTGTGTTCATGGGAGGATTCCATAATTTTTTTTCCTTTTATATTTTAAATATTTAGAAAGGGTTAATTGGAATCTTTTGGGGGTAGATATGATATACATCAAGTCTATGTTGAGAGTAAGAATCAACATCGTGTTAATAAACACCCTATTGAAACACAATATCACATAGAGTTTTGTTATCAGATATAGAGGATCTTCATAGTGGTGTCTCTCATGAAGTGGTGCGTTCTTAAAGAATAATGTATCCATTTTTATTGTCAATGCAAGATTCAACTTTCCTTAAAGATAAATTTTCAGTACATAATCATTTAATTAAGGAGTCCACTATGGGGTATAATTATTACATTATGGAGATCTAATTACATGTGATTTGATGTATCGTGATAGTGATTATCTCAATATTTTTTCCTTCCTTCCTATCTCTATCACGATAGATTTTTTTCTATTTAATAGGAAATTAATTGGTATTTATATGTGATGTTGTGAAAAGATTTTATAGAATTGTACTTGGAAATTAATAAATTATATTCAGTTGTGTTTTTACCTATGGAATGAACTATAGAAAATAGATATGTAATGAATAAAATAAAATCCTCTCTCTAAAATTACACGTCTTTATATAAATGAATTACTTTTCTTGGAAAAAAATCTTCTCCTCCCATAAAAAATGTCATCCATCCAAAAAGTATTTATTTCTCATGGAATAATATTTATTATTCTACCTAAAAAATTATTACTTTTTGGATGAATAAATTAAGTAATCATTCTAAAAATGAAATAGTTTGATGGTAATTTTACAGTCTGTAAAATAAATTATTTTTTGTGGGCTTGTGTTTTTCAAACATTGTATATAAATTTATGTTATTTTATATATTTCATATAGTTCATTGATCACTATGATAATTATTAAATGTGATATGAGGAATTCCAATAATTTACTACATATACATATCTATCAACACAGTATTCATTAATGATAATTAAATAAATTACAAAAAAATATCATGATTACTAAATAATTATATACCTTAGTTGGTATAACATTCCAAAAAAAGCATTTGTTTATATTCTATAACAAAAATAAAAAATTTAATACATTTGAAATGAAATTATAAAAATATGAATAATTTTTAATCATCAATTGCAATAAATTTTACGATCATGTAAATATAAAAATTCCTTTATGAATGAAAACATGTTATCACAAAACATGTTCACAATTACCATTATTCATAAAAAAATATTGAAACTATATAATAATAAATATAAAATATTAATGAATATATATAAATGTATTTTATAAAAGGTTATATATTTGAAATAATATATGAATAATTTATTATTATTTTTTATACAATATAGTCATGGGCTTTAGCACTAATGGGGATATAATGTAAGTGTTTGTATAAAAAATAATTTTCCATGAGATAATTTTTATTGTTAATTATGATATAATTACAAAGAGTTGATTATTGTTTAATGAATTTTATTATAGAATGTTCATTTATTTCAGGTGGTATGATGTTTCATATCATCATACTTTTTAAATATACATATTGAATATATACAAATGTAGAAATGTGTTTTGTTAACTCAATGAATTATATTCTATCATAATATATCTTAAAAACTTATTTATTCTAATACTAAAGAATTCTAGTATATGAAATGTTTTCATCATAATACTTATTCTAGTATTGGTATAATAAACATTAATTATAATATTTTCCCATGATTAACCAAATCCCCTAGTAGAATATTTTTTCAAAATAATAATTGCAATCATTATTATTGATTGATTACCATTTTAATATTTTCCTTTTAAAAAAATGATAACGATTATAATTATAAATTTAATTATGTTTCTTCTTATGTGGCATCCATATATTGAACAACCTATTTGAATAAGGATGTAATATTATAATATTGACTATTTTTGTTTTCAATAATGACATTTCCAATTATTATAATTCACTTCATTTAAATAAATGTTAAATGTTGTATTTTCCATTGAACATTTTTTTGTTGACACTTATGTATTAACAATGTTATGTGTTTTATTTATATTATTAAAGATTAAAAAATATCAAGGTTTTATATTATAAATGGTTAATATAAAATTCAAAAATAATTTATAACATCATAATTTTATTAAAAATAAAAAATTTATAATATTTATGTTTCTTTTTATCTTGGATGAGAATTAGAAGTTGGATTATATTTTTATTTATTGGAAGCATACTATCATAAAAAAATTTCATAGAGAAATTATTAAAATTATCTTTCTTTTAATAAATAATTTATATTTAATGGATATATATTATATAAAATTAAATTTTTATATTGATCATTTAAATGTATTTATGATCTAAAACTTCACTCAATATAATTTCTTCTAAGAATATATTATTATCTAATAATATAATGGCATGGTAAATTTTTTAATAACTTGTTCCTCAACCATGGATATTTTAATGGTTGTCCCTAATGGAATTTAAATTATTTGGTTGACTAATGAATACAGAAATATGAAATGTTTATAATATCATTTTCATATTCTAGGGATAATTTTTATTACACCCTTATAAAAAATGGTGACACTAAAAATTTAATCATTATATAACACTATTTTAATGTGTAAATTATTAGTCTCATGATGTTCCATTTTCATTAATCTATAAAAATATAAGATGTGTAATATTTTTTTATACCTTACTAACAGACCGTGGTGATATCATTTTACAACTCCATTGAGGTGAATTTTTGTGACATAGTAATGACTCATTAATGTTTATTATGTAAGAATGTTTCCTTGATATTATTAAATTACATAGTATTATGTAAGTTCCTCATATTCCTATCTAAAAGTTCTATTGTTTATATTCATATGTCATTCAAAAATAATTAATAGTACAATTTTGATATTTCATTATTTATCGCTTATAGGGCTTTTGATCTCACAGAAATAATATCATTCAATTTAAAAATGATGTAATGAAATTTCAATTAAATGTTTTTTTAGGATTATTTTCTTTATATTACAATTTTATATTTTGTTTTTATGAAATTACAAAGATTATGTAGCAAATTAAATAGTGGAAAGTCGATATTTCGTTTAAATAATTCTTTGGTTTTGATAGTATTAATTTTTCCTAGATCCCAAAAACATTAATATTAAATTCTAATTGGAATGTTTTTGTTAAATATTATAATTTTTTTTAATGTAATTTAGATGGAAAATATCCGTGTTTTCATAATTTTCTTATATAATATATATTATCAATGTTTCTTTTAAACCATATCTATGAGTATTTTTAGGTGGAATATTATTTATTATCACATGAGGTATTAAATATCCTGATTTATTATGATGGTAATTAAAGATTATTTCAGTTTTTTTATTTTATAATTTATTATACTTTCAATTTTATAGTTTTACGATTAGATTATTTTATGTAAAATTGAATATTTTGTGGATTGGGAAAAGATAAATTTTATGAAAACCATAAGGAAATTTTTATTATAATAATCAATGTATTTAATAAAATACTTAAGTAATGTTAATGTATATATAGTTTGGTTATCATTGAAGTTACATCACTATCTGGATACTAAAATGTGGTTATGGATGATTCACAGATTCAATTAGGTATAATCATTATGAAAAGGATAGCCATGTAACAAATCAGATATCAATACAATGTAGAATAGGTTTTATAATGACTACAAATCTATTTAGGAATTCTAAATTCGTATTCTTTGTATAATTAAATATACGTTACTATCCATTTTAACATGTGTTTCATTTTTAATAGTTAAGTTAATAAAAAAACAATGAACCAAATCTAAATTAAAATATATTGAACTAAGTTCTATTTTGTATGATATGAAATATAATTTAATAATTTCAACAAGTATGACATTTAAATTTAGACTTTTTCATAATTAAAAGAAAATTTATATGTTTTTCATTACTCATATTTACTCATTTTTCTGTTAAAAGTATTTTTAATCCAAAAGGTAGATTAATAAAAATTAATATCATAAAAATGTATAGATTATACTAATAAAAATATTAATTCTATATTAAATAATTTAAAAAATTTCCCCACTATGACAAACTATCTTTCATTGATTACTATTAACATAATAAAAATACATTTATTCCATAATAAATAATGGAATAAAATTATATATTTGGGATGTTCTTTTAGTGAAATGTATAATGATGTAAATATTATTCAATTTCCATCGTGTAAAAAATATTCTATGAGTCAAAATTAAAATTTATTAATGGAATTGGGAGATGTGTTACGTTTGATAAAAGTGTAAAATACTGAAAGAATATTCAACAGTAAAATAAGAATTTAATTAATTTTATTAATGTAATTCGAGTAATTATATATCTTACATTTGTTATAAAGGCACCAAATTTATTTGAAAATATGGCCAATGTTAGTTTTCAATATTAGAAAACATACAAAAATTTAATTATTAACTATAAATTGTAATTGTGTGGAATAAATTTCTATATATGGGGTGAATATATGAAAAATTAATTTTATTATATATATATTTATATATGTTCAAAATAAAATGTGTAAAATATTTTTCATAAAATGAATCACAAAACCATAAAGAACAATGAAATAAAATATAACATTAATATGAATTAATTTAATTTTTCTATAAATATATATGTAATATATTTTTAAAATTTATATTTAAATAAAATATTATATTTATTATAATTTCCCACACTTTACATACATTGATATTACTTTAATGTTGATGTTTATTCCCTAAAAAATATAATAAATCAACAAAAAATTACATGTATAGTGTCTTTAGAAACAGGGAAACCTAAATAATTATTTCATAAGACATATTCATTGTCACCCACATATTACATCATTATTAGACCCCTTTTGACATATCATACATAATACCCTTCATTAGGACACTAGTAAATGTAAAATTAGAAATGATGATATTTGATTATCATTAAGGGAAAATAAGGTAGAGATCAATCATATGAAAATCATAAGACAAAAAAAATATCATTTGGAAATTGTATCCTATATATGAAAGATCATGATATCATGTAACGAAAAAAATCATGAATGTTCATGAGAATCAATGAATGTATTACCAAAATTTAAAACATAATAGATGATATTTTGTGACATAAACGTAATCAGAGAGAATAATTTCATATTAGACAAGGCTCATATCAAATACCATCATAGCCGACAAAGTCCATTACTGAATCAGGATTACATGCCATTCCTGCCCACTATTACTAAACCATATTTACATTCCATTCTTTTCATGACAATCTCTTGAGATATAAAAAATTATCCCAGGAATTATATGGAGATATAGTTCCCACCAATCTCGTACCGAAATCATTCTTACATATTCCACAAAAACATATAACATTAATCATAGAATAACCCATGGAATAAAAAATATTTCATAAACACCATTCCATCATAAAATAATCCACGAAAAACAAATGGATTTCATAAAAAACATTCCATAATAAAAATAATCAAATTATTGTAAAAACGAGATATAAAAATTACCATATTTATATAATGTCATCTTCGATGAAAATGAGTTTTTTATGACACGTGGAATTAATTCATGGGGAAAATATACATTCTACTTCAAAAATATTTTCAATTTTAAAAACACCAAAAAATTATTAAAGACAACAATTCCTTTTAATATATCCAGGAAAAAACTAAATGGATGATTCATGGAAATAGAGCATCATGAAAGCATTAAAATTACCCCATATCATATATTTTAATAAACATTATCATCATAATTTAATGAGAGAAGTGAAAATGTACCTCGTACCAAAAAAAATTTCCTTTCATTACATTAAATAAAAATTCACCAATGAGTTAAATTTACATTAAAAAATTTTAGAATAATAATATTACATATTGAGTAATCATAGATATGGATGTTGAATATATTTCGATAAATACTTTTGAATAATCAATCTTGGAAAATAATTAGGTTACAGAATAATCCCTTACCCTATGATTGATATCATTTTTATGTATATGATACTCATGGATAATGATTTATATAATTCCATTCGCAGAATAAAACCTCGTATTCATCTTTATGATATCTTATATGATCATATTATCATCTTTTTGTTAGTTACATTTCATTTTTTCTCGTTATTTAGATATTAACTACTTTAAGTTTTGATGCATATTTTGTGGATTATGTTATGTTTCTTCTTATTAGGTCATAGTTATATCATTTAAAAAGTATATTAAAAATAATATATAAAATTTAATAATTATTTATATTTATATTATCATACATTAATGAAGATCGTGAATAATGATTCGCATCACCTAGTGGAGACGGTAAGCCAAAAGTATGCATGGGTGATGATATCATTGCCACAATTGTTGAATGGTATTGCAGTGGATTTTGTATAATAATTAATAATCAGAATAATGTTATAATAAAAATATTTATTTATTATTTCCATAATTATACCCATCTATGTATGGTGGTGGTGAAACACATATTACACCACAATGTGGAGATGGTAAGTCGTACGTACATTCGCTTGGTGATTTTGATATTCGTAGCATGGATTGAAGATTGAATTTTTACGTTTTATGTTTATAATAACATATCCTTATATGAGGGATATTGATTTTATTAATTTATAATGAAACACATAATGGAGAAAAAGTAGGAGAAGAAGGAAGTTGAAAGAATCTGTAGAATAGATTATCTATTCCACGACGTGCTTCCCAATAATCTCTTTATAGAGCACTAGAGATAATCATTGGAGACGACCAGATCTTTAAAAATATAAAAAAATAGCATCAAGTAATGGAAAATGTAAGGGTATGATCGATAAGGAAGGATAAAATGCATGTGAAAAGGTGAGGCAGGAGGTTCCCTTTATAATTGTTGTGATGGGATCCTTTAGAAATGTCTAAAATATTAAATTAATATAAATTAAATTTTAATTTCAGGTGCTTAAAAATTGAAATATGTTGAATATTAGATTATTATTGTTCAAAATACCATCATACAAAATTTTTTAGAAAAATATTGTATTTATTTTAATCCTTTTCATTTTGGTTATCAGTTAATGATTCTCTTTTAATATTAATTATGGTAACAACAATATTATTATTAAGTTGAAATATAGTATAATTATAGGGGAAAAATTTCCAATAATTGGGAACCTAATGATAATTTATACTATATCATAGTCACATTTTAATTTTAAAATATTTTTTACATTTTTAAATAATTTAATAAAATTAAAATTTTAAAAACATCAATTATGTTCATTTTAGCTCTATTATTTTTGTATAATTTAAAAAAAAGAAAAAGAAAAATATAACATAAAAATAAATTGAAAATAATATTAAAATGTCTTGTTACCCCATAAAAATTGTTAATGACATAAATTATATCAAGGAATATTCATTTTAATACTTATAATATCATTTTTTGGATTTCATATTTAATAATGAAATGGATGCATAAAGATTGTGTCGTAATTAAATTTAATTATATAAATATAAAATATATAAATAATTTACAATGATTTATGAAAAATTTTAATCCTTCTAATTACTAGTTATAGACATTTCTATCACTTATCTACCCCTTTATTAATTTTGTTTGAGTTAGATGATTTATGATTATTATATATTTTACTTTATAAATAAATAAAGATTATATTTGGAAATATCATAGCCATTTGGATTCCAAAGGCCAAATTGTCATCCCTTGGGTTTTATTGGTCATCCATATCACATCCAGTAATATTAGGACAACTATTAGGGATTTTTAATTGTATTATTACCCCTAATTACCGATTTTACCATTTTACCATATTAAAAAAGTACTAATATTACTATTCCTACTTCCAAAAAATAAAATAAAATTTTTTACATAATTTTGAACTACTATTTAAAAATATGGATCTTATTTTTCAACATTAAAAAGAAAATTGATTTAGTAATAAATTTATAATTTAATCAAATTTTTAAAAAATATATGAAGATTAAAAAATTAAAACATTTCAAAAGATAGAAATGTTTTTACATCTGAATTAAATGTAAAATTAATGATAATGACATAAAATATATGGAATTATAAAAATTTACTCTACTTATACTTAAATTAAATTAAATATTAATATTTATCCAAAATAAACTATTTCTTTAAAAAAAGTGTTTTTCTTTTAAAATTTAGTTACTTTTTTCTATTAAATAAAATTCAAATGTTGTGTGAAAAATATTAAAAATTAATCCAATGTACATTTTTATTGACTAATACTAAATAAAATGTTTATTTTTTCATATAAATATTATTAATTCTTCAAAATAAAAATTCAAAACAGGTTAGCCTTCAATGGTGTGAAATTATCCTTTTTTAAAATATAGATTTTGATACATGAAATAGTGTTATTCAATCCCAATGAATAAAAAATACTTTGGGTTAATATGAAAAAATATTTTATTAATTATATACCATTTATATCATAGTAATATTTTTACTTAACGTAATTCACTTAATTTATTCATAATAAAATGAAAATATCTAATTGATTTAAATTTTTAATAAATAAAGAGAAGCCAATAAACCCACAATACATTTTTATAAGTTTGTTATACTTATTATATCAAACATAACAAGTAAGATATGATGGAAATATTACTCTATGGTTGTATCAGGGTTTATTTAAATTTATGAATACGTGTAATGAATGAAACCCTAAAATTAAAATTTTTAAAATAGAATATTTCATAAAAATATTTGGGTGCTACATTCTACAATCATAAACTGAATTTCTCCTTCAAATATAATCACATTGGAACAAATAGAAGAGTATACCTCTCCCACATCATATCCTCAAGTTCCCATCAAGTATCCTCAAATTTGTGGGTCCACTAGAAAACATTTACCGATTGAGTGGCCTTGTTTCATAGAACTCTTATTAAGATGTTACAAAATAATTATTGATTTTTCATCCTAAGAAAAATAATATTTTAATGGTAACACATCTGAGTTTAGTACATGTGAAAGACCATGTATATATTTTATCGGAAGAGACATCGAGAACACATCAAAAAATTTAGAGATATTATGTCGATGCCCCAATCAATAAGCCTCATTCCTAGCACAAACAAGAATTAAAAAAGTACTAATATAAATAAGGATCATATTTCTCTTCTTTACAAATCTCATTATGATCTTCCATGGACATATTCATATGAAGACCATATCACCAACTTATAAACACAGTTAATTTAATCATTTTTCAACAAAAATGTCTTGTCAACTATAATATGCTCTTCTATCTTGTTGAAGGGATTTGGCCTTATTTTAGCATTCATAAACAAGGTTATCTCCTATGTTAATTTTTTTCCCATCATAAACCGAATAATGTTGGGGTTATGAACATATTCCATTGTATGTATTATTAAGGATCCATATGAAGTGTGTAAGGAAATAAATCATTGTAAAAAATTCAACCAAAGGTATGTGTTGATCCTAACCACCATTTAAATTCAGTGGGAAGGATCTCAACATGTCTTCCAGAGTATGAATTGTCCTCACTTATTGACCATATGTGTGAGTATTATTACAATTGATTAACCATAAATCTATATCTAGACCACGCAGAAGAAATATCCAGAACATCAAGGTAAAACTCAGATCTTGATTATATATAATGGAAAGTGGTAATCCATGAAATATTACCACATATTTTACATATGTGCTAGAATTATTATCAAGGGTGAAATTGTTATATAATATCAATAAAGTGTTCTAACATCGTATGGAGATCAACTATACCCCCAATATTAATATTTCCATTGGTTTTTTGGGATGTACATTTAAAAAACCGCAGGGATACGTTCCCAATTCCATTTCAGTATGGGTATTTTTTGTGACATCACCACAGACATCTATCTCTCAGACATCAGTTGCAGACAAACCAATAATCAAGATAAATATTTTACAACATATATTTTCATTCCATCCCTCTAGAAATACAGTTTCAATTCCATATACAAAATTGTTCTTTAAAGTTTAATATAAAATGATGAACTACGATCCTCATCCAATAGATACTTCTTTAGTTCTAATATTGGAGGGATACAAACCTGATTCTTGATCCTTATTATTCCATCATAATCAAGGTTAAATTATAGAATATTTCTCTCATTCTTTTATAGATCTATATATTCATTAAACACCTCAATAATATATACATGTATATATGGTTGAATATTCATTTGATAAAGATAATATTTCACCCCTTCCATTAAAATTCCTAGATCCATCCTTTAAAATCGATAAATATATGATCTTTTGTGATCATTAAAATTAATTTGATTGCATGGTCTTGTCGACTCAAACCATCTTCCGTGTTTTTCACCATCGTAATGTGGAAATGTATTATGTAGTAGTAACGATTAATCTAATACATCAATCTGCATTGGCGCATATCCAGCTCCCATTAAGTGAAAATATTCTTTAATATTGTATGATTATAATAAATATCACACCCTTTCCCATAAATATAATTCATCCATATATTTAATGCATAGATAACCAAAGATAACTCCAAATTATGAGTTGTGTAATTTTTCTCTTGATTTTCAACTATAGTGAGGCATAATCGATCAATATATCATTTATCACAAGGACGCAACCCATCCCCTTTATAGATGCATCATTATAGATCACAAAACCATCTTCCACTGTAAGGCAGTGTTAGCATAGGTGAAATAGATAATATTATTCTGAGATCTTTGTAATTATCTATATATTCCTCCATCCACACGAACAAAAATCATTTTTGATTCAAATTTTTTATTGGATTATATTATCATGTATAATCATTCAGAAAACGTAGATACTATCTAGAAAAACAAATAAAACATTGGATCATGGTTAATATTTTTTGTCTTGACCAAGATCCAATAACATATATATTTTCAAAATCCACACATATACCAACTCAAGAGATTTTGTGACCCAACAATGAAACACTTCTACAAAAAATCCACCCATGGAGAATTTTTCAAAATGTTTTTTCTTCCTCAGGGTCATCAATACATTTCCCTAGTGATATTCATTACCTTCCTTTTTTTTGAATATAATAGAATATCATCTATATATACTTCCATAAAATAGGAATGGTAGTCTATAAAGACTCAATTAATTAGATCCATGAATATAGTTGGGGAGTTAGTAAGACAAAAAAGAAATAACAATAAATTCCAAGTGTCCATAACATTTATGGAATTCCATCTTTGGTATATCCCACTTCATAACCCTTAATTTATAATATCTTGAACAATGATCAGTCATAGAAAGTATCTATCTTTGTGTAGTTGGTAAAATAAGTGATAAATATGGTGAATATGATTTTTTTTCATGATAATGTTCTTTTTAATATTATTTATAATCAATACAGAGTATCATTGATTAATCTTTAATCATAAAAATAGAACAGGTTCTCCACAAGTTGATGCACTATGGCGTATGAAAACCACATCAAGATTATATTTGATTTGGTTCTTCAATTTTAGGAACTCAATTTCAGCCATTCTATAGGATGTGTTTGAAAAAGTAAAAGCACCATCTGTTAGTTCTATTGAAAAATAATATTCAAAATTTGGAGGAATATCTGACAATTAATTTGGAAGGACATCATCATTCTCCCATACAATTGGTGTATTCTTGAACAAGAGTTCCTCCACAATCATTTGAGATAAATAACCATCAATTATTGGAATCAAGACCCAAAATATGAATGAAATTCTTAGAGGATAATTATATTCATTCCTGAATAGATTGATGATCATACATTAATCTGGAATATGAAATGAAACTTCAATTCCATAGAAATATTTATGAGCTCCAAATAAATAAACACAATACATGTTATGAATAACATAAAATTCCACCATAGGAAGGATAAAAACATTTCTAGGAATAACATTAAAACAATGTTAAACCAAAAATGAATTATATGCTTTTGATTTGATTGTTAGGCCATTATGACTGCTCACAAATAAGTCAACATCTACGTATTGAGGAAATATGGTGGTACCCTAAGAGAATTCATTATAAATAAATTATTGGGTGGATCCAGAATCAAATATAAAATTTTATACATTAGAGTGAATGGTATGTGTTCCTTTCATCACTTCATTATCATCATCTACATCACCAATAGTTATCACATGTTACATTCCTTTATGTTTTTCCTTAAGAGTATGCTGATGTTTATCTTCATCAATAACCCTTGGATTAGGTCATTGATTGGAATAATTCCCCATTTTCCCAAACATTTAACATTGATGTGTAGGTGGTTCATTATGTGGATCCATTTCATTATTTGAATAATTATAAATTATTCTCCAATAATTTTAGAACAATATACCTAATGACATTAATTTCCACACTTAAATCATTTAGTTTTCCAATTAAGACAATTTCCTCTATGTTTCGTTCCACACACTGAGCATTAAAGAAAAAACATCTTTCTTTTAGTTTGGTTTTGAAATATTACATTGAATTCCATTTTCACTTTTTATCAATCCTATAGGATTGAGGGGTTTCTCCATCAATACTTGAATGTACATTTAATAATGTATTCACAACTTTTGAAAAAACATGTCACAAATAACCATTAGTGACTTGGATTGAAGCCACTAATGAATCAATCAACATTACTCCCATGTTGGGAAAAAAATCCAGAAGTGTACCATGTAAGTCTTGTATCATTTTATTAATCGTTACCAAAAGATTCATCATCCCTTTGCTTAAGTTCCTGGAAATCCATACCCAACATTGTTTGAGGAATATGAATAAATTAATTAATAAAAAAATATTATCATGAACATGTCCCATTCCATGAATTCATTTTTAATTATTTTCTTCATATTATTGATAAGGTTCCACCATTTTTCAGCTACACCTTCCAACTGATATATTTATATGATGACTTTATCATGTTTTTAACATTGTAGAACTAAAAATATCTATTCTGTGGTACTAATTCATTATTCACACACTAATAGATCATAATACCTGTAAAAATTCATTGGATTATTCCTTAAGCAGCACTAGAGATTTTTTTTCTATACTTTAATAGTTTTGATGTTTAGATTATTCAACACTTCAGAAAAATTTATAATTATTACAATATGAATTTTCATTCCATAACCCATATCATTTTGATACTCACGAGTAAAATCATTTCATTTTCCATCACATTCAGCAATAATATGGTTCCATCATGTTTCATCCATTTACTAAAACAAAGAATCATAAAGTGAGAAACAATAATAATAATTGGAAAAAACAAATAATTAAAAAAAATTCAATTTTTGACATTGTAGGTTTTATTCTTCATTATTCAATATCATTTATAAACACTAGAATTATAATCTATACCTCGACATATACTTAGGATTTATACTAAGGTTTTATCACACTATCTTCTAGTTGATAAATATACTTATCCTCTAAAAACATATATAACACCCAATACATTACAAACAATGATATTAATTTAATGTTCCATAATATTCATTACAGAATATAACAATGTCACAAATTGATATTTTATGTATAGTGTATTTAGGTATATGAAAAACATAAAAAACTGTATTATAATACATATTCATTTTTTCCACTAATTAATTAATAAATAGACACATTTTTACATATCTTACTTAGTACCCTTCTACGTAACATGAGGAAATGATACATATGAAAGGGTGAGCTCAAATTATCAATAAGGATAAAAAAGTTAGATATCAATCATATAATAATCATATTATAAAATAACATGACATTTTATAATCTTATCGTGCATATGAAATATTATGGTGTAATTCTAAGGGAAAAATAACAAAATGTTCATAATAATAAATGAATGTAATCCGATAAAACATAACATAAAACAAGAGATTTTTTTTCATAATGATATGTATAAATAATCATTTAATATTAATCGTGGATCACTTCCAAGACTATAATGGCATAAAAACCTATTACTGAACATGTTTACATTACCATCTAGACCAATATTAATGAAATATATTTATATAGAATTCTAGTCATTTCTATCTCATGGGATATAAATAATTTACCCAATTCAATGTATATATATATATATGTCCCACCAATATGATAATTAAATCATTATTATTTGTTCCAGAAAAACATAAATCATTAATCATTGTAGAACTACTGAAATACAATCTATTTCTTGAACATCATTTCATAATTACGTTATATATTTAAAATAGATCGATTTAATAAATAAAATTCTATCACAAAAAATAAATAATCATTATAATAACAGGGATATTCATATAAACCTATTTATGGAATATCTGCTTTGGTGGAAAATAGTATTGATATAACAAATGAAATTAATTGTTGAAGAAAATAAACATTCATCTTAGAAGTCCTTTTTTGTTCACAAAACAACCTGGAATTTTAAAATATAAATATTTATTTTTAACAACCTATAAATCATTTAAGGGTTGATTAATGTAAATATAGTTTTAGGAATGTGATAAAATCAATACACTCTGTATAAGTTAAAAAACCAATCTTTTCAATCTTTTCTAGAAAAAGATAAAAATAACATCGTACAAAAAGATAAAAAATATTCCCTCTACACCATTTAATAAGAAATCACCAATAGGAAAATTTTAATTTAAAAATTTGTAGAAGAATAATATTATATATTTAGGAAAAATTACAAGGATGGTAATTATATTCCAATAAATAATTATAAATAATGAATTTCTGAAAATAATGGGTTTGAAAACATATCCCTTCCCATAGGGCTCATTTCTTTTGTATGTATCCAAAAAAATAAGAAAAAAATTTAAATAATTACACTAATTTATTCCATAAGTATAGTTATTTTCATGATATCATAAATGTTTATATTATCATCTATATTTTAGTAAAATTTCATGGTTTCTCAGTTTTTGGATATTAAATGTTTTATGTTCTTATGCATGTTTTGTTGAATATGTTTTTTTATCCTTCACAGGACCTAGTTTTATCTTTATAATTATATTAACATAATATATACCATATTTATTCATTATATGCATATATATAATAATGATTTAATGAAAATTATGTATAATGAATCAAATCACATAGTGGAGATGTTAGGCCATAAGTACACATGTGCGACGAAATCATTTCTATAATTGATGAATTATATTTAATTATATGATTTATAACAATTAAAATTTAGTACCATGTAGTAATAATAAAATATAGTTATTATTTCAATAAATATTGTAATACCCTGACCCTAGTTATCCAATGTCAGTGGATTATTACATAACATTCGCATGATCCCAAGGGATCAAAACCTGAAAGACCGATCAATTTAGTAGCCTTGGAAGTACTAGATACATTAATAAGTTTTACATTACATAAAGAAATAAAATAATCCACAACATTTGGTACCCTTTTAAAAACACGTTAATACATATCCTTTCCCTACAGTTCAACCATAAAATACTTATTCACGTCCTGGGAGAAATAAAACATAGAAAGGGGTGAGCTCAGATGTTCAGTAAGGATAACAATATAGAGGAAACATACTTAAATAATCATAAAAATTTATGGTAGTGTGTAAGACCCAAAAAACAATTTTTAACATAAAATTCAGCATAATATATCAAAAATAAAATCAAATAATGCCATTTACTTTTTCACATGGATATTTTAATATTTGAATAATCACATTCAATATCAATAGCCACATTCATAATGATGGAATGCATAATTCCAGACTTCATAACCACATTGTCTATGCCTTTTCAATGACTACAAATAATATTTTATCAAGGCATTGTTCAAAGAAACTAGTTTTTCTCATGAGATATATTGATGCATCGAGAAGCTATTGTGGGATCCACCCATAACATACTATTTCCAATGCATTCCTCATATGAAAAGGTTTAAACATAACATTAACATTTGATTTGAAACTACCATACTAATTGTCAATACATTATCCATAAACCATGAATGGTGTAAAAATAACACATCAATAGTAAAACATATCACAAAACCTTAAATATAATATGGAAGATTTGTATCATAATAAATCAACATCAAAACAGTTTAAAATCCATCAAATGATGTTGACATAGACGAAATGAAAACTATTTTAAATAAATACCTATTTATATTTTGAAATCCTTTAAAAGTCACATAGTTATAATAGAAAACATTTATTTTTAAAATATATTTACAATCATGTATGGGTAGCTTCGACGATGATGTATCAATGAAAAATAGACAACCCAACTTTATAAGTTAAAAAATACATTCTTACGTTAATTTTGTCCAAAAGGTCATAAAGTCCGTTGTTAAGAAAATGATGAGAAGATTCCATTCAAACCATTTGATTAAAATTCAAACAAGGTTATAAATGAAATTAAACCATAGTCTAGTAAATCTAAAAAAATAAAATACATTTTTATGAAATATGGATGTGGATGATAAATAATTAATAGTAAATAATTATGTAAAAACAACCTCGAATTATAAAGAGATTTTAAAATTAACCTTTACCTTGTAATTTTTTGGGTTGAGAGTACGTTATCCACCTTTATAATAGTTAATTAAATGATATAATATTTGTTAATAACAATAAAAAAAATATTATATCATAAATGATCCTCTAATATTTATTTGTTCTTCATATTTTAGTAGTATCATCGTTTCAGTTGTTAACAGATCTATTTTCCTTTTTATGCTCGGATACGTAAGACATGGTTCTTATGGATATGATGTATTTTATTCATATCCAGAATTATATTATGTTATTAAAAATTATTTTTATTCATAAAATTAAAATTTTCTTGATTTATTACGATGAGGAATGAATGTCATCTAGTTCTTGGAGATAGTAATCTGTATGTAAGTACGAGCGACAAAATCATTATATTGATGGAGAAAACATATATAATTGGATTTTATATCATATATATAGAATTATTAACATTTTATATTTATTATTTACATCATTTATAATCATTATTATACCCATCCAAATAATAAAGTGTTTGAATTATAACTACACAATGGCTTGGAGACGGCAAGTCGTACCTACACACGCGTGGTGACTTTGTCATTGATATGATGGATAAATAATTAATATGGTTGTACCAATTTTATAATGACAAAAATATATATAGAATATACTGGATTTATTACTTTCGAAGGAAACAACAAATAAATAAGAAGTGGTTGATGAAAAGAACTTGAAAGGGGTGATGAAATATTTACTTCTTCTTCAGGTTCTTACTTTTATTTGATCAAATGGGATTTTTATGATGGATTTATGACCAAAGTAAAGCCTACATGATGAATGGAGGAATTTTTTGAGGATATTTGGTCATAGGATTTCCATTCCAAATGGATTTGAAGGTGTAAAATTTCGACATATAGAAGTATTCTTTTGTAAGATAGGTGAGGGTCACATTAGGAAAATCTTGAAATTTTATTTTATAATAAAATCATTTTTTGTTTTCTAATGGATTAAAAATGATTTATATTGAGGATATGGTAGGTATGAGTCATGAAACACTCAACCAATAGGATTTAGATAGGTTAAGGTCACTATAATAACCTTATATTTTTTATTTAACTCTTAGTTAAATAGTTTGACATTTACCATGTGTCTTTGTATTATTATATTATATGGTTAATAAACCTACTATAACAATACAAGGATACCAAAAGTGGTTCATTATTAATATATATTAACTTATCTAAGTCATTTGGTAGATCCTTATATTTTTATGATTATTTATATCAATTAATAATATAGTATTTGTTTAAAAAACTCAATTACATAATTTTTACACTATTTAATATTAGGGTATTGTGAAATTTATAACAACACGATTACAATGAAAAAAATTATTTAATAAACACTTAAATGTTATATTATCGTATTAAATTAGTTTAATTCATCAAAAGCCTCAAATTAATTTTTTTTAGATATTTATAATATCAATTATTTTATCCTTCATTAATTATATAATTACTACATCATCTCTGTGTCAAAAATAAATTATATTTTTTAACATCTAAAAATTATAACTAAAATACCATTATGTAGGAAATTTATTTATCATTCTAATGAATATTCATATTAATATTTATATTGTCTGTAACCTTATATTAAAAATGGTTCTGTTATTAAACATTGAATTTAACTCTTTGAACTCTACATTAAATATATTTTCAATAAATGTTATAATCAAATAAAATTATACCAAAGGGGATCATATATTATTCCTAAGGATGTTTTTGGTCAAATTAAACATATCTACTACAATTAGACCATGTGATAGTGTAATTATGATATCATTTTTACCCTTAATTACTCAAATTTACTTTTAATGGTGGTAACTAAAATTCAAAAGTTACTATTCACCAAAAAAAATCAACTTATTGAACCACAATTTACATATTAATATCTACCATGTCTCTGGGATTTTTGAAATACAACTCAAAGAAGTAGTAATATTATGTTTTATTCTTGTTTTTAAATTCTCTTAGTAGGTGAGTAAAAGAGGGTTAAAAGTTCAATAAACTTTTATCTATCTAACAATATTATAAAATGACTTCAATGGTTTATATTGAATATATATAGGTATTATGTTTCTATTTTGACCTAATAAAAAATAAAATAAACTAATTAATTATTTAAATTAAAAGTTTATTTTATACAATAACAATGTGTTTTTCACTATTTGGAAAAAATTAAAAGTTCTCAGAAAAACAACAATAATACACCCTAAGATAATTTTGATATTCTGTAGCCAAAAATGAAGTGCATTTGGGAAATTAAAATTTCTAAAATTTCAAAAGGTGGTTATTAATCTTAATGACAGATATTTTCATTAGCCGTGGTGTGTTAAAATTCCATATTGCGTACAACGCAAACTACTGTATTTTCAAAGAGAAACATATAATGTAAGCGAAGGGTGGTACATTTTCCCTCCTTAAAATATTTTCATACTCAAAATTTCTAGATAATTAATTCATAAACAGATTTGTTTTTTTCTTCATCATTTGCTCCCTAGGTTCCCACATTACCTCTTCCATCATATGGTTTCTCCGTAGAACTTTTACCAGACAAGTCACCCGGTTTATCCGCACATGTTCTTTGGTATCACTAATCATTCCAGGATCTTCACAACAAGATAGATGAGGTTCCAATTCAATTTCCTCATAGGTGAGTTCATTCATTGGGTAAGGAATGTATTTTTTGAATAGTGATACTTAGAATGCATCATGATCTTTTGAGAGACTTGGAGGCATTACCAAATGATAAACTACAACTCCAATTCATTCTAAAATTTCGAAAGGTCTTATTTACCTAGGATGTAATTTACCCTTCATACTGAATCATATAAAACCCTTCCATAAATATACATTCATGAAAACTGGATCTCCTACTTGAAATTCCAAATTCTTCCTCCAATTATCGGTATAGATATATTCCCAACATTGAGATAAATTAATGTTGGTTTGGATAATCTTCACGTTTTCCATTGTTTCCTCAACTTGTTCTGGGTATAAGAGTTTTCTTTCACCAAAATCATCCCAACAAGTTGGTGTGTGTAAGAACCTAATTCTTATCTATGAGGTACAAGTTTCTTCTTTTATCTTTTCCTTAAGTGTTTTTGAGAAAATATGGAAAAATGGGGAAAATTCCAAATTTTTGAATTAAACTCTGTGTAATATTCCACATATCATGTACTTTTGGCCGTGTTGGATGAGTACATGGGGCGTGTGTAAAGGTCAGTGATTAAGTTTGTATGAACTGGCTACACACCTTGTAGTGGTCCCTTACACGCTGTGTAGTCAGTCGGGAGGCAAATAGTAAGGCAGTGGACATATGTGCATCAAAATAAGTAATGTACTCAAAGAGACACTTCGTGTAGTCATGTAGGCAGGTGAACAATGCCACGATGGCAGGAAAATGCCATACGAACAGTTAAAAAAGCAGAATTACCCATCGTGTACTCGGAAGTACACGTCTTGTACTTCCTTTTTTTGCTTAAAATGTGTTGTAGCATCCCCCGTTCACAGGGAAGGATTATAATGGGAAGAGGGATCATGAAAGGAAGGTCGGGGCTTTTGAGATCCGCCGAGCGCACATCCGGAATCCATTTCTACCTTGGACAATCTCGTTGGAACAACACCTGCAAGGGATTCCTTCTCCTGGGGTGTGTCTCGTGTCAATTCTTCCTCTAATGGGAATTATTTATGTTTAAGTGATTTCAATTTTACCTCAGATCTACAAATCTTATGGGCATTTCGGAAATTGACGTTCATGTATATCGTTCGTTGGTGTTAAAGGTAGGTGGTTTGGTTTTTATTTTCCAACTGTCGTGTGTTTTGTGTATTTTGGAGCTAAAAACCCATATTTGGGGTGTTGTGTGGCAGAGGTCGTGGATATTTTGATACTTAGAATTGTATATGTGATTAAATAATGTTGTAGAACTGTTGTTTGGGATCTGTTCTTGGATCCAGGACCACCCTAGGGGTGCGTTCCTCTTTTTAGCCATTTGACTAGGATACCTAAGAGTATTCAATGCTTATATAATGCATTACTTTTTCCATGAGAGGAATTGAATGTGAATGTTTATTTACATGTTGGTCATGGACCCGTTACATGCACCTGAGGACAGTGTCTTACTCAGCTCGTGGGCATTGTTCTGCTTAGCCCGAAAGCAATTGTTATCCTAGCCTTAGGGAATGTTCTTATGTGCCTCTGGGAAATAGAATATGTTCCAGATGGCGACACTACATACGCCTAAGAGAAAAATATGATATGCCAGTCAGAAATTACCTGCAGGTTGGATTCTGATTACCTGAGGGTGAGATTCTGGTTTGTCTGAGGACTCTCTCTGTTAACTTATAAATTCACTCTGGTGTTTTCTAATATTAAATTTATTAAATGAATGATTAAATGGAAATATAACTATTATGTTAGTTAATTTTGAGTACTGATTAGTTTATTTCATTCACTACTGCACACTATTGTTGTGTTTTTACTCCCATTTGGGCATGGGTCTTCGGTGGGTGCCTACAGAGATATATTTATCACACCCTGTTTGGGCCATGCTTTTCGGCCCAAACCGATTATGTTTCTACAGGTGTAGATATGTGAAAGGGTCCCTATATAGGTACTTGATTGATGCTGGGGTGTAAGAGAGCATGATACTGAGCATTGACTCATGATGCTTCTGGCTATTATGTTTTTCTTTTCTGTACTTGTACTTCAGTTGTAATGTATTGTATTATAGTGCAACATGTTCTGGATATTTTATAGAACTGTGAAATGATGCATCTTCATATATATATGACTACTGGTTTTCCTTATTCTTATCAGTTATTTATTTTATGTTATATATATTGATCTTTCTTCCGCTGTTGTTGTATGTCTAAATTATATTCTGTTTCGCTTCACTTTGACAAAAGAGGGCATAGTTTCCCCACTATCAGACCTAGGCCCTCACTACTAGTCGGTAGCCTCTAGAATTTGGGGAAATCCACTTGAGTTCATGTGGTGAACTAGGTTCGGGGAACCCATTAAGTGGCACCCAGAGCTGGTACATTACAAAGTGGTATCAGAGGGGTTATTTTCATTGACTTAATATTTGGAGCCTTAGTCAGGGATAGTACAGGAATCGTAGTTGGTAATAAGTTGTGCCCGAGAATAGCTAACCCATGTATAGGGAAAAGCCAATTTACCTCGTATTGCAATTTTATAGATTATTCAATTTACAGTTTAAATGATTTCATTGTCGGCTGACGCACTTCTGATTGTGTTGTTTATATTTTATCTATGGGTTCTATTTAGTTGCAACCCAATGAGATAACTGTATTCCATCTCATGCATCATTTATTCACATGATATAAATCACATTCCATTCATAGTTCCATTCCATGTCGGTACATTAGAAATTGCATGTTGTTGTAAATCATGGTGTTTTGATAGCTTCTTGGTAAATACCTAATATGTGATAGGGTATTTGGTATGAGCCGGTTTATAGAATGAATGAAAAAACATTGGTTTTTGGGGAGTATGTACCCTCGTTTGACCACAATTTGGTGGATCATTAGTTGTTCATTTTGTTAAAACATAGATATGTTGTAAAGCATTGATTCTTGGAGAGTATGGGCCCTCACAGGTTGGCATTTGACACTTAGGTGTTGTTTTACAGTGTTTTTTGAGCACCCGAGTAGTTTCTGAGGCATACTGTCCAGAATTCCATGTATACATGCCATGAAGTACCTTCAACACGCCGTGTATGGACTTCTATTTGGGCAGAAATATAAATTAAATAAAAACAAAAAAAATCATAAAAATATTTAGTACACGCTATGTACCCAGATTACACGTCGTGTAGTCTCTTCCCATGTCACAAACTATGTGGGCAGCGGCATGGGAAAGGGAAGATCATGGGGAGAACACGCCTTGTAGCTTATGTACACGCCGTGTAGTGTGACATGGGGACCCGATCATGTAACTAACAACACGAGTTGGGGAAATCCCTGTGTGTACACGCGTAGTGTATATAGAACATTCCATGTACGTTGAGCTGTGTATTTGGCAGTGTAACTAACAACATGGGTTGGCGGTGCTCGTCTAGTACACGCCGTGTACCTATGGGACACGTCGTGTAGTCTTGTTCAAGGAAAGACTGTGTTGACTTAACCATGTAACTGGGAAACGAGGTTTTTGACACGTCGTGTGCGGGTGTAACATGCTGTGTAGTGTCATGCCAAGTAGTTTTCCATGTCACAGACGACATGGGAAGTTAGAAAATAACACCATACACTCCGAGTAGATGATATACACGCCATGTAGTTTTTCTCAAATGGGAGTCGTGTGGCTTATCTATGTCGAAGGACCCTTGTAGGGGAAGGGAAGTCAAGTAGATTCCGTGTAGTTTTTATAAACGTCGTGTAGTCTTGTTTTTCAAATCATTAAATACATTCTTCCTCTTCTTCCCTTTGTGGTTCCTTCGTTTTCAATCGTTAATAATATTGAATCTAAGGCGTGTTTTTGAACTTGTATTGTCATTCCACATAGACTACAACTTGTTTTTCTCCAGGATAGTGGCCACGAGTATACTCCAGAGATTGTGGGCCATGGGCTACAAGTTGATCCTCCAGTAGATCCATATGTGGAACCAACTATTCTACCATACACTGGCGTGGAGGCACAGTTCTGTGAATGCTTTATGCAGTTCATGCAGACCTTTCAGGGAGCACAACCGACTTCCACATAAATGGAAGAGCTTACTCGTATCATCCATCAGAAGCATCCATCGAAATTTTCAAGGGATGGAGGACCACATGCTGTGGAGTCTTGGATGGGGTCAATGCAGATGATTTTCGAGCATCTTAAGGCGCCTCCAGGGTGGAGGGTCAAGCTCGCGACATACATGTTGTGCGATTCCTCCAAGAGGTGGTGGGATGTTACCACCCAGTCAGAGCATCACCGAGACATGGCGTGGGATGATTTTCAGGCATTACTCTATAAATTCTTTTCCTCTGAGATGCTTAGGGTAGATTGAACTCGGGAATTCATGAATCTACAGTAGGGCGCTATGTCGGTGATGGAATATTCTTATCATTTCACTGAGCTTCTGCTCTGTTCACCCATGCTGGTGGGTTATGATATGTTGAGAGCCAGATGTTTTGAAGATGGTCTACATTATGACATCCGAGCGCAGTTGAATGTTTTCAAGTTTCCTTCAGTACATGCTATTTTAAACCAGGCGCTGATTAAAGAGAGAAACCTGCTGGAATCTAGTGGAGTGGGGTAGGGTGGTTTAGCACCAGTTATTTGTACTATTTCTAATAGTAAGAGGAAAATATAGATGGAATTCCCTTAGGGTGGCTGTACCAGCTAGATGAATGCTTCAGGTGGCTAGGTCTTGTGCTACCAGTGTGGTAGAGAGGGGCGCATGAGGCCACAGTGACCATGAGACCCAGTTGAGTGTCGATCTTGCGGAATGATGGGTCCTCTACATCACTTTTACAGGTGTTTTTACCGGTGGCTAGTGAGAGGGGTTCTGTGCAGACACTGGACGCGGGAGCAGGACTGACAACTTCTTACCAGTTCGGAAACTAGAATACGTCAGGGCATGTAGGAAGAGATGGTGGACGTGGCCATGGTATCTATAAACTAGGATCTCAGAGGTAGAAGGGCGAGATAGCTCAGGGTAGTTAGGTTGTGTCACAGGGTCGTGGCACTGGGCAGACATATACAGTGCAACAGACCCAGCAGGATCAGGATTCCAGACCTTCTACAGTCATAGGTACTATTCTAGTAGCTTCTGTTTAATCTTCAGTACATTTCAATATTGGTGCTACACATAGTTTCATATCTGTACCCGTAGTGGAGTTCCATGGTATCAGTGTTTCTACTTATTCGAATATCATGAGGCTGGACACTCCGTTGGGGACTAGAACAGCTGGTGTGTGTCAGTGCAAGGAGTGCCCCATTGTGGTCGAAGGGTGTCACTTTTTTTGGGACATATATGTCATAGAGATGATAGCTTATGAATTCATTCTCGATATGGACTGGTTGTTTCCCATTTGATCCTTTGTGGACTACTATTGTCGCAGGGTGCATTTCACGTCACTAGAGTGCTGATAGTTTCTATACAAGGGTGAATGGAATTTTCGGGCGAGTTGAGCTGGACCAGACCATCATGTGAGAGGTGGAGTCACAGCCCAGATAGTGAGTTTATATTTGGATGATCAGGGGACTTGTCAGAAGGATTTCCCTCCAGTTGTTGATCGTTTTAGGTATGTCTTCGTAGATGAATTTTCATGTCTACCTCCGTAGCGTGAGGTGGATTTTTATATCGAGCTTATTCCAGGAGCAGCACTGGTGTCCATACCCCCTTAAAGGATGTCCGCGCCTAAGTTTCCAGAGCTCAAGTGGCAATTAGAGGAGTTACAGGAAAAGGGTTTCAACTGACCTAGTACTTCTCCATGGGGTTCTCTAGTCCTTTTTGCGAATAAGGAGGACAGTATCATTAGACTCTCTTTGAATTATCGGAAGCTAAACTAGACGATGGTTAAGAACCGATATCCCTTGCCAAGGATTGATGATCTTTTTGATCAAATTCATGGAGCAAGAGTGTTCTCGAAAATTGAATTGAGATCAGGATATCATCAGCTTCAAGTTAGACCATCTGATAAACCGCTTACAGCCTTTTAGAGCAGATATTGTCTGAATGGTTACTTGGTTAAGCCGTTCAGACTGACGAATGTGCCAACAGTTTTTATGGCTCAGATTATTCATTTGTTCTATTCTTTTTTGGACTCTTTTGTGGTAGTATTCATGGAATAAATCATGGTGTACCGTCACACTTGACACGACCATGCCACCCTTCTTGAGATCATATTGAGTACACAGAGAGAGAATTGTCTATATGCTAAGCTTTAAAAATTCCATTTTTGGATTGGCCAGATTCACTTCTTGGGTTATATCATCTCAGAGGCAGGCGTTGCAGTAGACCCAGAGAAGGTGAGAGAAGTAGTTTCCTGGGATCAGCCCAAGAATTTGTTTGAGATACGGAGCTTCTTAGGGCTGGCTGGTTACTACAGATGCTTCAAACAGTAATTCTCCCTCTTAACAGCGTCGTTGATAGGTTTGACATAGAAGGGTGTGATGTTCGTATTGGTCCAAAGCATTCAAGACAACCTTTGAGGAGCTGAAGGGAAAGTTGACATCAGCACTGATCCTAATACTCCCATATCAGGGGAAGTGTAACATCCCCAAATGATGAAGGGATAAATGACTAAATGATATGACTCGTGTCAACAAGGTGCTCCTTCCTTTTCGGGAGCCTGTCTGATTAGAACTCCACAGTTAAGCGTGCTTGGACTAGAATAGTGATCAGGATGGGTGACCTTCTGGGAAGTCTCCGAGGGTGTGAGAGAGTGAGGACAAAGCACACCGGAAAGGACATGTGTTGGCCTGTGGGGACAATCATTAGTCAGATAACCAGTTCGGGCATTTGGGTGGACCATCGGGTGGGCTCCACGTGTCTACGGGGCAACTGGGGGTACATGGTAGGTCAGGACCCGGCGACCATGTTAAGGCGGGGTGTTTGTGCTGTCACTGGGACCCGGTTTTCACAGGAAGATCTATACAGTTTACTGTGATGCATCAGGTATTAGGCTAGGAGATGTATTGATGTAGGGTGATCGAGTAGTTGCATACAGGTCTCGGTAGTTGAGGCCACATGAGAGGAATTACCTGACGCATGATCTCGAGTTGGCTGTAGTTGTTCATGAATTTCACTTTTGTAGAAATTGCCTATTGAGAGAACATTGTGTGGTTTTCACCAACCAAAAAATTCCCATGTATATCTTTACTCAGCGTGACTTGAATCAGAGACAATGAAGGTGGGTTGAATACCTTCAGTCCTTTGATTTTGAGCTTGCCTATACATCTGGTATAGGTAATGGAGTAGCTGATGCATTGACCAGGAAGATTCAGATAGAGGCAGTACAGGAGGCCGGTGGCGAGTGGAAGCTCATGGCTTTGTTCTCTGAGATGCATTTGGAGGTGCACGACAGTCAGAGGAAGACCTGTCTTTTATCATTCGATGTGACTTGAATCTGAGACAATGAAGGTGGGTCGAATACCTTCAGTCCTTTGATTTTGAGCTTGCCTATACACCTGGTATAGGTAATGGAGTAGCTGATGCACTGACCAGGAAGATTCAGATAGAGGCAGTATAGGAGGCTGGTGGTGAGTGGAAGCTCATGGATTTGTTCTCTAAGATGCATTTGGAGGTGCACGACAGTCAGAGGAAGACCTGTATTTTATCTTTCGATGTGACCTCTACCCTCATGGACAGAGTGAGGATGATACATCTATCTAATTCAGAAGTCATAGTTTTACGGGAATCAGTGGCTAGAGAGGACCCTCCTCCTAGTTGGACGATAGGTGATGATGAGGTATTGTGTTTCCATGGAAGAGTGTGGGTTCCAGGGGATATACACGAGGAACTGATACAGGAGATTCATGCATCAGCATGGGTAGTTCATCCCGAGGATAACAAGATGTACCTAGACTTGATACGTCAGTACTGGTGGTGGGTATGAAGAGTGATGTAGCTAGTTTTTTTATGAGATGTTCCACCTATCAGCAGGTGAAAGTAGAGCATCAGAGGCCAGATTGGTTGTTATAGCAGTTACCCATCCTGGAGTGGAAATGGGATGATGTCATGATAGACTTTGTGATAGGGCTACTGAGGTCACCTAGAGGCAATGATGTCGTGTGGGTTGTTGTGGACAGACACACGAAGGTAGCTCACTTTTTTCGATCAAGGAGGCCATCGGTGTTGACGAGCTGGGTAATTATTATATCTGATAGATCGTATGTCTTCATGGGGTTCCTCATTCTATCATTACAGATATGGATACCTGCATTACGTCTCATTTCTGGCAGAGTATTCTGAGGGCACTGGGTAGACAGGTGCTTCTCAGCATGGCTTACCACCCTCATATCGATGTCCAGTCAAAGCATACTATACATGTGCTAGAGGACGTGCTACGTGCATACGTCCTAGACATTGGGGGCTCTTGGGATAATCATATATCCCTAGTCATGTTTTTCTATAATAAAAATTTAAAAAAATATAGAGAATGAAAATATGAGGATTTATATGGTAGGCCATTCCGATCAACTTTGTGCTAGTTAGATGAAGGTGGGGTAGCTTTACTGGGACCACGTCTCGTGCAGGAGACATCTGAGCAGATCTAGTTGATTCAGAAGCAGATGGCTACTGTGCAGTCTCGTCAAAAGTTATATGCGGATCTCCACAGACAAACTTTGGAGTTTGTGGGCAGAGATCAGGTTTTCTTGTGTGTTTCGCCGAGGCTGCGACACAAGCGGATCAAGAGACAAGATTAACATTCACCGAGGAATGTGAGGCCATTTGTGATTCTGGATAGAGTCAGTCCGGTTACCTATCAGTTGCATTTTCCTCAGAGGTACTAGGAAATACACGATGTCTTCCATGTATCTCAGTTGCGCTGCTATCATTCAGACCCGTCTCACGTCTTTCAGCCCGAGGAGGTTGAGCTTGAGGTAGATGTGTCATTTGATGGGAATCTGATTCATATTTTTTGTAGGATCACGAAGGTTCTCTAAGGCCTGTCAGTTCCTCTCGTATGGGTGCTATGGTAGCATGGTCAAGTGTAGGACAAAACCTTGGAACGGGAGACCGACGTATGTGCTCAGTGGCCAGAGATGTTCTGAGCTTTACCTTCACCACACATGGAAGGGTAATTTGGGGACAAATTTCTTTAAGGGGGGAAGTGTGTAGGAACCCAATTCTTATCATTGAGGTACATGATTCTTCTTTTCTCTTTTCCTTAAGTGTTTTTTCAAAAATATGGAAAATAGGGAAAAATCCCAAATTTTGGAAGTACACGTCGTGTACATTTGGCTGTGAGGGATGAGTACACGGGGCGTGTGGCAATGTCAGTGATGAAGTGTGTAGGAACCGCCTACACACCGTTTAGTGGTCCCTTACATGCTGTGTAGTTAGCTGGTAGGAAAATAGTAAGGAGGTGGCCAGTTGTGCGACAAAACACGCAGTGTGCTCAAGGAGACATGCCATGTACTCATGTCAGTTGGTGAACAGTGCCACGCTGGCAGGAAACCACTAGAGGAATAGTTAAAAAATTCAGAAGTACATGTTGTGTACTCAAAAGTACACGTCGTGTACGTTGAATTGTTTTCTTAAAATGGTCATTAGCCTCCCCTGTTAACAAGGAAGGCTTAGAATGGGAAGAGGGCTCGGGAGAGGAAGGTAGGGGCTTTGGAGATCATTCGAGCACACGTCTGGAATCTGTTTCTGCCTCGGGCGATCTCGTTGGAACCGCACGGGTAAGAGCTTCCTTCTCCTGGTGTGTATCATAAAGTCCGTTGTTTAGAAAATGATGAGAAGATTCCATTCAAACCATTTGATTAAAATTCAAACAAGGTTATAAATGAAATTAAACCATAGTCTAGTAAATCTAAACAAAATAAAATACATTTTTATGAAATATGGATGTGGATGATAAATAATTAATAGTAAATAATTATGTAAAAACAACCTCGAATTATAAAGAGATTTTAAAATTAACCTTTACCTTGTAATTTTTTGGGTTGAGAGTACGTTATCCACCTTTATAATAGTTAATTAAATGATATAATATTTGTTAATAACAATATAAAAAAAATATTATATCATAAATGATCCTCTAATATTTATTTGTTCTTCATATTTTAGTAGTATCATTGTTTCAGT